>WOXC01007841.1:0-351731 GCA_011680675.1 Gymnobelideus leadbeateri | reverse complement strand
AAATTGGACTTCACACATGTGGCCTCAGAACTTCTCAGTGACAGTCTACTTCAAAGTTAAGAAGTCCAATTTGTATATGGGTTAACTAACTTTGCTGTTGGTAAGTTCTGTACTGGAAAATGGAGTAGGTTTGGCATTACTGTCATTATTCTTAAATAGCAATAATAATAAAAATTAAAATACTACCCAGCAATTATAGAGACATTAAACCTTACAAAGTTCTTCAAAAATATTACATTATTTTATCCTCACAATAACCCTGGCAGATGTTATTCTTCTTCTTCTTCCAATTTTATAGATGAGGATGAGAAAACTAAGGAACAGAGAGGTCAAGGGATTTGGCCAGGAAGTAGTGTAATAAGTAATCACATATAGGTAATAAGAAGTGTCTCAAACTTGGTTCCCTGCCCCACCTATCTGCTCTCTCTAGTTTATAAGTCTTGAAATCTATACATATGCAGCACAGAGACTGTTCAAATCTGTAAAAGTATAATTGGACAATTAATAAAGAAACAAGTCCTTATAAGCTTATTCATTTCTTGAGAACATTTAGGCCAGAACATTCAGACTAGTTCACTTCCTTCTGTCCTTTTGCATTGGTTCTTTACCATATACTCACAAGTGAGATTACTGAGTAGCTGAGTGATTAGAGTAAACTCATACATTTTTGGTAGTAGTGTTCAAGTCCCAGAAAGGTCCTTGTAGCAGGAATGTCTCTTCTCCAGGCATACTTCATCTAAGGCATCAAAATCAGATTCTCTGTCTCTTATCTTTCATCTATCTATCTATCTATCTACCTATCCATCTATCTGTCTGTCTGTCTATCAATCTAATCTTACTGTTTATCAATTTATCCCTAAAATTCCATATTATTTCTCTACTACAAAATATTCAAGAGCTTTATTTTTAAAATAATTTATTTTGTTTACAAAGTTAGGCAAAAAGTAATTAAATTTGTATTTAAAGTTTTTATACTTTAAAATCAATTTCTATGTATAATATGTCCATAACAGATTATTATTCTCCTTTGTTTCCATTCTTTCTGTACATTCATCACTTTATTTGTGTGTGTGCATTTACATGTATCCTTTTATAGTAATAGCTTATACTTATTTGACACCCTTAGGCTTACATAAAACCTTTCTCACAAAAGCCATATGAGATAGGTATCACATATATTCTTATTCTTATTCTTATTATTTTACAGAAGAGGAAACTGAAGTTCAGAAGTAAGTCACTTGCCCAGGGACACTCAGCTAATAATTGGAGGAGTCCATATTCTTGTTTGTTTGTTTTTTATTTGTTTATTTTTAGTTTACAAGATTCAATTCCATAGTTCCTTGGGTTTCAAATTTCCTTTCCCTCCCTTCCCCCACCCCCCATGATGGCATATAGCCCAGTATAGGATCTGCAAATACTTTCACATTAGACATTAGTCAAGTTTCAAAGGCAAATTGTACTAGACGGGATGAAAAATGATAAAGAAGAAATAAAACCAAACAATGAAAAGAAAACAGATCAAGTCATTTGCTTCCATCAGGATTCAAGCTCAGTTCTTTCTCTGGATGTAGGCATCTCTCTCCATCATGAGTCTTTTGGGATTGACTGAGAAGAGTCCAGTCTGTCATAGTTGGTCATCACACATATGTTGTGTCTGTAATTGTGTACAAATTTCTCCTGGTTCTACTTTTCTCACTCAGCATCAGTTTGTATAAGCCTCTCCATGAAGTCCGTCTGCTCCTCTTTTCTTATAGCACAATAGTATTCCATTACATGCATATATCACAACTTGTTGAGCCATTCGCCAATTGATGGGCACCCCTTTAATTTCCAATTCTTTGCAACCACAAAAAGAGCTGCTATAAATATTTTTGTACATATGGGTCTTCCTCCCACTCCTATGATCTCTTTGGGATATAACCCTAGAAGTGGTATTGCTGGGTCAAAGGGTATGAAATTGTTTATAGCCCTTTGGGCATAATTCCAGATTGCTCTCCAGAATGGTTGGATCAGTTCACAACTCCACCAGCAATGCATTAGTGTTCCAATTTGCCCACATCCTCTCCAGCATTTGTCATTTTCCTGTTTTGTCATCTTAGCCAATCTGACTGGAGAGATGTGGTACCTCAGAGTTGTTTTGATTTGCATTTCTCTAATCAGTAGTGATTTAGAGCATTTCTTCATATGCTTATAGATATCTTTAATTTCTTTCTCTGAAAACTGCCTGTTCATATCCTTTGACCATTTATCAATTAGGGAATGACTTGTATTCTTATAGATGTTTTCTGCTTTTTGGAGGACAACTTGCCCAAGGTCATATGGCTAGCTTTTGTGCTAAGTGTCTGAGGCTGGATTTGAACTCAGGTCCTCCTGACTTCAGGGCCAGTGCTCTATTCACTGCTCCACCTAGTCACCAAAGAGTCCATATTCTAAACCGGTTTCTTGACTTCAAGAATAGTGAGCATCCTTTCTACTGTACTATGTTGCCTCTCTATAGTTTGTCAGTATGTATGTATTTATTCCCCTCACACCCATTATCCATATATCTATCTATCTACCTATCTATCTCCTTATGGTTCTTCTCTCTTCTGTTTCATAAAATAACTTTCTTCCAAATTTCACTGAATTTGTCATAGTTATTTTAAATGGAATTTTACCACAAATATAATTCCATTGGGCAGTTAGATGGCACAGTGCATAGATAGCTGGACTTGATGTCATTAAGACTCATCTTCCTGAGTTCAAATCTGGCCTCAGACACTTACCTGGGCAGTGTGTGTGTGTGTGTGTGTGTGTGTGTGTGTGTGTGTGTGTGTGACCCTGGGCAAGTCACTCAACCATGTTTGCCTCATTTCCTCATCTGTAAAATGAGCTGGAGAAGGAAATGGCAAATGACTCCAATATCTTTGCCAAGAAAACCCCAAATGGGGCCATAAAGAGTCAGACACAACTGAACCAACTGAACAATAGCAACAGCAGCAGCAACAACAGCAACAGCAACACCAAACTCTTCCTCTTACAGGGAAGAAGTGTCACCTTAACCGAGGACTTCAGTTGATATCAAAAGCTGGAAGCTGAGAGAAGCTCCACAATTGTGTGCCCATTGGAGCACTGTTTAACGTTATCTCTGAGACTAGCAGAGCACCAGTTCATATAACCTATCCACCATGCAAGAACAGCAAGAAGCAGGTCAATGACATCAGAGAACAGCAGCAGCCCTATAATATTAGAATTGAGAGTTGTCCTAATCACGTGTATGCTTCCCCCACAAGCATTTTCAAAGTATATTTTATCTTTTAACTGGCAGCATATGCATGCATGCATGCATGTACATATATGCATATATACGTATAGGTATACATGTGTGTGTGTATGCATGTGTGTAGTGACATATATAAGAATATATGCCCTAGCTTTGTGGGAGAGATATTATATTGCTACCTTTCTTACTATATTATTTCATCAGATTCCTTTATTTTGAACTAATTATGTCCTTTGACTACCAGTAAGACTATATATATATATATATATATATATATATATATATATATATATATATATCAATAGTTGCTGATATGTTTGAATAGATATGGGTACAAAGAATGCTTTGGGACAAATGCTGGGGGGCAGAGCCAAGATGGCGGAGTAGAAACAGCTCGTCCAAGCCACTTTGCCCCCAGATTCCCCCCAAACTATGTAAAAGGGGACTCTGAACAACTTCTGAGGCCCCAGCACCCACAGAACGACACAGAGAAGCTAACCTTCTGCTGAAGACCCCCCAGCAGCCCTGCAGGAAGGACCAGCGCAGCGGTCTGGGACCTGGCAGCTCACAGCGCACAGCGCACAGAGCGCGGAAAGCCGAGCCGAGCACAGGTCCTTGTGAGCCAAGGTTTTAGCCCCAGGGTGGCAGGGCCAGCAGCCAGCTTGAGGAACCCCAGAACACCAGCAGCCATGGCGACTACAGAATTATCAACATAGACATGCCTAGGACAAAGTAAGAGGTTAGTGTCCTATGGACTTTGGGACCAGTATTTGGGGAATGCGTCAGCTCCCTCCCCTAGGGGCTAGAAGCCGCTGAGGACACATGCCATTTTGTAGTTTTCAGAGGCAGCTCCAGCTCCCGGCCTGCAAATTGTAGGGAGATCCAGCCATCAGTCTTGGGGGGTAATCACTCTTGCTTTAACCTCCCTGGATCTGGATTGTGATCTAGGGTGGAAGTTGTGGGTGGGTTTACAGCTTGCCAGAAATGGAAGTTGCCCCCCACACGTTCGGGACGAAAATTCCTCTATCTGGCCTTAAAGCCAAATTGTGGCAACAAGCCCAAAAGTCAAGCAATTAAGTGGCAACATGCCAAGACAAAGGAAACAGAAAAATGCAACCCTAGACTCCTATTTTGGGGGCATAGAGCGGGCAAAGGACTGTGAGGTCAGAAGTCCTGCTCCAAAAGCCCCAGGGAAAAACATGAGCTGGTTGCAGGCCATAGAGGACCTTAAGAAGGACTTTAAAAATCAAATAAGAGAAGTGGAGGAAAAATTGGAAAGAGAAATGAGAAGGATGCAGGAAAAGTATGAAATGAGGGTCAACAGCCTGACTGAGGAAAACAACACCTAAAAAAATAGACTAACTCAAATGGCAAAGGAGGCCCAAAAGGGCAATGAGGAGAAGAATGCCTTAAAAAGTCGAATTTGCCAGATGGAAAAAGAATCTCAAAGTTCACTGAGGAGATTCATTCCTTCAGAGTTAGACTGGAGCAAATGGAAGCTAATGACTTTATGAGAAATCAAGATGCTGTTAAGCAGATCCAAACAAATGAAAGATTAGAAGGCAATGTGGAATATCTCATGGGAAAAACCACTGACCTGGAAAATAGATCCAGGAGAGACAATTTAAAAATTATTGGACTACCTCAAAGCCATGATCAAAGAAAGAACCTAGAAATCACCCTTCAAGAAATTCTCAAGGAAAACTGCCCTGATGTTTTAGATCCAGAGGGCAAAATAGAGGTTGAAAGAATCCACAGATCACCTCCTGAAAAGTATCCCAAAAAGAAAACTCCCAGAATATTATAGCCAGGTTCCAGAATCCCCAGATCAAGGAGAAAATACTCCAAGCAGCCAGGAAGAAACAATTTCAATATTGTGGAAACACAATCCAAATAGCCCAGGACCTGGCGGCTTCTACACTGAGGGATCGAAGGGCATGGAATAGGATATTCCAGAGGGCAAAAGAACTGGGAATGAACCCAAGGGTCACCTACCCAGCAAAACTGAGTATTTTGTTTCAGGGGAAAATATGGTCATTCAGTGGAATAGAGGACTTTCAAGCATTCTTGAGGAAAAAACCAGAATTGAATAGAAAATTTGACATCCAGACACAAGAAGCAAGAGATGCCTGAGAAGGTAATCAGGGAAAAGAAATCAAAAGGAACTTATCAAAGTTGAACTATTTACATTCCTATATGGAAAAGCAATAACTGTGACTGATGATATCTTTCTCACTATGAAAATAATGGAAGAAGGGTGTATGGTCATATGAATACATATGTGAATGTGTGTGTATATGGTTAAAGTTATATATAGATAGAGGGCATAGGTTGAATTTGTTGGGAAGGTAGAATACTCAAGGGATGAAATTATGAGGTGAGAGAGGAAAGTGGAAAGAGGAGATGGGGAGAGACAGGGTAGGGTAAACTATCCCATGTAGAAGAAGCAAGGGGAAGTGGTTGCAAGGGAGGGGGAGAATAGGAAGGCTAAAAAGGCAAAACCACATTCACATTGAATTTGGTTCAGGGAGAAAATGACATACATACTAAATGGGATATCTCAACCTGCAGCAGGATAGGGGGAAGGGGGATGAGAGGAGGGATGATGGATGGGAGGGCATCCTTGGGGTGAGGGGAGGTTGGAAGTACCCACTCTAGAAGAGGGACAGGATCATGTAGGGAATGGACCAGGTGGGGGGTGGGATGAGTGGGAGGGAATTATAAGCAGCCTTGTACAATATATCTACTATGAAAATGTTTTGCATAGCTAGACATGTACAACATATACTGAATTACTTATCTCCCAAGAGGGAAAGGGTGACAAGGGAGGAAGGAAATGGATCTGAAATCCGAGGTCATAACATTAAATGTTTCAAACATATATATATATATATATATATATATATATATATATATATATATATATATATATATATATATATATATATATATATATATATATATATATATATATATATATATATATATATATAAAGAATGCTTTAAATCTGGGGTAGCTTTTCTAGGTGCCTCATGTAAAAGAAGGGGCCCCCAGATGCTATATTTTGACATATGCTTCTTAGCATTTTACTGGTTGGAACAGTCATTGTTCCCACAATTTTGCCTCAATAACTCATTCAAGGGGGCAGAGCCAAGATGGCAGAGCAAAAGTAGGAACCTGCTTGAGCTCCCACTCCAACCACCTCCAAAACCTGCAAAAAAAATGACTCTAAACAAATTTTAGATTTACAGGACCTACAAAGTGACAGAGAGAAACAAATCTCCCACTGAAGGCAACCTGGCAGGCCAACAGGAAGGGTCTACCTCACTGGGCTGGGAGCCGAGCACAGTCCTGCATGAGCCGTACAGGGCCAGACCTGGCCCAGACCTGGCCCAAACAGCAGCACAGACCAGATGGAGTAGACTTCAGGATAGTGAATCACTAGCAGTGGTGATGTTATCCAGACTTCTCAACCCATAAATACCAAAGAGAAAGTAAAAGATCAGTAGGGAACTCTGTGGAATTGGTTGACTGAAAAGAGCTATTGGGCCCCTTCCCCCTGGGGTAAGAGGTGGCAGCAGCACAGCAGCTGTCTCTGGAGCTCCTGGTCTGCAGATTGTAGGGGGACCAAGCAACCATTCAGGGGGTAATTGCTCTTGCTTTGACCTGTTTGGATCTGGGTCACAGTCTTGGATGGTGGTCCTGGGGTGAGGAACATTAGTGTGCCAGAGCTTGTGGTAGCTGTAGAGAGGGCACCCTCCTCATAGCTCTGACAACATCTCTGATAGCATTTGTGAAAACCCCAGAAATTTGGACAGAGCTTTCTCCACTCTAGAAGCAGAGTTCTACTGTGGCAAAGATCTCAAAAGTCAAGTAATTGGTTAGCGAGATGATCAAACAGAGGAAGCACAGTCAGACCATAGAATCTTTTTGGGGGACAAAAAGGATCAAAACATGGATCCTGAAGAAAACCACAAAGTCAAAACTGCATCAAAAGCTTCCAAGAAAAATATGAACTAGTTGTAGGCCATGTGGGAGGTCAAGAAGAATTTTGAAAATCAAGTAAGAGAAGTGGAGGAAAAATTGGGAAGAGAAATGAGAATGATGCAAGGAAAACATGAAAAGTGTTTTGTCAATTGCCTGACTGAAGAAAATAACACATTGAGAAACAGACTAACTCTTGCTGCTCAAGGAGCCGGCCGCCACCATGAGTGACACTGTAACCATCAGAACCAGGAAGTTTATGACAAACAGACTTCTTCAGCGCAAACAGATGGTTATAGATGTCCTACATCCTGGAAAGGCCACAGTGCCTAAGACTGAAATTCGAGAAAAACTAGCCAAGACGTACAAGACAACTCCAGACGTCATTTTTGTCTTTGGATTCAGAACCCATTTCGGTGGTGGCAAAACAACAGGCTTTGGCATGATTTATGATTCCCTTGACTGTGCAAAGAAAAATGAACCAAAGCACAGACTTGCAAGGCATGGCCTGTATGAGAAGAAAAAGACTTCAAGAAAGCAGCAAAAGGAACCCAAGAACAGAATGAAGAAAGTCGGGGGTACTGCAAAGGCAAATGTCGGTGCTGGCAAAAAGAAGGATTAAAAGGCACTATGGATTATGTTTATCTGTGAAGATAATTTTTCACTTGGACATGAATAAACTATGTAAAACTTCAAAAAAGAAAAAAAAGAAAAAAAGAAAAACAGACTAACTCAAATGACAAAATAGACCCAAAAAGCCAATGAGGAGAATGCCTTAAAAAGCTGACTTGGCCATATGGAAAAGAAATTTCAAAAACTCACTGAAAAGAATAATTCCTTCAAAATTAGATTGGAGCAAATGGAAGCTAATGACTTTATGAGAAATCAAGATATTATAAAACAGATCCAAACAAATGAAAAACTAGAAGGCAATGTAAAATATCTCACTGGAAAATCCACTGACTTGGAAAATAGATCCAGGAGAGATAATTTTAAAAATTATTGGACTACCTGAAACCCATGATAAAAAAAAGCCTAGAAATCATCCTTCAAGAAATTCTCAAGGAAAATTACTCTGATATTCTAGAACCAGAGGGCAAAATAAAAATTGAAAGAATTCACCAATCACCTCTTGAAAAAGATTCCACAAAGAAAATTCCTAGGAATATTATAGCCACATTCCAGAGTTCCCAGTTCAAGGAAAAAATATTACAAACAGTCAGGAAGAAACAGTTTGAATATTATCAGGATAACACAAGATCTAGCAGCTTCTACATTAAGGGATCAAAGGGCTTAGAATATGATATTCCAGAAGTCAAAGAAGCTAGGATTAAAACCAAGAATCACCTACCCAGCAAAACTGAGTAAAATGCTTTAGGGGAAAATATGGTAATTCAATGAAATAGAGGACTTTCAAGCATTCTTGATGAAAAACCCAGAGCTGAACAGAAAATGTGACTTTCAAATACAAGAAGCAAGAGAAGCACGAAAAAGTAAACAGGAAAAAGAAATCATAAGGAACTTATCAAAGTTGAACTATTTACAATCCTACATGGAAAAACAATAATTGTAAGTTATGAAACTTTTCTCAGTATAAGAATAGTTGAAGGGAATATAAATGTATATGCATATGTATATATATATATGTGTGTGTGTGTGTGTGTACATACATACATATATATGTCTACATGGGCATATGAATACATATGTGAGTGTGTGTATATATGTGTACAGGTATGCATAGACTGAAGGCACAGGATCAGTTGAATTGGAAGGGATGATACATGAAAGGTGAAATCAACAGGTGAGAAATATAATGAGAGGAGATGGGGAGAGACAGAATGGGGTAAACTATCTCATAGAGAAGAGGCAAGGGAAAACTGTTACAATGGAGGGGAAGAACAGGAAAGCAAAAGGGAATGGGTCTACCTTACTCTCATTGAATTTGGCCTAGGGAGGGAATGACATACACACTAAATAGGATATCTTGCCCTACAGGAGATAGGGGGAAGAGGATGAGAGGAGGGATGATGGAAGGGAGGGCAGGTTGGGGGGAGGGTAGTTAGAAGCACACACTTTTGAAAAGGGACAGGTTCAAAAGTAGAGAATAGAACAAGTGGGAGGCAAGATGGGATGGAGGGAAATATATTCAGTCTTTCACAATATATACACTATGGAAATGTTTTACATAGCTACACATGTACAACCTATATTGAATTGCTTATCTTCCCAGTCAGGGTGGGTGATGAGGGAGGAAGGGGAAGAATTTGGAATTCAAAGTTTTAAAATAAAATGCTTAAAATATGTTGTTATTGTTATTATTATTATTATTATTATTATTATTTTACATGCAACTGGGAAATAAGATATATAGGCACTGGGGGATGGAGATCTACCTTGCTCTACCGAAAATTTGGAGGGGGTATGGGAGAGGATATGGGAGAGAGCCAATTGGGGGAGGGGGTTTATAGTGAGATCACTGTTTTGGGGTGGTGGGTAGGGGAAAGAGGGGAAGAAAATTTATAACTCAAAATCTTGTGGAAATGAATGATATAAACTAAAAATAAACATAAAATTTAATTTAAAAAAAAGAAAAAAAACCGAGCTGAAAAGAAAATTTGACTTTCAAATACAAGAAGCAAGAGAAACATGAGAAGGTAAACAATATAAAGAAATCATTAGGAACTTATTAAAGTTGAACTATTTACATTCCTATATGGAAAAGCAATAATTAAAACTCATGAGACTTTTCTCAGAATGAGGATAGGTGAAGAGAATATATGTGTATATATATATATATATATATATATATATATATATATATATATATAGTTGGGGGGAATAGGGGAGAATAAAAGAGAGAACACATTGGGGGAAGGTGTATTCAGTAGGCTCACTATCTTGGGGTAGCAGTAGGGGAAAGATGGGGAGATAATTTGTAACTCAAAATCTTGTGGAAATGAATGTTGAAAACTAAAACTAAATAAATAAATTGGAAAAAAGGAAAAAATAACATTTAATTTCAACTCTCCCTAAAACACCAAAACTAAAAATGTAGCTTTAAGTGTTTATTAGGAATTAAGAAAAATTTGCAGCGAAGCCCATATAGTTTCTAGAGAGTCAAACACCACAGAAAAACTGAATAAATGTTCTCATACCTGAAGACCCCCTCTAGTCTAGCAAATAACTTATTTGTACAAGATTAGATGAAAAAGCATGATACTATCTTGTGAGTAACCATAACTTGTTCTCATAAGGAACTGTTATCTCAGTTATTAGCCTTGAGTTATGTGACCTATGCTTACCTCCATCCAAGTTCATGTGCCTTTTCTTTTTCCAACTTTAGGTATATGTACTTGACTTTACTCATTCACTTTCTTGGTGGTGGAACAGGGGGAAACTTCTGACAGCATTGACTCAATCCTTCCACTATTGCACTTCTACTTTTCCTGAGTGATGGATGTGTAGGGTCCTTCTCCTGTCAGAGAGAGCATAAGGAAACCTGATAAAGGTCAAAGCCAAGATCTCTCCTTCCACCCCACCCTCAGCTACTTCCCAGGGTTGTTGTAAGAACCAAATGAAATATCTGTAAAGTATTTAGTAGCACAATGCCTAGCACATGGAAGATACTTAATGAATGTTTGCTTCTTTTCCTGATTTCTAGCCTCTTCCCCACAGGAGGTTGTTTGTCAAGAGAGTTTAGTTAAAACTACAAGCTCATTCTAATTTATAGAATTTCCCACTTTCCTAACATGATTGATAATTTATAGATGATGCTTGAGGCCTGGTCACGTTTCCTTGGTCTATACCCAAACAAATGTTATGAAAAGTTATTCTAGTTCAAAAGTCTTTTTGCAATTAATCTAAAGTCATTTGACTAATTGATTGATTGAGACTTGTTCTTACCTAGTTAAACTATCAAAATTAAAATGAGTCAGGGAACACACTTTCTAACTAACTTTTGGGCTTGGGGAGGGCCCCTGAAAAGTCTTGTAAAGGAGGTGGAATTTCATATGAACTTTGAAGAAAGCAAAGAGACCAAGGTTAGGAGGGAATTCATTTCAGACATGACCATGGGGAACCTGTACTAAGCCAAAAGAAAGGGAAATGGAATGTGTATATGAGGTGAAGAAACGGACAATTTGTCTTGACTGTACAGTGAATGAAGGGGAATGACTGCAAAGGGCTTAAAATGTCAAACGGAGAAATTTGGTTTTGTTCAGAGAGGCAATAGGGAGCCACTGGGGTTTCTTGAGCAAGGTGATGGCATGGTCAGATGTGTGTTTTAGAAAAATCACTTTTGAAGTTGTGTGGAGGATTAATTGGCAAGAAGAAATTTGAGTCAGTGTGATCCATCAAGAAGCAATTGCAACAATTTAGGTGAACATTGATAAACATCTGAAATGAGATGGTAACCATGAGAACATAGAAAAGAGGAGGGATATAGGATATGCTGTAGAGGTGTGATAATAATAATAACTAGAATTTATATACTAAGGTTTGCAAAGTGCCTTTTTCTCATTTGATCCTCACACCTACCCTTTATGCTAGGTACTAGCATCATCCCCATTTTACAAATGAGAAAAATGAAACTTAGAGACTCTCAGTGACTCTCCTAGAAGCTCCCAGTTATTTAGTGTCAGAAGCCCTGATTCGAAGGTCAGGAATATTCACTGTGCCACCCCATTGCTCTAGGATTGACAATATTTAAAAACATATTGGATATGTGGAGAGAGAAAGAAGGGATAGAATCAAGGACAACTCCAAGAATATAGATTTTGAACCCTAAAACTATTACATTTCTAACTTCCTTCCACGGTGAGCCCCATGAAAATGATTATAGATCCATCATGTAATTGCTTAGGCTTTCTCTGTCTTCCTCACTGATACAATCAGTGGTGTCCACCCATCTTCTTTTACTTCTGACCAAAGGTCAGGAAGGCCTGAGTTTAAATCAAGCCTCATACGTTTTCTAACTGTACAACATATAAGTCATTTAACTTCTCTTTTAAAATAGGGATAATAATAGCCTCCACCTCAAAAAGTTGTTATGACAATAAAGGGATTGTGTATAAAGTGCTTTACAAACATTAAAGCACTATAAAAAGTATTGTTAGGGTGGCTAGGTGGCGCAGTGAGTAAGAGCGTCGGCCTCAGAGTTGGGATGACCCGAGATAGAATCCGGCCTCAGAAAATGAGCACCCACACACAAATAATGACTAGCTGTGTAACCTTGAGCAAGTTACTTAACCCCAATTGCTTAAAAAAAAGTATTGTTATTATTTCATATATGAGGCATTTGCTATCTCATTAATGCATAGGAAGCTTTTTATATTCATTCCTTCAATCTCTTGTGCAATAGTCCCAATTTCTCTGTTCTTCCTTCTATAATAAGTTTCCCTTTTTTCAATACACTTCAGCCCATATTTTCTCCTCTCCCAACAGTCCTCCCCATCTGTAGTAACTCATTTAGTCAGAGACCTCTGAGCTATCCCAGGGGAGTAGGATTGAGTATACCACAATGGGGATAAGTGGAAGAAGTGGGAGAGTCAGAGCCCTGCCCTCTTGCCAGGCAGGGCTCATTGATCTGCAGGAGAAGGATCTGTTGAAAACTCTTTAATCAACTATGGATTGCAGCTTTGCAGGGCAACTTTTTCCTACCTGCTTTTTCTCTCCATGACTGTCTCTACAATTTGTACTCATCTTTTCCAGAGATTTAGGACAACAGGCTTCTAGATCAGAATATATGGTATCCTCATCTTTATCCAGAGTAAAACCTTCTATACCCCTTTCTGTATTTACTTTCCTGACCACCATTCCTGTATACCTCATCTTTCCTTAACCTTCTCTTCATGTGCCTACCCTGCCCTTTCTCTCTACGCTCCATTCTTTTTTCCTTGGTGTAATGCAGATGCATCTTATATATCCAGAACTTCTTGGAAAAGTTGACATAGTTGAGTGAATTTGGATTTGGTTTCTGGGGACTCATTGGCTACCATAATCAGTGTATGTATGGAGATATTCTTGAAATTTTTATTATTAGCTAGGTATATCGAATGGAATGGAGCCAGATGCTTCCATTCCTAGAGGACCCTCAGTCTTCCTTCTAGGCTGAATTTCTCAGTGGGAAATCCTATGGACCTGAATATACTTGTCAATCTCTTCCTTCAAGGCTCAAGTAACTGGATTTTGCATGTGAAAATCTCTCCAATAAAATCAGTTCTGATAAGCATAATTCTCAACAGATAAGTACCTAACTCAATCCAAATAGTCCAATTTTCTACATAATTCTCTGCTTAGGCAACTTACGCTATAGGTTCAGGTCACCAGGGTGGTAGTGAATATGTCTGAAAGAAGTCATTGTGGAAAGATAAGCTATCACCCAGTTTCTTCCTAACTGGGGAAGTCATCACTTTTTTGAATCCAGACATTGGGGAGTAATATGGACAGAGAAAAAGCTACTTGTCTCTGAAGTAGAAGGTAAGGAAGAAGCTGTGAACCCAAGAACTTGAGGGTGTAGCCTTCTTTCTCCACATGACCAGTTTAATGTCTTCAATGTCATTCTGTCAACTGTGTGACCAGAATTGCGGGTACAACTGACCATATAGTTTCAGAATTGGAAGGTACTTCAGAGGTTGTCTAATCCATCCATACCTAAATGCAAATCCTTTTTGTGGGTCCCTTCTCCTTAGGGAACTTTTACTTTCATTAGAGAATCAATACTTTCATCTTGTAAAAACTAGAGAACAAAAGAAGTGGTTTCATAGTGGAAAGAAAAATGAATTTCAAGTCACAGTATGCAAATTCAAATTCTGACTCTGTTCCTTACTATGTGCGTGACCTTGGGCAAATCAATTAACCTTTCTGGGGTTCAATTTTTTTGATCTGTAAATGAGGATTTGAATTAGATGACCTCTGAATTCTCTTCTAGCTCTAGAGATACAATCTTGTGATCCTATTAGTATAAACCTATTGTTTAGATTGGAGGGAGGGAAGGATGGAACCACAGGGGTGAATACAGAAAATGAAAAATATATTGTAGTGTACTATCATTGGAGAAAGCTTTGGGGAATTGGGAGGACAAAAACTAGGCTTTGAAAGAGGAGTAGCATTTATATGTTGGTGCAGGAGGAGAGGACAGGCTAGGTAAGGAAGACATTAAAGAAACTGGCCTGATGATGCCTAAAGAGAAATGGAGGTATCAGATTAAACCGGCAAGATGATACTCATTGATAGAAGTCCCTTAATGTCCACCTGAAAAGTTTGAGCTGAATCTCATAGCAGTAATTAATAACACTGATTCACACTTACATTCACTTTATGAGTGAAAAGTATTTTCCTTACAGAATCTCCATGGGAGGATATAGAGCAAGTTTCATCATCCCCATTTATTTTATTTTATTTTATTTTTTAAACATTTCTGTGTGTGTCAGAGCACATTTATCTATCTATCTATCTATCTATCTATCTATCTATCTATCTATCTATATTTTGGAGGGGGAAGGCAGGGCAATTGGGTTAAGTGACTTGCCCAAGGTCACATGGCTAGTAAGTGTTAAGTGTCTGAGGCCACATTTGAACCCAGATCCTCCTGACTCCAGGGCCCGTGCTCTATTCACTGCGCCACCATTATCCCCATTTAAAAAAGAAAACTCAAGTTCAAAGATGTTTAGTGACTTGGCTTAAGTCCTACAGCTAAGTATAAGATCTGGTAAACACTTCTCGATACAGTAGGTCACTAGAAGAGAAATAAGGTGAAGGGTTAATTTTGTGGAATTGTGCCAAAAGATGGGACTCTATCTGTTTATACAATTTTGAGAGCTTAGAAGATGACCCAGAAATACCATTTCTTCCTTCATCTTTCCCAATGAATGGCCCCAGCAGTATAGTGCTAATTGTAGCTTTCTCTCCAATTAATTACCTTAAATGCATAATTATTATCCATTCACTCACTCAATCACCAATCACTTATTAAGTGCACTCTCCTTAAGTATCCAAGTCCCAGGATTTTTATCACACCTGACTCTGGAGAATCTCCATTATTCTTAGAACTGCTTCTTTTAGCTTCACTTATTACATTTAATTCCTGCTTGGTTTATTTTATTGCATGCAATTTTCCTCCCTTCATTTTGGTCTCTAGTAAATATACTACCACCCTATTGTTTATCATTCATTATTTTGCAGCTCCTCTCACTTCCAACACAGCTCTAAAATCTAATGACTTAAATTCCTTCCACTATGTATTACAAATTAACATAGTCTCCAGCATGTTTGCATTGATATGAATATAATCTCCTTTTTGCATGCCCTTAATAACTTAGTTTGCCCCACTCATGTGGCACTTGTCACATATTGTATGGATTGTATTTATTTGTACATATTACTAACAGTGACAATGAAATATAGGAACATATTTAGAGGAGGGAGTATAGAATTGTGAGGGGGTACAAAATATCTTGTCATTATGAGAAGCAGTGAAAGAATTAGGGGTAATTAACATGGAAAAGAGAGGCCCTAGGGAAAGTAGACGTGATTGTTGGCTTAAAAAATTTGGATGGCTGACATATGGAAGAGATTTTTATTCTATTCTGTCCCAGAGAAGAGAACAAGAACATCTAGGTAATAAACAAATGAACAAATGAATGAAGGAAAAAATTAATAGATAAATAAATGTTTTTTTTTTTTTAAATGAAGACAGACCAACCTGACTCTAAGACTGAGTTCTGTCATAATCTGAGCTTGGACAATTTCTCTGGACATCAGTTTAGTCACCTTTAAGGCAGAGAAGTTGAGAAAAAATATTTTTTGTTTTTGTTTTTTGCTTTTTGGAGGGGGAAAAGTAGGGCAATTGGTGTTAAGTGACTTGCCAAAGGTCACATGGCTAGTTGTGTTAAGTGTCTGAGGTCACATTTGAACTCAGGTCCTCCTGACTGCAGGCTGGTGCTCTATTCACTATGCCAACTAGCTGCCCCAAGAAAAAAATATTTTAAAGGGTTTTTTTCACGTTTAAGATTCTATGAAGTTGAAGACAAATTTACACATAATATTAAAAAACAATTCTTATCAGGAAGAGCTGCCCTCTCTCCCCACGAAACATATTGCATTTTATGAGGCAAATAGTTTCCTATCATAGTTTAATTCTTTAAGGGCAAGAATTATGTCTAGTATATCTTTACTATATTTCAAATTGCATAGCATAATATCTTTATACCTAGTAGCTAAATGCACAACTATAAAACACAAAGAGGTTGAAATTCTGTCAACAACAAAATATTCTATTCAAAAGCACATTTGCAAAGACTTCATGTAGAGTAGATTGGAGTAGATATGGACTGGAGAAAAGGAGGTCAAGTAGGAAGTCATTGCGATTATAAAGATTTAAAGAGCCATAGGATTAGATAAAAATGATGATCATGGGACTGACATGGGGGTAGTAAATCTAGGCCAGAGTGGGGAACCTGTGGCCTCAAGGTCATGTGTGGACCTTAGGTTCTCAAGTACAACCCTTTGACTGAATCCAAACTTCATAGAACAAATCCCCTTAATTAAAGGATTTATTCTGTAAAACTTGGACTCAGTCAAAATGCTGCACCTAAGGACCTAGAAGGCCACATATGACCCAGCTCTAGGCAACATTATTAAGGATGAATTAACAGCATGCAAAGAATGATTGGTTATGGCTGGAAGAGACAGATATCACAGATAATTTCAGAACAAGAGTTTTTAACCTGGGGTCTTGTGAACTTTGAAAAATTTGATAATAATAGTTCAAATATTTAAAGTATGGGCAAGAATTCAATAGTTGTAAAGTAGGTAGGATAGCAGTATGAACAAAGGAATCAAGATGGGAAATATAGAACAAATATTTGAGTTTTGCTGCAGCAGAGAGTAAGTAGACAAGAATAGTTTGAAGTAAGACTGCAAAGTAAGGTGGCATCCAATTGTGGAGGACCTAAAAGGGCGGGCAAGGGAGTGTGAATTTTATTTAAGGGACAATAAGGGAACGTTAGAACCTTTTCACTCTTAAACATATGCATATATTTACTTGTGTAAATACATACATGTTTATATATAATATGGATATTTTACAGCTAAATCTTTTTCCTGTGGATTAATCAGTCAGTTGATAAGAATTTCTAATACAAAGTACTATGCTAGATCTGGAAAATCAAAAACAAAAACAAAACAGTCCCTGACCTCAAGGAGCTTAATCTGTATGTGTGTGTGTGTTTCTGTGTGTGTGTGTGTGTGTGTGTGTGTGTAATATGTATATTGATATAGATAGATAGATAGATAGATAGATAGATAGATATGTATGTGTTTGTGTATATAAACTTGACTTTATATAAGTATAAACTTAAAAAATAAACCTAGTTATAAGAACTCTGGGTCAAAAGACAAGAATAATGTTGTAGCTATCATTCTATAATTCCTAATCACTTTCAAAAATACTGTGACAATTCATAGTTCCAACAGCAATGCATTTTATTACAATTATATTTACCCACTAATATTTACTTCTCTAATAATTTGAGTGTTTGAATACATTTTCAGATGGGGATTATCAATTTATTTTTATCTCAAAAAGTGGCTATTGTTTTCCCTTGACAATTAATGATTGATTATTGCTCTTAGAAATTTGTATCATTTATTTAATTAAAATTAAATTAGAATTGCATCCATAATAAGGTGACAAAGAAATTGTTCCAGGCCATCAAAGAAGGCACCAAAATTAAATGCTACTGAACACCAATGTAGTCGTTCCATTAACATGTAGTCAATAATATTATTAAGATAAAAAAAAAAGGAGGTTGCCGGTTATCTAGCTGGAGTGAGCTTTTCTTCGGCATGATCACTCCTGCTCTTCCCAAACTCGGGGTGACCTTCTCAGCAGAAATATTAAGGGCACCAGGATCTCCCCATTACCTCCTCGAAGAGTAGTATCCCACAGTACTAGATTAAGGGACATTGAATTTTATACTGTTTTCTTCAGATTAATTTTGTGGTACTTGCACCAAAATTAAAAACTTAATTATGACTAACAAAAACTTTTGGGAAAATTAGATTTGTATGGTAAAAACTGAGATTTAATTAACATTTCATATGATATATCATGATGAATTCCAAATGGATCAATTCTCTATTTCCTAAAGACACACAGCTTTAAAAATATACAATATTTGTAATAATTATAAATGATATAATATGTATAATATATATTTGTAATAATTATAAATTATATAATATTAATATATCTGTCACAGTTTAGCAGAGAATGAAAATTCTTTTTCTATTCAATTCTTATCTTCTCAGTCAGCATAATAAGGTGGAAGTAACAGCACCTCTGGAGTCAGAAGACGGGTGCAAATCCTGGGTCTGATATTTACTATCTGTGTGACTTTGGGTAAGTTGTTTAATCTGCCTGGTCCTTAGTTTCCACATCTGTAAAATAATTAATTTGTGGTGAGAAAAGATGACCTGGAAAAGGTCCCTACTAGCTCAAGATCTATGACTCTATGAACAAATCAAATAAATTTTGAGACAAAATGAGGGAACTATTTTTAAAAATATATAAAAATATTACTTGCGAACTAGGTAGATGCCAGTGATTGTCTATATTAAGGTGTGAATAATGGGAATAAAGGAGAAGACAAAAGAGATGTTGAAAAGATAGAATCAAGAGTAATTTGCAGGGGTGGCTAGGTGGCACAGTGAATAAGAGCACCGGCTGGGAGTCGGGATAACCCGGGATCAGATCCAGCCTCAGAAAATGAGCACCCACACATAAATAATGACTGGCCATGTAACCTTGAGCAAATTACTTAACCCCGATTGCTTTAAAAAAAAGACTAATTAGTAATTGATTGCATTTGAGAAGCAAAGAAGAAGAATCAATGACACCACCAGGATTTCAAATATAAGAACCTAGGTGAAAGAACAATGAGGCAAGGACTGGTTGAGTCTTGGAAGGCACTCACAGTTAGGGGAAAGAAAGGAAAAGAAGCAATACTGAGGGAGGAAGAGGAATGGCTAGAAAAATATAAGGTGCAAAGAGATTGTATAGTATGATAGGAATAATAGAAGGGATAACCAGCAGATCCAAATGCTAGAGAGAAGTAATGAGAGGTTAAGAGTGAGAACAGGCTATGAGGTTAGGCTGTGATGACTTTTAGAGTACAGTTTTAGTGCAGTTATGGGACCATTGCTATTAATCAATCAGTCTATTCAAAAGCATTTATTGAGTGCCAGACACTGAACTAGCTGACAAGGAAACAGAGATAGAAATGAAATGGTCCATTGCCCTCAATGAGTCTATATTCTTTTGGAAGAAACATATGTGCATATAAAAATATGTTCTGTATAAATATAATAAATATGAAGGTTTTGTTGGATGGGGGAAGGTACTAGCAGCTGGGAGAGTCGGGATAAGCTTCATATAAAAAAGGTTTTTTTGTTTGTTTGTTTGAGACTGGGTCTCCTAGTCCCACTCTTGATCAACACAGGAACTTTAATCTGACTCATTTCCATGCTGGGTTGGTTGACTCTCCTCCATTCCTTCTTAGGCAGTCTGGTGGTATCCGGATTGGGAGCTAAACATAAAAGGGCCAGACTTAGTGGAGACATCCAATAGATTTAGCACACTGCATTTCAGAACTCCCAAGCCTAGTGAAACACCAGCCTTGGCCTTTCCAGCATCAGGGATTGTAGTCATGAGACAGCAGACCCAGGTAGAATGTGGCCTTTGAGCTGAATTTTAAAGATTCTAAGAGATTGGAAGAAAGGAGGGAGTTCACTCTAGTTGTGAAGGATGTCAATGCAAAGATGCACCGATGGAAGATACAGTGTTGTGTGTAAAGAAGAGATGGGTTGTGAAAGACTTAAAATGTCAAACAGAAGAATTTGTATTTAATCCTAGAGTTATTAAGAGAGTAGCTTAATTTTCTTGAATAGGAGATTAACATTGGGATCATCAAATAGGGGATTAGCTTGTGCTTTGGGAAATCACTTTAGTAGTTAAGTGAAGGGTGGAATGGAGAAGGGAAAGAATTGATGCATGGAGGCCAATGAGAAAGCAAGCTGTTGCAAGAGTGTGGGGAAGGAATGATGTGGGCTTGAATTAGGGTGGTGACAGTTTGATAAAGAGAAGAGGATGGATGCTAGTACTGTGGAAGAGGTATAGGTTCTCTTAGATTCTTCCCTGGCCCATAACTTTCTGGAAGAGACTTTGCTACTATGATTTTCAGCATTTACCTTCTCTCTTCATTAGATAGAAAGTCTATTTTCCCTTCTTCAAGTCCACTTTCCCATTTAAACTTCAAAGTACCCATCTCCTGTCTCCAGCCATCAGATAACTGAGATATCTTGAGTTTGATGGATGGTAAAACCCCCTGACTCAAGTAAAACCCCTTGCCCAGTCTAGTATGGTCTTCTCTAATTCATTAGCCCAGGTATTCCCCGTAGAAAATTCTTCCAGATTCTAACCATTGCAGTTTTTCAGTATCAGTAAAGTTACAATACGCTTAAAAAATAGAAATAATTTCCACTTTAAAGGGTGAGGGAAAGTGTTATTCTTTCAAACAGGCTGCTAAATCCGCCTTCTCCAGACAGATTCTATTCTTTCTCCATAGGTATCATGCACAGTGGAGGCTGGCCAGAACCATGGAATGGAGCAATCAGAGCGGGCATGTGAGTGAGTTTGTGCTGCTGGGTTTCCCTGCACCAGCCTCTGTGAGGGCACTGCTATTTGCATTATCTTTGCTGGCCTACCTGCTGGTATTGACTGAGAACTCCCTAATTATCATAACCGTGAAGGGCCACACTACTCTCCACAAGCCCATGTACTTTTTCTTGGCCAATATGTCCTTCCTTGAGAATTGGTATGTCACAGTCACTATCCCCAAGATGCTGGCTGGCTTTGCCACAGTGGAGTCTGGGGCTGGGCAGCGCATCTCCTTCTCAGGCTGCATGACACAGCTGTACTTCTTTTTGGGCCTGGGTTGCACTGAGTGTGTCCTCTTGGCTGTCATGGCCTATGATCGCTATGTAGCTATCTGTCACCCTCTCCGCTACCCTGTCATTGTTAGTGGTAGGCTCTGTGTCCATCTGGCAGCTGGCTCCTGGGCTGGAGGCTTTGGCATTTCCATGGTCAAAGTCTTTCTCATCTCCCGCCTCTCCTACTGTGGCCCTAACATCATTAATCATTTCTTCTGTGATGTTTCACCACTGCTTAACCTCTCATGTACAGATATGTCCACAGCTGAGCTCACTGATTTTGTACTGGCTATCTTCATCCTGCTGGATCCACTCTCTGTCACTGGGGCCTCCTATGTTGCCATTGCAGGCGCTGTGATGCGTATTCCCTCAGCTACTGGCCGCCAAAAGGCCTTTTCCACCTGTGCCTCCCATCTCACTGTGGTAATCATTTTCTATGCAGCCAGCATCTTCATCTATGCCCGACCCAAGGCATTGTCAGCTTTTGACACCAACAAGCTGGTTTCTGTACTCTATGCCCTCATTGTGCCTCTGCTTAATCCTATCATTTACTGTTTGTGTAACCGGGAGGTGAAGCAGGCCCTGAGCCAGACTTTGCGCCTTTACCACAACTGGGAAGATAGCCCCAGAAAATCTGGGAGGGGCAGGTAAAGCAGGAAGGGAATAGGATATAGGCAAATGATTCAGGGTGCTTATATAGCTACTCTCTCTAATAGTGAGTGAAGCAAAAAACTGGGAATGAGTGACCCATTACTGATTAAGGCCTCCTAAGCACCATGGAACAAATGAAAGAATCCATGGAAGCAAGGTGTGGCAAAAATTCAAGGCTGGGTTACTGTGGTCCAGGGCCATGGAGACCAGCATGGAGACAGTTCAATGATATTTTCCATAAGACCACTGATATGTAGTTTGTCTAATGAACCATGTCCTGGTAGAGAAATAAGGATAAAGGAATGAATAAGCAAGAATGAACACTTGTATTAAAACATTCATATTCCTAAATAGCTCTTCTATGAGAATTTTATTCCTATGCCTACCTGTGTCCTTTTCTTAGGTTAAGGGAAGTTAGAGGGAGAGAGTCATTTAGAAAGGGGTTAATACAGTGAACATTATGGAAAAAACTCAAGACAAACAAATACATAATCCACATTTGTGAAATCATAATTCAAATTAATAGCCACCAATTTTTGTGCCCAGAACAAATGACAAAGAATTGCTCTTCAATTCTGCTGTGTGTGTGTGTGTGTGTGTGTGTGTGTGTGTGTGTGTGTGTGGTAGAGAAATTGCACCAACTCAGGAACTCAAGGATGCTCCTGGATAGTTACTATCAGGAGTAGGACAGAGCAGGTCAGGTTGTGGAGTTCAGCTGGAGGTACAAGGAGGAAGTTACCAAGTGTTGACTGCTCATTCTTTTTTTTTTTTTTTTAAAGCAATTGGGGTTAAGTAACTTGCTCAAGGTTACACGGCTAGTCATTATTTATGTGTGGGTGCTCATTTTCTGAGGCCGGATTTGATCTCGGGTCATCCCAACTCCGAGGCCGATGCTCTTACTCACTCCGCCACCTAGCCGCCCTGTTAGGGCAATTGGGGTTAAGTAACTTGCCCAAGGTCACATGGCTAGGTTTCTGTTTGTGTGGGTTAAGTGTCTGAGACCGGATCCGAACTCAGGTCCTTCTGACTCCAGGGCCGGCACTCTACTCACTGCGCCACCTAGCCGCCCCTGACTGCTCATTCTTACTAACAAGATGCTAAACTTGGTCATTTCTATGCTACTAAAGAAATGGAAATGTTCCCAGAAATCCCTCTCAATTTTGTTGGCAAAGTTCCAGTCACCCTGCCCTCGTTATAGCTCTATCATTCTCATATTCATTAGAATAAAGACAGTCCAAGGAAAAGACGCTGTTGAAAGAGAAAACAATGCTGCCTAGTTCGAGTAACTGAGTGAGGAGGAAGAATAAAGTGTTGGTGACTGAGACCAGCCTGTGACCAATTGGGCTCTTTAATTCCAGAAACAGATTGGGAGAGAGAGAGGAAGTTATATGATATAACCCTCCCTGTGTCCAGGGTAAGGGCAGGTTGCTTTGAGCAGGGTGTCTATATGCTAATAAATACCTGCTCCCCATAAGACATCCCTTTTTGTAAATTTTAGTTTTGGTGTTATCAGTTATCACCTTCTAAGAATATCCTTGAAGATCTAACTACAAGGGACACATGTTTGCCATGTTTACAAAGCATTTCTCTCCCATTAGGGATCAGAATCTTGATTCTGATGGTTATTTCCACATACACACCTCACACTTTCTGAATGACAGAGAAAGCAGGGACATCACTTCTGTGACTCTGGGTGCTTAGGGCCTTGCCAGAATCCCCAGGGATGCCATGACAAAGTACTACTAATACAGGTTGCCCTAACTTGTTATCTCCTATACTGTGGGAATGAGCCCCAAGGGAGATGAGTCCTTATCACTCAAATCCTCAACCCTAACCTCAGAACCAACATATAGCATATAGGACATGGCTGATTACAAACGTTTAACATCAGTAATTCAGCTTCAAGCATTAATCTCTAAGTGGATGTAACAAAATAATTACATCTCATTTCTAACCTAGAACCTCTGCTATGATACTGCATACGCTTATAATTTCTCTGTTATTACAAATATCAAGATGCTAGGTTAAAGTGTGTTTACTTTAGCTGCCATTACTTAACCCGTCCTATTTGGTGTTTCACTATTCAGTTTAATGGCAATAAACATTTCTTTCACATGGACCTGCTTGCTACTTTCTTTCTATTCTCATGAACACTTCACAGTTCCTGCCAGTCTTTCAAAGCTATCATATGTAATGTTAGTTCATTGCTGGATCTTCCCAATTTACTCCTTTGGGGTCATACATTCTTGGCTTCTAAAGACATCAGATTTTTTTTGAAAGTTTGTTGTAGCAACTAAGAAAAACAACAACATAGGTTTAATCCTGTTCCAATCCTGGCTTTGCCATCTGTGTGCCTGATAAGTGACTTAACATCCATAACTCTCAGTTTCCTTGTCTGTAAAATGAGGGGTTGGACTAGGTAAACTCTAAGGTCCTAGCAAACTCTACCTATAATCCGCTGACCCACAACACCTTTGCCAAATAGTGCCTACTCACAAGGTTGTTGAGAGGATTGAATAAATGAATATATGTGTGTATGTATATATATATGTACATGTATATATGTATATGTGTATATGTATATGTATATATGTGTGTATGTGTGTGTGTGTATACACACACACACACCTACCTGCCCTCAAAGTAATTACATACATACATACATACATTTGTATGTATGTATGTATGTAATTACTTTGAGGGCAGGTAGGTGACACAGTGAATAGAGTGCCACACCTGGAGTCAAGAAAACTCATTTTCCTAACTTCAAAACTAGCCTCAGAAACTTACTGACTGTGTGATCTTGGGTAAGTCACTTAACCCGGTTTGCCTCAGTTTCCTCATCTGTAAAATGAGCTGGAAAAGGAAATGGCAAAACACTCCAATATCTTTGTCAAGAAAACCCCAAATGTGGTCACAAAGGCAGATACAACCAAAACAATGACCAAAAAAATAAAAAATAAACCCCAACAAAAAATAGTTTTCAGCACCTTAAGTTGTTATTTAGATACCAGATATTATCATTCTTATCTTTTATTTTTAATAGAAATGGTCCTGGGACAAGTCTCTATACTGATATTATTTCCTTATTCTCACACTTCTCTGGTCCATAAGCACTGACCACCCCCTGTATTTCATGGGGACTGACTATCTAATGTGGTCCATGGACTTCTCTTTTTTGTCCTCCAAATGACTAGACAAAGCTTAAGAATAGAGGGGATGATTGACAAATATAATTGAATGGAATAGAATTCTCTGTCCATTTAAGAATAACCTAGACACATAACATTTGACTTTCATTCTATTCTACTGGGATCAATGAATACAATGCCTTTATGTTATAAATCCTGGATGACCTCATTGGTTTGATTGAAGCTAATTTGTTAGCAAAATTGTGAATTGATATTTTTTACTCTAGTAATTCAGGATACTGACTGACACAGAATAGGCATTTAATAAATATTGATTGATTGATTTGTACCAGTCAGGTCTTAGGGACTATATGTGCAATATGTGTGGTAATTTTGTGTCAATAGGGTAAAGCCTTCAAGTTTCAGCACTGTCCATTCAGTCCTTATAACTAGGCTTCTATCATTAAAAAGTTTAACCATTGGTCAGGGCCCTGACTACCCTATGATACATATGGATACTCATTACCCACATCCCCACCTGCTCTGTGAGCACCAACAACTTTATTTGATTTGTTGTAATCATCTACCCTACATAATGCATGGAAATTAAGTACCCCATTTGGTTTGAGGGCACCACCTCCTCATAGGGTTATCCATGAGCTCTCTCCACTCAATACAGTTCATATGGTCCAAGAAGCCAATGCAGTCAAATGGACCTGATCACTCACTGTAGAATACATGGACTGTATTTCGATAATTTAATCAATAAATATTTATTGTATTGCCTAGGTAGTAAGGATACAATGACAAAATTGAAACAATTCCTACCTGCAGGGAGCTTATATTCTAATATGAGAGATACCATATAAACATAAAAGTATATTGAGAATACATGTAAAATGAATACAAGGTAGTTTGGAGGACACATGAGCATCCCTTGGAACAATGGAGACCAGTCCACTCTTGGAGGCCAACTTACCCTAAGGTAAGCCCACCTGATCTGTAGGCATTGACTACCTCATGCTTTTCATGGGGACTGACTATGGATCATGGGAGCTAACTGCCCCATTTTATCCACAAAACCTGAAAATTCCTGAGAACTGGTCACTCTCTCTGACAGATACTGGCATTCTATTAAGTCAAAAGTCCATCAGTTTTTTAAAGAGTAACTAATTTGATATTCTCAAAATATTATGATTTCTAGAGAAAGGAAAGCTCAAGGAAATCACTGGACAAAACAGAAGGGAGACATCACTCCTAGCCCAGATTTTCTTCCTGTTGACTACCAGTTGTGTAGACATGAAAACAAGCAGCTAAAGGAGGAAGAACACATAGAGATATGGAGAAGAGCAGCTGGCAATTGCTTAGATAAGAGTAGGAGAGATGATGCATTTTTAGCTGTCCTGTCTAGCTGTCACACTCTCTTTATCATTATCCTAACACCTGGCATTTGTATAACAAACTTCAGTTTGCAGTATCTCATTCTATGGAATACCAGCCCTGAAAGAATAATAGTCTAGACTTTTTACCTCAGTGATAAGAAATCTGAATGACAATTTTCTTTAATTAATTATTGTATTATTGTATCATTTCTTTTTTATTATAGTTTATTTATTATAGTTTTCAGGTAGTCCAATTATTCTTATATTTTCTCTTCTTGATCTGTTCTCCAAATCAGTTGTTTTTTTTTATAAGATGTTTCACATTCTATTATGTTTTTTTCATTCTTTATGTTTTGTTCTATTATTTCTTGGTCTCATATACTTCACTGGCTTCCCTTTGCCTAATTCAAATTTTAAGGAGTCATTTTTTTTCCTTAAGATTCTGGATCTTGGGGGTGGCTAGGTGGTGCAGTGATTAGACCACCAGCCCTGGAGTGAGGAGGACCTGAGTTCAAATCCAGCCTCAGACACTTAACACAAAAAACTAGCCACGTGACCTTGGGAAAGTCACTTAACCCCAATTGCCTTACTTTCCTCCCTCCAAAAAGAAAAAAAAATTATTCTGGATCTCCTTTTCCAGTTGGTTGACTTTATTTCCAAAATCTTGTTTTTCTTGAATTGTTTTTCTTTTAAATTTTCCCTCAACCTCTCTCACTTGATTGTTAAAGTCCTTTTAAAGATCTATGAATTGTTTTGGGGCAGGTGAGCTTTTGATGCTACTTTTGGGGGTAGGAGAGGTTTTTGTTTTTCGGTTTTGGGTTTTAGTATCTTTCTCTGAAGATGAACCCTGGTCTTCTCTATTCCAAAAGTAACTTACTATAGTTGGCCCTTTGCCTGCTCATTTTTTAATTTGTAGCTGCTTATTATTGTAATCACCTCTAGTCCTGGAGTATGGGGGTTGGTGCCTCCTCTTTCAGTTCTCTGCTCTAGCTTGGAACTGAAACTAAGAACTCTGCCCTCCTCTAACTGCCCACAGTCAGCTTTGTCCCTGTCCCACTGTCCCATTGCTTCTGCACTCACCATTGCTATTTAGGTGCCAGATATTATCATTCTTATCTTTTATAAAAGAGTTTTGATAGAAATGGTCCGGGGACAAGTCTCTATACTGATATTATTTCCTTATTCTCCTGCTTCTCTGATCACTGGGTGTGTGTTGGTTCCTTCTACCCCAGGGCTGCATCTCAGCATTACAATTGGGCCTGGTGTCCCTTTTTCAATATAGGTTTCCTCAATCTTCCCATGCTCAGACACCTGACTCCCCACACTGTCTTGGAGGTAAAAATCCCTGTGGCTGAAGCTGAGGCTACCTAGCAACTCAGCTAGCCCCAGGGCTCTCTGCTTGCCTTGCTATTTCAGTGAACCTCTGCGCTGGTATTTTTCTTCCAATTTTCTCTGCTTGTCCCAAGAAGACCATTGTTCTGCCCCAGCTCTTGGCTATTTTTACTGTTCTGTGTTTACCCTGAGGAACTAATTTGTCTTCTTTGTGGGGGAAATCTGGAGAGCTTGGAATTTTCTGACTTACTCAGCCATCTTCCCAGAATCCTCCCCTGAATTTTGTGAAATTAAAAAGAATAAGCTTAGCCTCAAAGAAGAAATATGAAAAGACAACTCCCCCCACTTTCTTTGGAAGGTGGTGGGGTTCCACAGGAAAGGAACATTCCATAGAGCAACGATTTTTTTCAATGTATCGATTGGTATTCCGTTTTTTTTTCCTTTTCTTTCTCCTCTTAAAAAAATAAAAGTCATATGGCCTGGTTCTATAGGATGAAAGAGGAAGAGGGAAACAAGGGGCAAACTAAAATCGAGGGTTATCAATAAAATCAATTTATGAAAAGGAATGAAAACTTCTTGAGTCCAGGGACTGTTTGGCTTTTCTCTTTTTGTCTCCATCTCCTCACACAGTGCTTTGCACTTATTTGGTACTTGATAAATACTTATTGTTGATCGATCTATCTCAACTCCACTGTTTGTATTTTCTGTCCACTATTATGATCCTAACTAAAGCACTAATTCTACAGAGCTTTAAATAAAGTAACTTGTTTTTCTTCAACTCTCCACACTTGGACTTTGGATCTCACATGATTTAGCTTGGTCAGTCAATCTATATTGATAATGGATTACTCAAACCAAATTGGTATATAAAAAACAAGCCGCCTTTTACACACACTCACACACACACACACACACACACACACAGAGGCAATGTTTTTTTTTCTTAGTAGATATTAAGGAACATTATATACAATGGAAAGGAGCCTTGTGGAAATCCAGAGTAATACAAAAATTTTGACTTGATGCCAAAGGGCTGAAAGTATGAGTCTCACAATGAGGCAGTAAGACACCTAGACAGGTATTATTGTCCCCATTGTAGAGATGCAGAAACTGAGACTCAGGAAAATTAAATGACTTACACATGACTATAGAGCTTTTAAGTGCTAGAGCACAAACTAGAATTCAGATTTCTGGGTTCTTGGTCCTTGTGCCATGCTATCTTTTTCATTCTATCTACACATGATGAGCTCTAGGGAGGCCTGACCAAATTTCCTCTCTTTCATGCATCATGATAATTCAAAAGTCTTTGTGGATTAAGTCTCAGGGGCTAGGGGGTGGTGCTAAGATGAATAGAAAAGCTGCATATACAGAGTATAGCTGAATCACTGTTGACCTCCATGGGGCCAACCAGCCATAGATTCTCCCTCAAATGGGACTTTTTTAAAAGACCATAAACAAACACAAACAGACCAAGAGAGATGCTAAGATAGGATTATAGAGAAATCAGTGAAAGAGATAGAAAAGAGAGAGAAACAGAGAATAGAAATTGAGAGAACTAAGAGAAAGAAATGAATAAGTTAAGTAAGAGACCAGTGAGAGAAAATTAAGAGAAAATACAGTGAGATCAAAGTAGAGAAACAAGAAAGTGAGAGAAAAGAATTTTAGACAGAAATAACGGAGAAAGAGAAAAAAGAAAACCAGTTACAGATGGGAACAGAGAAGGATAGATGCAGAGAAAAATTACACACACACATGCAAACACACATATACATATATCTACCCTGACAAAAGAGGACAAAGAAGCAGATGAAGACACAGAGAGATACAGATGAACAGACTTGACTCACCTCTTGAAGTCTACCATTTCGGATTGAGAAAAATTGCCTCCATGGAACCCAGAAAGGGAAGTTTTGTCCCAGAGGACCTCAGTATAACTATCAAAGGTAATTTCCCATTGACTTTGCCTTATAGATGACTTATAGATTACCTTATAGATGAAACAGGTATTCATATAGTGACAAATGGTCACAGTCCCCATTTCATTATTATCAAAAATACATATTCAGGTTCAAGGGCTAAAGACTGTCAGGTTCCACCCAATCCTCTGTCTTATCCTTTCTCCCTGTCTACCCACCAATAAAGATAGTAACCATCTCTTCCCATGGTGGTAAAGGAATGGCAAAGTAGTTTATAGCATATCAAGCCACATAGTTTATAGCATATCACTAACTATTGGAATAGAGATTCCCCAAGTAGTCCAAAGCTATGCATATAGACATAAACTGTCATCTGTTCCCATGGTTCCTATGAGTGAAATCCCTCCCCAGAACGATCAGGTGAGTATTTAGTGGGCATCTGGTTTTAATTAAACATTATGAGAAAATTGAGATATTTGGAAAATAGCCATTCTCAAAGAGCACTGATCACTCTCTACTTTCTGCTTCCTATACCTATTATTCTGTTTAAAATGAAAAAAGACACTTGGAGCTCTGATGCATGCTTCCAACCCCATCATTCAAGTTGAATCTAGTTTTTTCTCTTGCTGGAGACTCACAGAACCAAAACAGATTGTGAAATCTAATAGATTGTGAAGAGAGATGGGGGCGGGCGGGGACCAGAATGGGTTTTGGTAGCACTCAGAATGCTAAGCAAAAACTCTGAGCTGGGAGGAACGTCAGAGGCCATCTAGTCTGATGCTTATCTAAACCAGACTTCCCTCTCTAACATGTTTGTGGTTCAAAATGCTATGGCTTCACATTCCTACAACTATAACTCACACATTCCCACCAATGTGTTTACCCCTCAATAGTCAACCAGAGGACACAATTAATTCAACAACAATAATGGCTACTATGTCAGAGTACTTCAAAGCTTTAAAAGTTCTTTACATATATTTTCTCATTTGGTCATCACAACCACCTGGGATGTAGGTACTATAATTAACCCTTTTTCCAAATGGAGAAACAGACTGAAAGATTAAGGGACTTGTCCAGGTCCATATCCTAGTGTCTGTACTTGGATTTGAACTCAGTTCTTCTTGACACCAACTCCAGTATTTCATCTACTGTGTCACCTAGCTCAGCCTCAGTAAAATCAGACATTTGCTGAAATAGTATAGTATAAATAATTCTAAAAAAATATTTCTCCACTTAAAAACTGGACCATATTCTCCTACATGTAGCCTCAGTAGGAAGAGTGGGCACACACACCAGGGAACATTAAATCTAAAGTTCTTGTCAGACCATTCTAGTCTTTCTTTATTTCCTTCTTTATCGTAGATTCTAAGAGTGAGCAGTCACTTTCCCCCAAGGATTCCTATCATTTCCACTTCAACTATTAGCTTCTCATTTTTAGTGAGAATAAGGCACGGACTAGAAGTTCCCTGTATTGGTTATTCCACTTTTGAAGAATGAAATGATCATTCCAGTCAAGGAAAAAAAAAAACATTAGCTCTAGTTTTGGCAGAATGAGAGAGCTCTAGCAGAAGCCCCGATATTGATATTTCTTACCTCTCTTATATCTCAATGCCATGTCAGATGTGGGACATGCTTCTTCTTTCTCTCTGGGTGATTTACAACATTCTTTCATTAAAACACACTTCCATTTCTCCCATCACTGGTCATTACCCAAATAGGATCAGAGAATCATTTATTTAAAGCTGAAAGAGACCTTAGAAATTAGCCACCAAAAATCCCCTTACTTTATAAGATAAGGAAACTGAAGCCCAGAGAAAGGTTTAGTGATTTTCAGTGTCACTTTGAAATAATTATTGGTCGAGCCAGGATTCAAACTCAGATCGTTTGATTCTAAATCCAGTACTCTTTTCCCTATACCACGTCACCTCCCTTGGTTTCCCCTTCTGGTTTGAGGTTTTTCTCATGTAAATATACCTTTAATATTCAATGCTTCTTATTTATATCCCTTTTTTTTCTATCCTATTTTGTTTGAATAATGTTTACTTTCTAAAACCATATTCTAGTCATTGGTCTATCTCACCAAGTCACAGCGATACCTAATGGACCATATTTGTCTCCTTACATTGGAATATTGATACAGATATGTATACAAGCATACATGTGCCTTAATAGCTTATGACTTCCCAGACATTCTATACATATAAATATTACCAGGTATTTAAAATACACATGTGTGTATGTATATGTACATAAGTGTTTTATACTCATGCATGTGTGTATGTATATGTACATAAGGTGTTCTGAAAGTCTTAGTGCAGATTTAAACTTTAAATTTCACTAAAATTTTTGGGACACCATAAACACATGTGTGTGTATACATTTGTGTATCTAGATAGATACATGCACACATATATACACATATACATGTACACACTTGTATATTATTTATGTGTATATAAAAATGCCATGGGTTTAATTTCTTGATGATTTCCTGTTTTGCTTCCTGCAAACTGCTGGGGTTTTCTGTTGTTCTTATATTCTAGTTACTTTTGGAGTCCAGTGGAAAAAGTGCTGAAGTTGAGCTTACAGGATCTGACTTCAAATTCTGGATCTGACACGCACTACCTATGTAACCTTTGCCAACTCATTAAATTCTCTAGGTTCCCTCATTTGTGAAATAAAAGGGAGTTCATATCAGATGACTTACAAATGACTTTAAAATCCTATGATCAAATATTCTGTATAGTAACTTGCCTGTTAAATAAATAAAAGCAGGGGGGGTTACTCATCATTTTTTCTACTTTAAATCCATTTAATTAAAATTTTAAAACTTTAGAGAAAAATATTCATTTGCTTTCTTACTAAATCTTGTATAAACTCCCTCCTTGTCCAAGAACCTATAATTCCTATTTTTAAAAGCTGTAGTTTAGAATGACAAATCTCTTTTCTCTGAATGTTCCTGACTATGACCAAAAATGATTATCATTTGACAATATTGACCACCCTCTTAGAGATTATCCTCTTTTTTGTCTACTTCCTCTATTTCCTTTGCTTGAGAGAAACCATATTCAAGAAGAGTTCATCTCTGACTGAGCATTTTTGCTTTTTTGACAGGGTCACTAAACAGGTAAATCAAGGACTGACACAGAAATATTCTATATAGATTTTAGCAAAAAAATATCAATAAAATTTGGTAGGTTATTGTTTTGGAAAAGATGGAGAGATGTACTATGTGGTACCACAATTGCATAGATTTAGAATTGATTGAATGGTTGTACTCAGAGAATAGTGATTAATAGTTCATTGTCAACTTGATAGTAGGCTCCCATGGAATGAGCCAGGAATCTGTGCATGGTGTGTGTGTGTGTGTGTGTGTGTGTGTGTGTGTGTGTGTGTGTATTATGTAAATATAAAAGCTAAGATCTGAACCTATATCCTGTCTTCAAATCCTATGAATTTTCCATTACTCCTTCCTTCCTGACCTAATAAGGTTTTGTCATTCCCCTGCTTAACAACTCCAATTTCTGTCTTCTGCTCCTAGTATAAAACTCAATCTGCTCTCTCTGACCTTTAGTGTCCTTTACAATCTGACTCTAGCCCACTTTTTCCCCCCATTTTTAAGACTCAAATAACAGAACTCAAATACAGAATAGAGAAAAGGAAAAAAACATATCGTGAATTTAAACGTTGAAACTAAAATACACAATAAGAAAAGGAAAAAAAATGTCATGTGCATAGCAGAACATGAAAGGATTAAAAATATGTAGTGATAAATTTTCAAGAAAGCCTTATGATAACTACTACACATTGTATTGAGAACTATCCATCTTTTCTTTTCTGCCTTTCAAGTTTTCTTTTGTTCTCTGCTGTACACTTTTTTATTTTGTTCTACCCCCTTTCTTCCCCCTACTAGAAGACTACAATTAAGTGTGACTACATAATACAGATAGATAAATATAGATATGGGCATACACATACACATAAATACACACATATACATACATACATACGTAGATATATAGACATATATTTTCCTAACAAATTCTACTCCTCATCTTTGTTTTTATGTTTGTGGATATCTCTTACTTCCTATCCCTCCTGACTCCTATAGTTTACTTCTACCTGATAGCTTGCCCTCCTATTACTTAACCTATCCCCCAATCCCTCCCTTATCCACCCATTCCCATAAATCTAAATACCCTTCTATAACTCCCTGTAACATATTCCCTCATCTTTCCCTCTGGAGATTCCTCCCATATCCTCTCCCTCTCCCTATCCCCTTACCATTTTATTTCTTCTGAATTTAGAAGACTTTTATACCCGTGTGTGAGTGTGTGTGTGTGTGTGTGTGTGTGTGTGTGTGTGTGTGTGTGGTTCCCTCTTAAACCCATTTCCTATGAAAGTAGGATACCAGAACTACCAGCCCTCCCTACCCCATCTAATTCCTCTGTATTGATTATTCCTTTTACCTCATTTGTATAAAATAATTACTCTTTTTAGCTGTTCCTAAATGGTTTTAATTTTAAATCATACTCAGGTCTACCTCGATCTTTCTTACAAACTACTCAATTACTAATGGCAATCTTAGACATACATTATATATATATATCTATATCTATCTATATATATATATATATACACACACACATACATATATGTGTGTGTATATGTATATGTTTGTATGTGTGCATACATACATACATGCATGTATATGTGTGTGTGTGTGTGTGTGTGTGTGTGTGTGTGTGTATAGGTGAAGTCTGTCCTGTCCTTATTGAATCCCTTGTAATTGGTCTTTGGTATATCCCTTGTGTTTCTCTTGGCTCTTGTATGTCAGATCTTCTATTAGGTTTAGGTTTGTTTTGTTTTTTTTCCAAAGAAAATCCTGAAGGTCTGACAATTGATGAAATGCTCATTATTTTTTCACTCAGGGTTATGATTAACTTTGCTGGGTATGATATGTTTGGTCAGAATCCCATTTCTTTTGCTCTTCTATATGTAGTGTTCCAAGACCTGTTATCCTTTAGTGTCTCTGCTGCTAGGTCTTGTGATTTTAATTGTGACACCATCATACTTAAATTGTTTTGTTTTTTCTTGTTTCTCTTAATATTTTATCCTTGAACTTGAGGTTTCAGAATTTGACTATAATCTTCCTGTGAGTTTTCTTTATAGTATCTCTTTTAAGTGATGATCAATGGATTTTTTCTAGTTCTAATTAGCTTGTTCTAATGCTTCAGGACAATTAAAAAAAAGTATTTCTTGTATTATTGTATCTTTTTTATTTATTTTATTTTATTAATTTTATTTTTAATTTTATTATTATTAAATTATTAAATTAATTAATTAAACTTATTATTGTTAAATTTATTAATTTATTTTATTTTATTAATTCTTTTTTTATCATAGCTTTCAGGTAGTCAGGTTATTCTTACATTTTCTCTTCTTCATCTGTCCTTCAGATCAGTTGTTTTTCTTATGTGAGGTTTCACTTTCTCTTCTATTTTTTCATTCCTTTTATTTTGTTTAATTATTTTTTTATCTCTTATAACTTCACTGGCTTCACTTTGCCCGGTTCTAATTTTCAAGGTGTCATTTTGTTCCTTAAGATTCTGGATCTCCTTTTCTAATTGGTTGACTTTATTTTTATAATTTTCTTGGGGTTTTGTTCTCTTTTTATCTTTAGGTTTGGGGTTTTTTTTATAGTTTTTTCTCAGTCTCTCTCATTTGATTTTTTTTCAGATTGCCTTTTTAATAATCTTGAATTTTCATGGGATATTTTGGAGCTTAACACAGAAATTGTTGCTACTTAAGCTAAACAGTTCGTTTGGTAAATGTTGTTTTTTATTTTTTAAAATGATGACTTCCAGTGGTCCCTACACCACCAGGGCCTTTCTCCATCTTGCTCTCTCAGCTGGGTAAGGCAAAGTGTAGTGGGGATATCACCCAGTTTGAAGAAACTTTTTTTTGAACACTGACAAAAGACTGAGCAGATGAAATAGAGGGCTTCTGCACACTCAGGATTTGGACCTTGTTAACTCTTTATTTTTAAACGAATGCTTTATTAACTCCTGGTTTACATCATTCATTTCCACTAGATTTTGAGTTACAATTTTTTCCCCATTTTCCCCTACCCACCACCCCAGAATAGCAATCCCACAAGATATCCCCTCATCCAATCTGCTCTCTCCCATATCTTGTCCCATACCCCCTTCGACTTTACCATTGGGGCGAGGTGAATCTCTGTGCCCAAATACCTGAATATCTTATCTCCCAATTACATGCAAAATAGTATTAATAATAGAATTTATACATATTTGAAACATTTAATTTTGAAACTTCGAAATTCAGATCCATTCCCTTCCTCCCTTGTCACCCATTCTCTCTGGGAAGATAAGTAATTCAGTATGTGTTGTACATGTATGGCTATGTAGAACATTACCATGGTAGATATATTGTAAAAAGCTGCTAATGATTCCCTCCCACCCATCCCACCCCCCACCTGGTCCATTCCCTATTTTGATCCTGTCCCTCTTCCATGGTGGGTACTTCCAACCTCCCCTTCCCCCAGAATGCCCTCCCCTCCATCATCCACCTCTCATCCCCCTTCCCCCTACTTGCCTGCAGGGAGATATCCCATTTAGTATGTATGGCATTCTCTCCCTGAGCCAAATTCAATGAGAATGTGGTTTTACCTTTTTGCATTCCTGTTCTTCTCCTCCCCTGCAACTACTTCCCCTTGCCTCTTCTACATGAGATAGTTTACCCTACCCTGTCTCTCCCCATCTCCTCTTGCCACTTTCCTCTCTCACCTCTTAACTTCACCCCTTAAGTATCATCCCTTCCCACCAAATTCAACCTGTGCCCTCTATCCATGTATACCTGTAAACATATATACACACATTCAAATATGTATTCATATGCCCATATACCCTACTTCCATTATTTTCATACTGAGAAAGGTTTCATCAGGCACAGTTATTGTTTTTCCATGTAGGAATGTAAATAGTTCAACTTTGATAAGTTCCTTTTGATTTCTTTTCCCTGATTACCATCTCAAGCATCTCTTGCTTCTTGTGTCTGAAAGTCAAATTTTCTATTCAACTCTGGTTTTTTCCTCAAGAATGCTTGAAAGTCCTCTATTCCACTGAATGGCCATGTTTTCCCCTGAAACAAAATACTCAGTTTTTCTGGATAGGTGATTCTTGGTTTTAATCCCAGCTCTTTTGCCCTCTGGACTATCATATTCCATGCCCTACAATACCACATTGTAGAAGCTGCCAGGTCCTGTGCTATTCTGATTCTGTTTCCACAATATTGAAATTGTTTCTTCCTGGCTGCTTGGAGTAGTTTCTCCTTGATCTGGGGATTCTGGAACCTGGCTATAATATTCCTGGGAGTTTTCTTTTTGGGATCTTTTTCAGGAGGTGATCTGTGGATTCTTTCAACCTCTATTTTCCCCTCTGGGTCTAAAACATCTGGGCAATTTTCCTTGAGAATTTCTTGAAGGGTGATTTCTAGGTTCTTTCTTTGATCATGGCTTTCAGGTAGTCCAATAATTTTTAAATTATCTCTCCTGGATCTATATTCCAGGTCAGTGGTTTTTCCCATGAGATATTTCACATTGCCTTCTATTCTTTCATTTGTTTGGATCTGTTTAACAGCATCTTGATTTCTCATAAAGTCATTGGCTTCCATTTGCTCCAGTCTAACTCTGAAAGAATGAATCTCCTCAGTGAGCTTTTGAGATTCTTTTTCCATCTGGCAAATTCGGCTTTTTGAGGCATTCTTCTCCTCATTGCCCTTTTGGGCCTCCTTTGCCATTTGAGTTAGTCTATTTTTTAAGGTGTTATTTTCCTCAGTCAGGCTTTTGACCCTCATGTCATACTTTTCCTGCATCCTCATTTCTCTTCCCAATTTTTCCTCTACTTCTCTTATTTGATTTTTAAAATCCTTCTTAAGGTCCTCTTTGGACTGTAATCTGCTCATATTTTCCTTTGGGGCTTTTGGAGCAGGATTTCTGACCTCACAGTCCTCTTCCTGTTCCATGCTTCAATCCTTTTTGCCCCCAAAATAGGAGTCAAATGTTGCATTTTTCTGTTTAATTTGTTTCCTTTGCCTAGGCATGTTGCCACTTAATTACTTGACTTTTGGGCTTGTTGCCACAGTAGGACTCTGCCACCAGACAGGGGAGCTTCTGTCCAGAACGTTGGGGTCTTCACAACTTCTGGTTCTGGCAAGTTGGATACCCACCCCAGACCTCCCCCCAGATCACAATCCATATCCAAGCAGGTTAAAGCAACAGCAATTAACCCCCAAGACTGATCGCTGGATTTCCCTACAGTTAGCAGGCCAGGAGCTGAAGCTGCCACTGATGCTGCAAAATGTCGAGTGTGCCCTGTCTCCTCAGAGGCTTCTATCCCCCAGCTTGGGAAGCCGACGAGTTCCCCCAACACTGTTCCCAAAGTCCACAGAGCACTAACCTCTCACTTTGTCCTGGGCATGTCTGTGTTGATAATTCTGGAATCACCACAGCTGCTGGTGTCTGGGGTCCCTCGAGCTGGCTGCTGGCCCAGGCCACCCTGGGGCTAAAACCCTGGCTCACATGGGCTTGGGCTCAGCTCCCAGAGCTTTGCAGGGATGCTGGACTGTCCTCAGCAGGAGGCTAGTTTCTCTGTGTTGTTCTGTGGGTCCTCGGGCTCCAGAAGTTGTTCAGAGTCCCCTTTTACATGGTTTGGAAGTGGTCTGGGGGGAGAGCACCTTTGAATTGCTGTTTCTACTCCCCCTCTCTCATTTGATTTTTAAAATCTTTTTTAAGTTCTTCTACAAATTCTTTTTGGGCAGATGACCATTTGACATTACTCTTTGGGGTAGAAGATGGTTTCTTTGTTTCAATATCTTCTTCTGAAGATGAACCCAGATCTACTCTATTCCCACAATGACTTTCTATGGTTGGATTCTTTCTCCTTTGCCTGTCCATTTTTTCCTAGTAATAGCTTAATTTTTTTAATCACCTCTAGCCCTGGGATATGGGGGATGGTGCTCTTGCCCAGGATCTCAGTTTTCCCCTCTAGCCTGGAACCAAAGTCAAACTCCAACCTCCTGAAAGTGTCCACAGCCAAGGGACATTCTGCCCCACTACTTTGGCACTCATCAGGTATGTGCTCTTTCCTTCTAGCCCTTCTTTGCTCTTTACAGCATAGCTGAGTCTGGTGCTTCTTGTCAGCAGAGGTCACCTCTGTCTTCTCCAGTTCAGATACCCAACTCCCCTCACCGTCCAAGGGGTAAAATCCCAGTGCCAGGGCTTTCTGCCTGTTTAAGTGTCTTGTCACTTGTTAATGGGGACCAAACCTCCATGTGGGATTTTTCTTCTAATCTTCTTGGATTGTTTCAGGAGGGCCCCTGTTGTGTCTCTATTGTTACTTATTTTTATTCAGCACTTTGTTTCCTCTGAGATGCTATTTTATCTTTTTTTGTGAAGAAAGTCTTGAGAGCTTGGAATTTTCTGACCTACTCTGCCATCTTCCTGGAGTGCTCCCTCCAGCCCACTTTCTCTGGTCTATTGAATCCCTTCTCTTTCTACACTCAACATGTCATTCCTCTTTTGTTTTTGTTTTAAGTCTTACAAATAATTTAGATAAAAGCATAAGTGATTTTTCATATTTTTCTGACAGAATAACATGTTTACCATACTTAGGTTTGTGGAAAGAAACGAATTTTCCTGACAAACGATGGCATTATTTTACTTGTCTCATTTTTATGCCTAATATTTCAGTTTATAGATAAGTTTGATTAGCATATATCATTTGAACCATTTAGGGAACAATGAGAAGAAGCATTCAAACAAATTTTCAAATTTCTTACTCTCAAATTTTCCAATTATCTCAAAGCTCCATTAACACAGTAATAGGAAGCATGACTTAGGGCATAAAGCATTGCCCTAAAGTCAGGTTCAAGTCCCACCTATCTGTAAAGGTAATAAAAATAACAACAACAATAATAATAAATTGAAAATAATAATAATAATGACATTTATAAACAATATGATAAAACATTTTTGCAAAATGTTTAACATGATATCTCATTTGATCCTCACAGCAACTCTGGGAGGTAGGTACTACTATAACCCTCAATTTTATAGATGAGAAGACTGAGGCTGTGACTTGCTCTGGGTCAAAATGATAGTTGTGATCTGAAGAAGGATTTTATCTCAACTCTTTCTGGCATCAAAAATTGGAAACTCTTTGACTCTCTGATGTGTCACCTAGCTATCTATATGGCATATATTGCTTGTGTAACCTGGGGTAAGTTAATGACATAATGCTTTAGCCCACTCCTTAAGACTGTAAGTTATACATATAGGCACTAGGGTATAGAAATCCATCTTGCCCTACTAGAAAGTTGGGGAAGGAATGGGGGAGGATATAAAAGAAAACAGATTGGGGGAAGGGGTATTCAGTAGGCTTGCTATCTTGGGGTGGGGGTAGGAGAAAGACAGGGAGAAAATTTATAACTCAAAATCTTCTGGAAATAAATGTTGAAAACTAAAAACAAATAAATTAAACGAAAATACTATAAGTTACAAAAAAGGTGTCAACCTGCATTCATTATGAGTTTCCAAATTTGGGAGTTTACTTTATGAATAAAATAAAATATCCAATCTATCATTTATCCATAAACACATGGACCCTTTCCCACAATTAGGTATATATACTTTGAGAAGATTATGCTCTGTGATGGAGATAAGTTAGTGTATATCCTCAGGAGTACTGAAACTGATGACATCACAAAGAAGTTAAGGTTTTGCATGTCATTTGTAACTTCTTCTATAGCTTTAGTGGATGGGGTAAGAATAGAGATTGGTTTGATATTTTATAGTTAAAGGGAATTCCCAGGTAAGAAAATCCAATATTGCAAATATACATTCTCTGCAACTTATAGTCTTAAAGAATTACTTTGAGCATAGAGAGGTTAAATTATATGCTCAGTCTCATATAGAGACAGTAATGCCAGCAGCAGAAACCTAGGTCTTCCCAACTTCGAGGCTGGCTCTTATCTAGTATTCCATATTATCTCAAATATTCAATTTCACTGCAAATGTTCTTGAAAAATATACTATGAGGGGTGGGTAGGTGTTGCAGTGAATAGAGCACCAGCCCTGGAATCAGGAATACCTGAGTTCAAATCTGGCCTCATACACTTAACACATAAACTAGTCATGTGACCTTGGGCAAGTTGCTTAATCCCAACTGCCCTCCAAAAAGCATATATACTATGAGACTGGAGGAGGCTCAACTAAGCTACAATGTGTGTTTCTTTTTCTTTGTTGTGTCTTCTTTAATTAGGTTGCTCTGTGGCTCTTTTTGACTAGAGGGTCCTTCTTTCTTGGTTCTTTGGGTGCACTTTGTTCATCAGTACCCAGTGATGTCTAATTATATCTAGTTTTCTTGAATAGTCATCCTCAGTATTTTTGTTTTCTCTTGGCACATGGCAACCAAAACAGTTAATTTTATCTTACCCTTGCATCAAGAGAGATGTGAAGAGGGTTAATAGTCCCACACTACTCAGCCTGAGCCATACCACACCTGGAGTGTCATTTACAGTTCTAAGGATCACATTTTAAGCAGGGCATTAATAGGTCAGATTACATATAGAGAAGGTCAGATGGAAAGGAGTGAGGATTGAAAATGGCCATACCACACCTGGACTGTCATTTACAGTTCCAAGCATCAAGCATCACATTTTAAGAAGGGCTTTAGTAAGTCAGATTACATACAGAGAAGGTCATACGAAAAGGAGTGAAGATTGGAAAGAGTCATACCATACCTGGAGTGTCATTTACAATTCTAAGCATCACAATTTAAGAAGGGCATTAATAAGTCAGATTACATACAGAGAAGGTCAGGTGGAAAGGAGTGAAGATTGGAAATTATTTCACGTGGGAATTGGTTGAAGGAACTGTGCATATTTAAACTATAGGAAAAAAACAACTAGGAAAGGGAAGGGAGAAGGGACTTGCTTATGGCCTTCAAATAATTAGTAGTCAATCAAAGAAAAGAGAATGTAAACTTGGTTTACTTTATCCAAGAGGACAGAAGTAGGAGCAATGAGCAGCTATTGAAGAGCAGCAGATTTTGGCTCAGTCTCTGCACAGAAGGTGATGTATCAGTCATTAATAAGTTCCACATCATCCCTAGAGGACTTCAAACTCAAACTGGATAAGCTGGTTAGGCAAGTTATAGATGGGATTCTTGGTCTGATACAGTTTAGGCTAGGTGGCATTGGAGGTCTACTCCAGGTCAAAACTAACCAACAAGTATTTCTTGTCTATTACATGCCAACCAGTGTGCTAAGTGATAGAGATACAAAGAAAAACAATGCCATAGCCCCTGTTCTCCAGAAGTTCAGAGTCTAATGTGGGAACCAATATGCCAATGAACAGGTACAAACAGGATATACAGTGTGTCCCAAAAGACTTGCTGCAAGTTTTTCACTTGAATAGCTTAAAACTGTATAACACTTTTGGGAAAGCTGTTTACAGGATAAAATTGGAGATATCATTAGATGGAATGCCATAAATTTAAAGAAGACTGGTAAAGGCTTCTTGTATAAGGTGACTTCAACTTCTTAAAGAAAGTTAGGGAAACCAGGAGACTGAGATGAGGAGGGAGAGAATTTTATTGTTTTTTTTTCCTTTTTTTTTTTGGAGGGGGGAGGGCAGGGCAATTGGAGTTAAGTGACTTGCCCAAGGTCACACAGCTGGTAAGTGTTATGTATCTGAGTCCAACTTTGAACTCAGGTCCTCCTGACTCCAGGGCTGGTGCTATATTCACTGTACCACCTAACCTCACCCAAGGGAGAGAATTTTAGGCATGAGAAATAGAGAAAAGGTACACAATCAAGAGAAGAGCTCCCTTGCTCTTTCCCTCTCCTCCCTTATAAAGGCTGCACTTTTTTTTTTTAGCTTTTTGGAGGGCAATTGGGGTTAAGTAACTTGCCCAAGGACACAGGCTAGGTTTTTGTTTGTGTGCCCATTAAGTGTCTGAGGCCAGATCCGAACTCAGGTCCTTCTGACTCCAGGGCCAACACTCTACTCAGTGCACCACCTAGCCGCCCCAAGGCTGCACTTTTATAGGTCTAGAAATCATACATAGGTTTTAGAGCTCTAAAGACCCTCAGAGATCACCTAGTCCAAAACCATCATTTTACAAATGAGAAAAAAAACATCACAGAGAGGTTAAATGACTTGCCCACACAGTTAATAAATAGCTTAGCAGGGAATCTGACCAAAGTCCAGAGAGATCTGATGTGAAATCCAGTGCTCCTTCTGCTACATTATGGTTGTCTCTTTATCTGTATTTCTTTAACACACTTAACATGTAAAGTATATTACAGTTATATCTGACTTTGTATAAGATATTTATTTGGGTTTATGTCTTATCTCCATCACAGATTATAAACTACTCAAAGGCAAGAACTATTCAATCTAAACGTTATGTCACCCCTAGGGTCAAGCCCCACACTCTATGCATAGTAAGTGTTTAATAAATATTTATTGAATTAATTTGTTGAATTAATCAATTGTTGAAAAAAATGACTTTGATTGTAGGGAGCAAAGCTTGAGGATAATTGCTCCTGTTTTAAATTCCAAGATCAGGGGTACTTTTGGAAAGTTCTTTATTTAAGGAAGAAGGCAAGACTGTAAAAAGAGCTCAGAACTCAGAGTTTCAAGACCATTAACTTACTGGATCACCTTGGGAAAAACCTTATAGCTTCCATGATTTTCCTTATCTTTGGAATGAGATTGCATTATACTAAATGATTTTAACCCCTAAAATTTTATGATCTAGCAGACTAAGTACAGATGTAAATAGACTAGAACAGGAATATACAGATATATCTTCTATAAAGTTGGCTGTCAAATTTAATTTCTCTATAACCTCTTTAAAACATAACCCAATCCTACTGTAACATGATAAAATATGATTGTAAGGACATTTGGTCAGCTACTCATTTATAACATAGTTCTTATGAACATAACTAGGTTTTTATGAAAAACTAGGTTGAATGCCAAATCTGTTATGTAACATACTTTGGCTCTCTGTGACTTAGTTTCCTAATTTGTAAAATCTTCAAAATTCCCTCTAGTTTTAAAAATGTTACCTAATTGCTTTAAATTTTGCATTATTGGCCCTAGACCAGTGTTTTTGCCTGGAAAAATATTTCTGAACCTTAACTCTGCCTCTAGCCATATTAGTTATCCCTTCTAGTAGGTTAGTTGCAATTTTTCCCCTTTTGTACCTTTACCCAAATAATTGAAAATAATACTGAATCAGACAGGACCAAGGAAAAAGTCTTGTGAGACTCCACCAAAGACATCACTGCTAGAAGAAAGGAAGGAAGGAAGGGAGGAAGGAAGGAAGGAAGGAAGGAAGGAAGGAAGGAAGGAAGGAAGGAAGGAAGGAAGGAAGGAAGGAAAATGTCTACTATTTGTGAGTCACTGAACTAAGTATTTTACAAATATTATCTCATTTTATTATCACAACAATCCTGGGAAACAGATTTACAATTAAGGAACGTGAGGCCAAACAAAGGTTAAGTGATGTGTCCAGAGTCACACAGCTAATGCCTGAGGCTAGATTTGAATTCAGATCTCCTTGACTCCAAGCTAAATGTTCTGCCCACTGACACTCCTAACTACTTTAAGAGTGATCCGTCAGCATTAGCCAATTAGGTTAAACAAATATTTGCTAAGTACTTGTTGTATAGAGAGTTATATAGCTCCTGGGAAAGACATAGGAAGAATCACAGGATTAGATTTGAAAGGAACCTTAAGCATCATTTAGTCCAACCCCTTATTTTACAAAGGAGTAAACAAAATCATTTTGATATTAAGTGCCAAGACCCAAACTCTAATCTAGGTTCTCTGACTGCAAATCCAGCATTTTCCACCATGACATGCTGCCTTCTTCCTGCTAGGGAGAGAGAATGTATAAACAATTAGCAAAAACTTTAATTTGCTACATGAAAAATATAAAGTACTATGCTAAGTTCAAGGAGGAAAGAAAGTCACTGATAAGGGAATCAAGACAAGATTCCTGAGGTGCTATTTGAGTTATGAGCCTATTTTAAACATTCTCAGAGTGTAAGCAAAGATATTAAGATGGAAAATTGTGAAACATAGATAGAGACTTATAATCAGTGTAGTTTAAAACTTAAAATGCATGGAGTGAAGTGCTATGAGATAAGACTAGAAAAGGAGACTGGAATTAAGTTGAGCAGAGGCATACATGCCAATCAAAGAAGTTTGAACTTTATTCAGTGGGTAATTCAAGTATTTTGACCAGAAAAGTGATATGATCAGGTCTATATATAAAGATTTTGACAGAGTGTGAAGGATGAATTAGAGAATGAAGGGAGGGAAAAACTGGTTAGGAGGCAATTACACAGTCCTGGTGGGTGGTAATGAGATTACTGGAACACCTAGAATAGAAATGTGACAAATTATAGAAATGGAATAAAAAAGAATTAGTAAGTAATTACTTTTGGAAGGTCAGCTAATAAGGAAAGATCAAGATTTGGGTATTGTTTAGTCAGTTGTGAATCAACTTATGCAATTAAGTTTACATTTTATCATTTACATTATAGAACATTATATCTATTGCTTTTATAAAATCAAGAAACACACAAAAAAAATTGTCCCTTGACATGCCAATTTAGCAGTGCTATCAAGAAGGAAATAAGGTTGGTTTGACTAAGGAGTTAGACTTCCCTTTAGTTAATTCATTCTGCTTTCTAGCAATCACTACAACATTCTCTTCTAAATACTCACAATCTCTTTTTTCTTAACTTTTTTTTTGGAGGGGGGAGGGTAGGGCAATTAGGGTTAAGTGACTTGCCCAGGGTCACATGGCTAGTAAGTATTAAGTGTCTGAGGCTGGATTTCAACTCAGGTCCTCCTGACTCCAGGGCCAGCACTCTATTCACTGAGCCACCTAGCCGCCTCCGAAATGTTTTTAACAATACTCATTAGATTTTTTTTTTTTTACTTAGGGATCAATGTCAAACACACAGGACTCAATCTATCTTTAATAGTCCTACTACAATGGCCTATTAAGCATAACAGTGACTTCCCATTCTTAAAGGCTATGTCAATGAAAGAAACCCTTGAAGTCCTATAGACCTGGAAAGCCTGTAAGTACAATTTTGGCAATCGTCTTCATCTATTGTTCAAATAGCAGGCTAGCCAAGTGCAGAGAAGCTCTTCACAAACCTGTTGGCTTCTAAGTGATGAATTGTGCAGCCACAGAGACCAATGAAACAGAGAAAAAATTCAAAATGGACTGAAGTTTTGTGCAGCTCCCTTCAGCTTCTGCTGTGATGATAGTTGTAAGGGGGAGATGCACTGAGGTACTAGGAATCACCCAGTTTTTATACTGTCTATAGACATTAATTATAATATTCGCAAATAAGTATCAGATTTATTTGATTAATTGAAATGATACTGGAGGAGTTGAACCACAATCACTACAAGTTAAACCACAGCATAAAAAAAAGTTACAACTAATGAAATGATGACTCAAAGGCTTACCTAGATATGTAAATGAAAGTATTTTAAGAGTTGGTTTTACCATGCTCCAAAAAGCAGTAAGAATCATTTCATGGAATACTTCATTTCCTAATTGATAGCCCATCCAAATTTGGACTGTAAAATAACCTAGTACTCAATGTTATATATGAGCTCATTCATTGAGAATTCCTTCTCTCCTCTTTTCATCTCACATCATTCATGCCCTACACTATTATTTCCTCCTTCCCCCATCTCACATGAAGATGTTGTCCTTTTCTTTGCCATGACCATACCTTCTAAATCCACAAATGGACCTATTTGATCCTATTTTCTCTAGCAGATTGCCATCTTTATCAACCACATTCTCTCACTGGCTCCTTTCCTTTTGTCAACAAACATATTCATTTCTCCACCATCGTCAAAAAATTTTTCACTTGATCTATATATCCTGGTTAGATATTATCCTATATCCTCCCCTCTTTTTGTACCTAAGCTCCTTGAGAAGATCATCTCTAACTGATGACTTCATCAATGAGAGGTCTTCATGTTCTCCTCCTTACTATTCAATAAACACCAGCGGCATTATATTACCTCCAAGATCAAATATCAAATCCCCTTTTTGACTCTTGAAGATTTTCATAATCCTAAGCCTTTCTACTCTGAAATATTTATAACTCTTTCCTAACTTCACTATTACTCTCTTCTCACTCTTTTTAACTTTTCACAATCTGGCTTCCAATCTCATCATTCAACTGAAATTGTTCTTTCAAAAATTACCCATGGGGGTGGCTAGGTGGCACAGTGAGTAGATCACCAGCCCTGGAGTCAGGAGGACCTGGGTTCGGATCTGACCTCAGTCACTTGACACATACACACAAAAACTAGCCATGTGACCCTGGGCAAGTCACTTAACCCCAATTGCCCTACCTTCCCACCTCCAAAAAGCAAAAATAAAAAACAAAAACAAAAATTACCCATGATCCCTCAACTACAAAATCTAATAACCTCTTCTTAATCATCCTTCTTGTGCTCTTTACGACCTTTAACACTATGGGTCACTTTCTTTTTCTTGATACTCTTCTTTCTAGGTTTTTGTAACACTGTTTCTTCTGGGTTTTCCTCCTACTTTTTTGATCACAACTTCTCAGACCTTTTTTTTTTGCTAGATCTCCATCCAGGTCATATCCACTAATTTGTGGGTCTCCCACAGGGCTTTTACTCTTAGCTCTCTTCCTTTATCCATCTATCCTATTTTGCTTGCTGATTTCATCAGCACCCATGGATTTAATTATCATCGGTATACAGATGATTCTCATAAACATTTTTTCATCCCTAACTATGCTTCTGACCTCTGGCCTTTCATTTCCAGCTACCTATTAGACATCTTAAATGGGTGTCTGATAGATGTCTTCAATTCATCATGTCTAAAACTGAACTCATTATTTCCCCCCAAAGCCCTCATTAATAACTTCTCTATTGCTAGTTTGAGAGTAGCACTAACCTTCCTCTCATCCAGGCTTTCAATTTAAGTGTAAACCTTGACTTCCCACTCTATTTTACCCACCACATCCAACCAGTTGCCAAAGTTTTGTTGATTCCACTTTCATAAAATCTCTGTATATGCCCCTTCTCTCCTCTAAAACTGATGCCATCTTGGTCCAAGCCCCTATAACCTCACACCTGGACAACTGCCAAAACCTGATGTTTGGTCTCCCTGCCATGCTTCTCTTCCCACTCTAGTCCACCATCTACTTAAAAGTCAAACTGATCTTCCTAAAATGCAAGTCTGACCATGTCATATTTCCCTCCCTCCCAACTCAATAAAATCCAGTAACTCCCCATTACTTTCTAGATTAAATATATAATTCTATTTTGTTCTTAAAGATATTAATAACCTTATCTCTTTCTACCTTTGCAGTCTCCTTAAATCTTACTTCTGTCCCTGTATTCTGCAATCCAGTGCCCCTAATCTCCTTACTGTTCTTCATAAATGACACCTAATGTGTCATTGTATTGAAATGATATTCTCAGTTCTAAGCACTTCATTGATTGTTTCATATTCCTACAATTCTCTCCATACTCAGAGAACTAATTATAAAATATTTTAAAGAGGGAAAGACTCTGAAATAATGGAAGGAAATCATAGTATTAATATCCCCAAAAGACAACTGGCATGATATTTATAACTCTTGACCCATATACGTATCTTGTTACATATACATATTTCTACAAAACATTTGTGAAAATGGTAATTGAAGATAAAAATGGTATATTGGTGAAAATATGAGAGGGAAACAGGCAGACTTTCACTGTTAAGTCTCTTCAATAGTGACCACATAATTACCTAAGAGGAATGGAAAATATGAGACCTGTCTGGTTCTCTTTTATATCGATTTGAAAAAAAGACAACAACATTAGAGTAAAATTAAGTGCAACCTTAGGGTATCTCCTTCAAGAAGATATGCCCCCTTAAGACCACACAAAATTCTTAGATAAAGATAATTTTTGCAGATCTACTGAAGTATCATATGTCTTTTTGTGTATTCTCTTCTTCATTCTAAACATCTTGAATTTCTCCAACTTATTCTCATACATTTTCAAGTTCCTCTACCTGATGGGTGACAATTTGGAGAGTTGGGAAATGAAATAACAATTATAGGGAATAATAATCTAGTGTGGCTAGAATGTAGAGTGCCTGATTATGGAAAGACTGGAGTGGTAGTTTGTCGGGTTGCAGAAGACATAAAAAGCCAGATCTAAGAGTCTGTATCTTATTCTAGAGGTAACAGGGAGGGGAGCTAGTGAATGTTTTTGATGGGGAGTATTACTATATCAGACTTGTGATAGAGAAAGATAATTTTGGCAGCTGTGTGGAACAAGCGTTGGAGAAAGGGAGATACTAGATGAAAAGGGTTACATATGTGGACTCCAAAAAAAAAAAAAAAAGCTTACCTCCTGAAATACAAAATAAAAATACACATGAGATTCTTTTCTTTTTTTCCTATGGACCTTTTCTTGCCCCTTACCTCACTTTTTTCCTCCATGAAATGGTTCAAGCTATTCCTTCTTTCCTACTTATCTTAAGGAGGTCATAAGATTAAATTTTGTGTAGCTTTGGCTCTGGGATCTTAGCAGCTGTAAGGAGCGTTGGTAAGATTTTTTTTATCAGTTTCAGCCTCAGGAAACTGGGAGGTGAAAGACTAGATTAAATAGTCATTAGCTATATGTGATAGCATGGCAAAATGGAAAGAACTCAGTTTCTGGAGTTGGATGAGCCTGAGTTCAAATACTGCTGTTGACCCTTGCCTTTGTGATGATGGAAAATTCACTTAACCTCCATGGACCTCAGTTTCCTTATTTATTAAATAGGAGGTTTGAGCTAGATGACTTCTGAATGCCATTCCAGTTTTAGATCTATCATCTTAATTCCTGAAAAAGGGCCCCTAGAACTGAAGAGAACTCCAATCCTGAAACCACATCCTAGACCAGTATATGATAATATTCTTCTCCATAGTCACTATTTCTTTCTAGGATTAATTTGTTTGCATTAGAGGTCAATCAGGACAACCTGATCTGATATATGAAATTTTAAGGAGGTGGAACTATTTTTAGAAGTTGTGTTTATCTTTTTTATGGAGAATATGCATATGTTTTATGACAGCTTCTTTAAATGGATTGAAAAATATGTATTGGTATGTTATTATTAACAACTCGTTGGGAAAAAGTAATTAAAATGTAATAGCTGGAGATAACTTGTGGAGGAGAGCTACTACTTTCTATGAGACCTATAAAAGGGAATTTTTATTCTAGAATCAGACATTTAGGGACGTCCTGAGAGAGCTGAATGAAGACCAGGGAAAGGTAGACCTAAGAGTAAACCTGCCTGTCTTCTTCAGCCTTATGACTGATTATTGAACCAGATCAACAACTTCACTTCAGAATTCTGCCTCATGATTCTATTACAATGAACTCAAAGATTCCTGACCTTGGACTGTAGATCTGGATATAACTTTACCATCTGATTTCCCTCAAAGATAACTTTACCAGCTATTAGAAGATTCTGGTGGTACCCAGAAACTAAATGATAACAGATAGTGTTGTGTATAATAGAAGAAAAAAAGTTGCCTGAGGGACCACTGTTTGGTTCTTACCATTGTATATTATACTACCATTGTAGGTTCCCTTAAAATTTCAGTGTCCTGACCATGTGGCAAGAAAACATCACTAATGTCACTGAGTTCATCCTTGTGGGCTTTCCTACTACAATCTGGTTGCAGATCTTACTCTTCATCCTCTTTCTTGGAACCTACCTATTTGTATTGATGGAGAATCTGGTCATTATCCTCACTGTCTGGACCAATGGCTCCCTCCACAAGCCTATGTACTACTTTCTGGGTATCATGTCCTTCCTGGAGATATGGTACATTTCTGTCACTGTCCCCAAGATGCTGGCTGGATTTCTCCTTCACCCCAACACCATCTCGTTCCTGGGCTGCATGACTCAGCTCTACTTCTTCCTTTCACTTGCCTGCACAGAGTGTGTACTCCTGGCTGCCATGGCATATGACCGTTATGTGGCAATCTGCCAACCACTCCACTACCCAGTCATCATGACCATAGAACTCTGTATGCAGTTGACTGCTACCTCCTGGGTATGTGGCTTTTCTATTGGTATAGTCAAGGTCTATTACATATCACATGTTATTTTCTGTGGCAACAATGTGTTAAACCACTTTTTTTGTGATGTTTCTCCCATCCTAAAATTGGCTTGCAAGAACATTTCCATGGCTGAGATGGTGGACTTTGCCTTAGCCATTGTAATCCTTGTCTTCCCTTTCTCAGCTACTGTTCTTTCCTATGGTTTCATTATCTCCACTGTCCTACACATCCCCTCAGCTGCTGGACAGAGGAAAGCCTTCTCTACCTGTGCTTCCCACCTCACTGTGGTGATAATCTTTTACATGGCTGTAATTTTTATGTATGTTCGGCCTCGAGCTATTGCCTCCTTCAACTCCAACAAGCTGATTTCAGCTGTATATGCAGTCTTCACACCCATGTTGAACCCTATTATCTACTGCCTGAGGAACCAAGAAGTCAAGGATGCCATCAGAAAGACCCTAAACAGTGGCTGGGCCCTATTCTCGAGAGATTCCTCCTTTTGAAAAGCCCTTCTCATTTCTATCCAGGGACCCAGAAACCATTTCTAAGAGACAAAGGCTACTAAAGAAAGTAAAGAGCCCAGAAATGCCAGCTTAATTTTATGATACAAAGTAAATTCTCATTAATAGAGAAGGAAATAGAAAGTTAGAGAGGTAGAGAGACAGAAACTGAGAGACAAGGAGAGAGGGAGAGGAAGAGACAAAGACAGAGATAGAGATAAGGGGAAGGAGAGGGAAATTGACACCTATGCAACAAAATTATTTGTAATTACTGAAATATGTGGGCCTGGTTCCTAAGCACTGGATAATGCAGAGAAAGGGACTTATGGACACATTTTTTAAGAAAAAATAAATAAGTTCTTGGAAATAATTTTTCAGAAATATGTTTTTAAACATTCGCTATGAATAAGATGAATTTACATAGGCAGGTAAGAATGATTAAATATATAAGAAATGATGAGCTCTATGATCGTCGAGAAATCTGAGTAGACTTGAACAAAATGATGAAGAGTGAAATGAACAACACCAAGAGAATGTGGTATGCAATAACAGCAATATTGTTTTAAGAACAACTTTGAGTGACTAAGTCATTTTGACTATTATAAATACCCAAATTAACTACAAAGGACTTATGAAGAAAGAAGCTATCTACATCCAGAATCTACATTCAGAGAAAGGACTGAGAAATAAAAGTATGTATTAAATGATTTTACATATACACACCTACGTATATGCTTATATTATATATATACATAGGTGTATATATATATATATACATATATACATGTATGTATATTATATATCTGTAATATACATATATATTTGTGTCTAATGGTAGCCATCTTGGGGAAAGGGGAGAAAAAAGGGAAAGAAAGAAAGTTACATGATAGCTTTATTTTATATTTAAAAAGAATAGTAAGTTGTACGTAATAGATTTGCAGTTTTCATGCAAAATCATCTTTTTTCTATTCTACTATATTATGCAAATGCTTGTTTTGTTTCTTAAATCCAGAATAAAATAAATTTTGAAAAGAATTATTAAGAATTTGGAAAGAATTGACATAACCATATTTTTAAAAGTTAACTAAAGCCATAAGATTATTTTAAAGAAATGTAGGCAAAATCGTCAAAAACACCATTGCCATTATAATAAAATTATTTTTTTTAAATGTAGGTATGAAAAGTCCATTTTAAATGTAATTAAAAGTCTACCTCAGAAACCAAGCTCACATTTTCAATGAAGAAGCACAGAAAATTGTTTGTATAAGTAAAGAAAGAATTCTTAAAAGAAATATGAAAAGACAAATAAATAGATACTCATTGGTCATTTTTGGGCTATGCCAGCATGGTAAAAAACAATTGCAATGCTACCTAAATTAATCTGTATATTAACTATTATACTTAGATAACTAGTAGAGATAATTTATGGCATTTCATATAATAATAATATTCTTTATAAAGAAAATAATTCTTGAATATTGAGAGAAATAGTGAAAAGCAATAGGAATGAAGACAGGAGTGGTATTATTTCTAGTTCTTAAGCAATATTGAAAGACAAATATCCATAAAAAACTTTGGTGCTGTTTAAACATAGAAAAGTAGGGCAGAAGAACATATTATACAAGCAAGGCACAAAAACAATCAAGCTCCAAGTTTATCAAGCCTGAGGATAGAAACAGGGGAAAGGAAGGGAACAGAAGAGAACAGAAGTGAAGGGAAGGGAAAGGAGAAAGAAGAAGCTATGTTGCCCATTGGCTAGCTCCCATTGGGTTCCCAATGGAGCAGCTTCTACTACTATTCACAGAGGTTGTTGTTTGGCCTTCATTCTTGAAGAGGACCATGACATCAAAGAGTGATGTCATGACTTGCAAGTGAATTGAAGTGAGGGAAGGCTGTGCAAAGTCACCAGCCTCACTTTCTCTTCTGGAGCCATCTGGGTCCAGTAGCAAGATATAGATTAGGATGATGGGTAATGAGGGCCTAAACTGGGATCACATCCATGTCAGTGGAGAGAAGAAACATTATCTGATTGATGCTCTATGACAACAATCTATAAAGTGACACCCTTTGAAGAATCAAAATTGAAGGTCACCCAGATGGTAATGGAAAAGCATATGGTAGATATAAGTAGACAGCTGCATACCACGACCAGCCTTGACTTCTATAATCAGGCTATTAAATAATCAGTCAACCACTGCTTGGCAGTGATTCCAAACACTGTGTTCAGCTTTGGGAAAAATATTAAATTTAAATGTTTCCTCAAGTAAGTTATATATTCTGTATCTATTTTTCAGTCTATTTCACTTTAGTCCCTTTTCAACACTCTATATTCCAACCAAATTAGACTATTAGCTTCACAGAATTAAGGAGGTTAGGAAGAGGGAGTACTTAAAGGGAAAAAATGAGTTGTATTTTGAACATATTGAATTTGAGATGCCAAGGGGCATATAATTAGAAATATCCTGATACCACTTGATCCAACAATCTTAAGGTGTGTTTGCCAGAAGAAAATCTATTAACTTCTTTTACACATGGCTTCATACTGTCAAGTACCCATATTTTTATACCATATACTTATGCTATAGAAATTGTCCACGTGAGAGCCATTTGCGGTGTAATTATATAGAGGCTCATACTGACTTGTGTGTAGACTGAAAAATGGGAAATTAGCCCTTAAAACATGAACATATCTTCCTTTCGCTAAGACAAAACAAAAAAATTCCCCAACAAATCAGGATGGCTACGTATATTACCTTGTTTGTCTTTGAAAAGAAAGTTAAAACTTAGCAATTTCATATGGGTCATATTTCAGAATGTGGGAGAGTTAAAATTCAGGGTGGAACAAATCATTTCCTATTAAAAAAATTGTCATGTTGATTTAAAGTTTGTCAAAAAGAATACATATGTAGAGGACATATATTTAGATAACACAAATGATCAGAGAGCATATATGAAAGCTCTGTGTATAGGAAACATATGTGGCTAGGGAACAAGAATGAAAGAAAATGGGTTTAGGAACAGCTAGGTGGCACAGTTGACAGATTCCTGGGCCTGGAGTCAGAGCTGAATTCAAGTTCAGCCTCAGACACTTACTAGCTGGGTGACATTGGGCAAATTGCTTAACCCCTATTTGCCTCAGTTTTATCATCTGTAAAATGGGATAATAATAGTACCTACTTTCTATGGTTGTTTTAAAGATCAAAAGAAATATTTTCAAAAAGCTTAGCATAGTGCCTGCCACATAGTAGACACTATATAAATGCTATTGATAATAATAATAACAAATAAAAAATAATTACATGTAGAGACCTTATGCAGCCAGAGTAGAAGGGTCATAGAGTCAACTCATAGTAGCAGCACTGCCACTACCCTCTGGTGTTGTCATCAGCAAGCTGTTTTCTCCCCTGAGCATCTGTTTTCTTTGTTTGTTGTACTCTGCAGGGCACCTCTGCGCTCTGTTGAACGTCTTCACTGAGTTCCTCTCCACTAAGAGTTTTCCCTACTGCTCTCTAATAAACTCTAAATGTTTATTTGATTTACAATCCAAAATTTCTATTGAAAGCACTAATATCCTTGAGTCACCAGGCTCGGCTCCCTTTGAATCATTGCAGGAACTCCACTTACCAAAACTACAAATATGAAGTTGGAGGGGAGAATATTCCTTTCAATCCCATATTGTACATGATTACCATGCAAATCCATGCAGGAATAAATCTGAAAAGGTTCAAGTAAAGCTAATGAGACTGGCAAGGTTTATATTCCTTTCTACCAGTAACCAAAGTCACTGTTGCTGTATTTACTACACAGAATACTTTCCCCCCCAATCCCCAATATTTGAACCTAAGTCCAAGAGGATACAGAGCTGAATAGACTACAGACTATTTGATCTCTCTCTTCCTTCAAGACATAACTCAAGTGGTACTTTCTATGTGAATTTCTTCCTGGTCTTCCCAACTATTAGTGCCTTCCCTCTCTAACCACATTTTAATTACATAAATTATTTTTAAAATATATTTGTATATATTCTCTATATACTTTCATATGTACTTGTCTCCCCACTAGAATGTATGGAATTCTTTCATCTATTAAATGTGTATCCTCAGCACCCATCTCAATGACCAGTACATAGTAGACTCTTAAATATTTGCTAGAATGATGAAAGACTACAGTGAAAGGTCTAAAAAAGAGTGCTTAAATTTGTCTTAGAGATGCTCAGACAGTAACAAGGGAAGTAGTCAGGGCTACTTGGCCAGGAAACATATCCCATTGGAGCCTCTAAACCCATGAACTCTAAGAAAGTAGATTCATGATGATGTCGTCTCTGCTGAGGAAACAAAAGCTTAGTCACAGATCCAGACTGGGGAAGGGACATGTGACAAATAGTGGAGCCAATTCCCCCAAGAATAGGCAGCTGTCCTTTTATCTCTCAGAGGACAATGAGGACTGAGCATTGAATGCTCTCCTGTGGGCTCCTCAATTACTTCTCCTTCTCTTTCCCCTCTTTGGTCTTTCTCCTGAACCTCAGCAGTTTCTAAACTCCTAACTTCAAAAACCTCTGTTTTATTCCTTCTGCTTGATGATAACTTCTTCTTCAGAGAAGATTGGAGGAGAGAAGTTATCTCTTTTCCTTCCTCATAGGCAGCAGCAGGAGAAAGGTGAAACCATGATCCCTTAGCATCCTTCCTGGTGGAGGAGAGATGCCTAGGGTCCAGAACTTCCTGTCCATATTCACTGGACTCAACAGAGAAGAAAAGCATTACTGTAAAAATGGCTGAGTTCAGACCATCTGACACTTGAAGTTCAACCCTATGCTCATCATTGGTGGAAAAGAACTTTCTCCTTAAAAGTTTCTGTTTGGTCAACTCAGGCTTTCAACTAACCACAAAGCAGTCAGTGTGGTTGGTAGCTGGTCTCCTGTTTCTACTGGAGGTAATGCTCACAGAGGTACGTACTCTGTCCGTAGGAGACATAGAGTAAGCTGTATAGAACTTTATCTGGACATGTGTTGTAGTGGTGATAATGGTGGCCTCAGGATAACAGCAAAAGGAAAAGGAAACTAGGGATGCAAAAGGTTTTATGAAATCAAAATTAAGGAAATGATTAGTGCCCTAAGTGCCTTATAATGAAATATCCACTTTCTTAAGGAGCTACTGTGCTCCCCATTTCGATCCCTTCCCTAGAAGACATCCCTAGAAACAAGGAGAAAATTACAAACTAGTAAGGGACATTAATTGGATCCTAGTCACCCAAGGGAACACAGTCTGAAATGGTAAAAGATTTTAGATCTTCCTGGCACCTAGGTCCCTGTTTTTCTTGTACTTTGTTCTTCCTCTCATGGTCAACTATACTGGAGTGATTTATACTCTACCCAAACCCAGCCCAGCTCAACCCAGTCCATCACATTCCACCAAAACAGCCTGATAGAATTACTAAAGAATCTTTGTGACTTGCCAGTATGTTCCCTAGATAAGTCTAAGAGAGATAGGATTTTCTATTCCTATCCTGTGTCCATAGAAACCCTTCAAGTTTCTGCTAGCCCCCAGTGAGGCAGCTTCAGGATCTTCTCCAATGACCAGAAAGGAATCTAAGAGTTTTCAAAAATCTGTTAATCTTGTATTTTCCATATGCTTTTGTCATTCAGATCATTGTAGGCACAATAAGCTTTGAGTGAAACCTGGTGTTCCTTTTCAATAAGCAGTCTCTCCAAAGACCTCTCCAAAGCTCCCTAGAAAATAAATGGGATAACATAATAAAGGTATCCTCTTCCCTTTCCCTTTCTCAAGCTTTTTACTAAGAAATTCTATTTTCTTTGTGGAAAGCCCAGAGGCCACAGGCCTCTGTGTTTGGCTTCTACCCATACTTAAAGTTCCCCTATGGCTCCGTGATTTGTTTTCCTTTAATTCTTTTGAGCTGCAACATGAGAGAGTTGATAGACTCCTGGACGTGGAGTCATGAAGAGGTGCTAAAATCCCATTTCTAATTTTTTTTCACATAAGACTATAGAAATAATAGTATCATACATCTAGAGTTGCAAGGAACCTCAGAGTTTGTCAAGTCCAACTCACTCATTTTACAAACAAGAAACTGAGTCCTAAGGAGGTTAAGACACTTGCCCAGGGTCAGACAGCTAATAAGCACCTGGAGCAATATTTGAACACAAGCCACCCAGACAATTATAGAGAGAAAACAACCTTGCAGAGTGTTTTGTTTGACCGAACTATCCTCCATTCTTCCGCAGTCTAAATCATAAAACTTTACTGAAATTGCCTCCCCTTCTGCTATAGACTGAATAATAAAAACTGAATCAATCACTTCCATACTGCTTTGGCTGAATACTCAAAATCTTATTGCAGGCAGCATTCTTTGACTTCATAGTACTCCATAAATGCTGTACCCAACATGCAACCAGGAATTTCTAGATCAAATTTCCTTTAGGGACAGACTATATATCCCATTGGTCTATTTAAATACCATAGAATGCTGTTGGTGAGCTGTGTATTTGAAGTAGCCTTAAAAAATTAGATAAGCAAAATTTGACCCCTAGGGAACTATAGCTGCTACCAGTGATCAGTCTTCCTTAGTACAATGATAAATTTATTTTTCTTTCAATTTGGCTGCTCACGTTATTTGACCTCAAGTCATGCAGATCTGGAAATGGGTGAGATTCTCCCCGGGTTTCCCAGGAACTCAGGCTAAAAATTTTCCTAACTCCAAACCCCAGGTCTTTTATCCACTGTATCATCTAGCTACCACCTAACATGTCATTTAATCTAGGAACCTAAGATAACTAACTCTCTAATGCTATAAATTGGAGGTGAGACGTGTATCTATGAGGGCATTCCTGCACTAGAAGTTTTTACACCAAGAAAATCACATGCTTTTGATTTATGATTTATGTGTGATTACACACAGAATTCATAATTGGACTTGAGACTATTGCTAGTGTATCTCAGAGCAGGGCAGAGACTAAAAGTGAAATCCTGGTCCAGTCTCCCCAAAACCACTTCTTTAGTTTCTCCCTTGTTTCAAATGCTTTCAGTTAGCCTTGTCATGGAAGATGTCAGAAGTACATAACAGAAGGTCTTGTGTCTTTGTCCAGAAATGATTTATCTGTTTCACTGCTGCTTAGTGTTTCCATCTAGCAGTGGGGATGGTAGTTATGAAATGCAAATACTGCTTCCCAACAACCCGTTTCTTCTAAAATTTATTGTGTTCCCTGTCAAAGAAGGCATTTATGAGTTTGGCTATGTGTCACCTTTATAAATTCTTCCCTACCCCAACAGACTTCTCAATTCCTATGTTACTTGATAACTTATGCACCAAACAAGTGAAACTCCAAGCCAGAAAGAGGTTAGTCCATTTAAAGCTCAGGAATAGATATGTAACAGAATGAAATAAAAGCAGAAGAGAAACTGTTAAAAATGAAAAAAAAAGCACAAAATGTTGGTTTCAAATGCAACAGTAACATATAGTCAGTAATCTCATTGGAATTCTTTTATTTCCTCCTCACTTTTCTCTTCCCAGGCGTCTAGTCCTATATTTCACACATATGTAACATACTCTTCTCTCCCCTTCTTCACCTGCTGAATTTCTGCCCATCCTTTAAAGTGCAACTGAAATTCTGCTTTCTCGTATGAACCCTTTTTTCTCTGATTCCTCCTCCCCTTCCCAGTAACAACCATCCCCTAAGCCCTACCATTTTACAATCATAAATAATACAACATTGATCTAGGGATCAATAGGCTTTAGAGCTAGAACAAACCTTAGAGATCATTTGGCCTAACTCCTTTATTTTATAGATAAAAAGTGTGAGGAGCAACGATTAAATAAATGACCTCTCAATTTCACACACATTGTGAATAGCATGGCAGAAATGTAAAACCATGTCCTCTGCAACCAAATCCAGGTTTCTGTCCACTACAACTGTCTCTTGTACTTTTTTTCTCTACCACTCAAATGTACTTAAGATGTACTATTTGTTTTGTTGTTCTTGTTAAGTAGTTTTTCAGTCTGTCTGACTCGTCATCACCCCATTGGGTTTTTTTTTTTTTTGGCAAAGATATCAGAGTGGTTTGCCATTTCCTTTTCCAGCTCATTTTACAGATGAGGAAACTGAGGCAAACAGGGCTAAATGATTTGCTGAGGGTCATATAGTTAATTAGTATCTGAGGCCAGGTTTGAACTCAGGAAGATGAGTCTTCCTGACTCCACATCCAATCCAGCATTCTATCCACTGCACCGCTTAGCAGTCCAAGAAGTGCTATGCATTATAGTTATTTGTGTTTGTATCTTGTTTTCCTAGTAGACTAATAAGCTTCAGTACTCTACTTTTATATCTCCCCTAAGACTAAACACAATGTTAGATATGTAGAAGAGCTAAATCCGTGTTTTTAAGTAACTGAATAATTCCAAGAAGTTTTTTTTTTACATAAATGGGTATAAAATGTTAATCCACTAACTTGTACAAGTGAAAATGAGTTTTTAAATATGAATGAACTTAATGAGATTGAAGTAGCTAGATGACAAAAGTGGATCGAGTGCTGGACCAGTCAGAAAGACTTGAGTTCAAATCCAGTCTCAGACATTTACTAGCCAAGTGGCCCAGAGAAAATTATTTAACCTCTGTTTGCCTTAATCTACTGGAGAAGGAAATGGCAAATCACTGCAGTATTTTTGCCAAAAACCAAACAAAAAAAACAACAAACACCCAAAACACAAATAGTATGGTCCATGGGGTCACAAAGAATTGGTTGGACATGATTGAACAACGACATTTAAAAAAAACACCTTTAAGATTATATAATACCATAGTTGCATTCTATTAGAATAGAATAGTAGACTTTACAACTTCGAGGTTGAGGGGGAAAACTTCAGAGATAAGATAGTGTAAGCAATGTCTTTTTGAGATAACAAAACTGAATCACAGTGAATAGAAATTATTGACCTGTGGCTACACAATTTATGCAGATCAGCGGTACCTAGGTCTGCTGATTTCTAAGACACAGCTCTTCCTCTCACACTGCCTCTGAAATGAAATGCTTCCTAAAATAACCTTGTTAAGAGAATCGACAATAGCATGTAGCATGGATTGTCCATATAGGTCCAACTTAAAGTCTATCTTTCTAGCTTCTTTGGACATTACTCTTCCTCTAACTCTCTGCTGTTGAGTTAAACTGCCTTTCTCTTTGTTCCCCATACACAACACTCCATTTCCTGGTACCATGCCTCTGAACCAGTTGTCCCCCATGCCTGGAATATACTCACTTTGAAATTCTGCTTCAGATTCCTTTCTTCCTTCAAGACATAACTCAAGTACCACCTTCTTAGTTGGTGGTACTTTCCCTCTCAAATGAAATGTTAGTTAACTACTCTGTATTTTTTTGTATTTATTCTCTTAATACATAGACAAAGGGGGAAAAAAAGATCTGGACAAGGAGTTATATTTTCACTAATTGCAAATGTGACCTTGGAAAAATCAATCAACCTCCCTGAGTCTCAGTTTCCTCGTATATGGAGTGAGATTGTACTGAATAGTCCAGGGGTGGGCAACCTGTGGCCTCAAAGCCACATAGTAGTCCTCTAGGTCCTCAAGTGTGGCCTTTTGACTGAATCAGTCAGAGGACCTAGAGGGCCACATGTGGCCTCAAGGCTGTGGGTTCCCCACCCCTGGAATAGTCCAGCTATCGCTGAATTCTATAGACCATTTAGATACTTGACCTTGTATAAAGGTAAGAGATACAGAGATATGAGACATAAAATTGCCCTGACTAGTATAATTTTCCAGTAGCATTTTAAGCATAGTATACTCAAACAGGGAGCATGGGGTAATGAATAGAGACCTGACCTTAAAGTCGGGAAGATTTGAGTTCAAGGATCACCTCTTACACATACTGGATGTGTAAGCTTAGGAGAGTCCTTTAACCTCTTAGTGTCCAAGGCAACTCTCTATGATAATCAGTTAAAGAATAGTTGCTGCTCTGTATTTGCAGAAGGAGCTCCCTCACTGGGGGTTCTTAAATCAATGAAATTTCAGTGAAAACAACAAAAAACTTCGCTATAATTTTTTAAATTGATAAATAATTATTAAGTACCTATTATATTGCAGGCACTGTGATAGGTGCTGTGGATATACATACATACATACATATATATTTATACACACACACACAAAAAAAATCCAACCTTAATGGCATTTGGTCATTCCCTTACTCATAACCTAATTACTGTCTACTTTCACCTGACATCATATTTCACATAAGTAATCAATGATGTCAGGTGAGAAATGATTACATATATTGTAGGAACTGAAAGGAAAACTATTTTGGAAGGAAAATCTGATTTGTAACTTTTACTTCCATTTCTTATATCTAATCTTCACAATCTGCAAAATTAAGGAGGTAAATTAGATGATCTCTAAGGTTCCTTTTAGAGCTAAAATTCTATGAACTTATCTTTTTTTTTCAGGTCAGGGTCCTGTCCAAGGTTTTCCCAAATCTTGATTCTGCCATCCCCCTATTAGATATCTCTCCTAGTTCATACCATCTTCAAATTGAACAATAAAGCTTTTTATTACATTTTTTAGACATTTGAAAGAAAATCAAGATCCCACTGCAGGCTGACACATGCAAAATATAAGCTCTTTGAGGGTAAGCATGCTTAATATTTGCCATTATATCTATCTAAGCTTAAGGTAGATTTTTGTTAGGTAGAATTTTTTTTTTAATTGATAGATTAATGAACTCATTCTGCTGTCAAGCATTCATAGTATTCTTTTGTAAATGCCTGCAAACAATGTGTTAACCATCTCTAGTTAGATTCTTCTTTTTTCCCCCATTTCAATGTCCAATAATCAAGTTTCAACCTAGCTTCATAGTCCTCCAGCTGAGAGTGTCCTACTCAAATGCTTTGTTATTTCATTTAGATGACCTTAACTATGTCTCAGAGACTATGCCAGTAGATGATCAGCTCCGACAAGTCCTACAATACTGAAAAGACTTTAAGTCCATGGCAGTAATTTGCATTTGTTGTCCAAAACCCAGCCTAGCTAAGTGCAGAAAAGCATGCTGGCCTTTAAGTAATTATCAATTCTTTGGCTATAGAGACTGATTAAACAAATAAATATAGAAAATAAGTCTAAAATATAGAACATAAACATAAATATAGAATAAAATAAACAATATAATAGGTGTATAAATTATATATGATTGTAAAATAGAATAAAATAAATATAAATATAGAAAGAAAGTTTTGTTTAGTGCTCTGCAGCTTTTTCAGTAATGCTACTATGCGGTAATGCTATGGTGGAACAGAGGGCAGAGGATGCTAAGAATCATTTTAAAAATTGTTTCCAGATATATTAATTAATTTGTTTTTAATATTTTGTTTAATTACAAAATAATGGAAATTCTACTAGTAATATTGAGCACATGCATATAAACATTCTAAGTAAAAATGCAACCAAAAATAAGAAAGAAATTAAAAAAGATAGAATGATGGCTTATAGATTTTCCTAAAGAGGCAAATAAACGTATTATCAGAATTCAATATCAGGATTCAAAATACAATTAAGGGCAAAAAGAAGCATAAACGAATTTCCTGAAGATAAGTTCACTTTATAAGACAATGACTATTGAAGAAGATGAAGAGATAAGGAAATTCTATGAAGAACTTAATGTGATCCTCTAAGCCATAAGTTTCCAAAGTGAGTGATACGACCCCTGGAGGCAGGGGAGGGTGTGCTGGAATGATCCAGGGATGGGACAATTGGGGAGTGTTGAATAAAAATAAGGGGGCAGTGGAAGAATAAAGAAAGAAGAGAAGAGAAGAAAATTTTGAAAAGCCATTCATACATGTTTCATCTATTGTATAACAGAGTTAAAGTCATAGTGATAACATTATTTTCCAAATAAACACATAAAGTGCAAGCTATAACCTATCAGTGGACAAGTTCACTAAGAGGTCTTAACAAACAAGAGTTGGTAGGTGAATATGTCACATATTGTTGGGAAGTCCAGCATTCATTAGCAGGAATAAGTGTATGCAATGACTTGTTTACAATATAATACTATATGGTTACATGATGCAATATTGAGTCATCAAAAGTTCAATTCAGGAAAACCCCACAAATTTGCAATAAATTATTAAATTTAAGATATATATATTTTGAAATGATGTAAATTCAAAAAAACCTGGTAAAGGGGTAAAGAAAATAGTTTTTTGGGGTTTGGCCATGAACTAAGTAATTTTTTTTGAAAAGGGGATTGTAGGCCAAATAACTTTGGGAACCTCTCCTCTAAACCAAGTAAACATAAATCTTGATATCTCATGATTTAAAGCTGTGAAAAGGATGAAAAATAATATGCTAGAAAATATAGGTTTAAGCAATTAAAACAACTGGAGATGGGCGGCTAGGTGGTGCAGTGAGTAGAGCATCGGCCCTGGAGTCAGAAGGACCTGAGTTCAGATCTGGCCTCAGACACTTAACGCACACACAAACAAACAAACAAAAAACCTAGCCATGTGACCTTGGGCAAGTTACTTAACCCCAATTGCCCTCCAAAAAAAAAAAAAACCAACTGGAGACTTGGAGCTTCAGGTACACAGTCTCATGAATACTTGCTTCAAGAAGAGTTGCTCTATATGCCAAACTACCATTTCTTAGAGAAGTTGAACCAAAATAAAACAATCAACAGAAAGAAGAAGCCCAATAAGCCCAGAAACTACATAAGCTAACAAAATTTTTATTTATTAGGGAAGAGTCACTTGGAAGCAAAAGGCAATGCCAGTTTTTTAATACAAATTCATTTTCAAAACTTAATGGATGAGGATGACAGAAGTTTATGGGGAGTATAATTTCACAAAACAACTAGTAAAAAATATATGGGAAAATTGCCATTCAAATTGGTTTAATTTATTAGTACATATACTTTAGCCAGGAGGTTCCTAGGAACAATGAACTATATTTAGAATGGAATACAAGGAGAATAGAATGTATTGCATTTGGAGAACTGCAAAATGATTTCATGACTCCAAACTGATTATTGTCACAACAGCCTATTTTTAAAATACTAACATTCTCCTGGTAAAACTATATCACTAAAAATCAAAAATATCATGACTTCAGAAGAATGACTCTTGTGAGTAACATGAAGGGTTGTGAAAATACAAATGGTGAATATAAGTAACATGCAGCATATTACCAACAACGATGTGCACTAGAAGTGGTATAAGTGACATTACCAGAGATATATGTGAATAAAAAGGAACATTAGTCATGATAATATTGAACCATCAAGTATAAATTGAGTCTGACTACCCAAACAATTCTAAATCCATGTGATTACATTTTCATCTAATTCATATTTTTCTGTCTTTTCCCACAGAAATAGAATAAGATATTAATCAAGCACTTTCTTAAAATTTAGGTAAACTTCATCCATATTGTTCCCCTTATTAATTTAGTAATATCATCAGAAAAGGAAATGAAGTTAATCTGCTCTGAACACTTTTTAAAGAATCCATGCTGGTTCTTGGTAATCTGGATGTTTGTTTACTTATTTTTGCCAACTATTTCTTAAAAGATTCATTCTAGAAGTTTTCTGTTGGTTTGCAGACTTTCTCTTTTTATTTGTGAATTGGTACAATTGCCTTTGCCTAAGCTTCTGCTACCTCTCCTATTTTATATAATCTTTCAAAATTCATTGACAGTAGTTTAGTAATCACACTGGCCAGTTCCTTAAGGATCAAAGACAATAATTCATCTGGGCCAGTTATTTTCTTCCCATCACCTTACTTATCTTCAGCAACAGCTCTGTGCTACTCATTTGTATTCTGTCATTTCCACTGTAAATGGCTTTTTGGAGAAAACAGAAACAATCCTTATAAAAAGAATCAAGAATCACTTTTTTCTCCCTGTTGGTTATCATCATCCCATCCACCTCATGTAAAGCTTCTATTGCTCCATGATATTCCCATTTAAAAAATAAACAACATAGCTAAAAGCAAAACAAATTAGAACAAAAAACAAAACCAAGAACTTGTTTTGCTGTATTTGGGCTTCTTTATCAGTTTCAATTAATTCTTAGCTATAGTATTACTAACATTTTTTTGTATGACCGTACTATACGTATATTCATAATCTTTTACCTGGTCTTACTTCCATCTGTAGAACATTTCCTAAGGTTTTAGGTGAGTTCCCTGTGAATCCACACTGTTTTCTTCAAACAAATACCTTTCTCATTAGAATGTCTTCCCTATGTGTCTTCAGAATTTCATTATTTACCCCCACTACAATCCCGCCATCCCTCCTGAACTAACTTCTCCTAAAGCACTTTACTCTATGGGATCTTAATTATCTTTCCTCTGAACCCTTTGGAATGTACTTTACCAAAAATCCATTTCGTATGTTATAGTATACTGGTGGGGGGGGGTTTCTCATTTTCTATTGCTTCATCCTAAGATCCCTATATTTTATCCCCCAGAAAATAGTTCATTAGTTCATTCTCTTTTAGTAAGACTCCAATACAGAATAGAATGTCATATTACTTTCAAAATGATTGCCTTCAATCCATTCTATACTTATCTTGAATGAAAGAGAGAGAGAGAGAGAGAGAGAGAGAGAGAGAGAGAGAGAGAGAGAAATATGTGACTGGTGATTCAAATCTCCCATCACTAATAAATCATGCCTCTGTGCCGCACTGGTGATCTGTTTTCCAAACTTGTCATCTATTTCTTTTTTTATTTTCTCCTATCTGTTCATTCCTCATTTTCTTATGTTCGATCTTCATACATAGATTCAACTTTTATCTCCATCCTGATGATTCTTGAAATCTACCTATTCAGTCCTAACCTGACCTTCAAGATCCCATCTCCAACTACCTATTGAACATCTCTAACTAGATATTTTGTAGACATCTTGAATTCAATGTCTAAAAGTGAACTCATATTTTCCCCTAAACCCTCACACCTTCCAAACTTTCCTATTACTGTTGAGGCCACCACCACCCTCCCTGGTCCCTAGGCTTTCAACCTAAGGTCATCCTTGCCTTTTCACTCACTTTTCCCTGCCTATATCCAATCTATTGATAAAACCTATCGATTTTATCATCATAGCTCTCACATATAACAAATTCTCTTTGATACTACCATTACCCTTGTGTAGGTCCTCATCACCTCAGGGGTGCCCTATTGCAATAATTTGCTGGTGAGTCTACTGACCTCAAGTTTCTCCCCATTACAATCCATTCTCTACTCAGCTGTCAAAGTGATCTCTAAACACACTTCCCTCTTCATAAATGTACCTTCAGGAACAAATAGAAAATCCTGTTTGGCTTTTAAAGCCTTCATAACCAGCCTCTCCCTATCTTTCCAGTCTTCTTACACCACTCTCCCACATCTACTCACCCAGTAACATAAACCTCTTTGCTACTATTTGAACAAGATACTCCATCTTCTGATGCTGGGCATTTTCATTGTGTGTCCCCCATACATGGAATGCTCCCCCTCACCTCTGTCTCCTGCCTTCCTTGGTTTCCTTCAAGTCTCATATAAAATCCCATCTTTTACAAGAAGCCTTTCCCAATCCATCTTAATTCTAGTATCTTCTCTTTGTTGATTACTTCCAATTTATCCTATATATTGTTTGATCATATATAGTTATTTGAATGCTGACTATTCCATTAGATTATAATGTCCTCAAGGGCAAGGTCTGTTACCTTTTTATGTGTCCTTAGCACTTAGCACAGTGACAGGCACACAGTAAGCACTCAATAAGTGTGTACTCTAAGTATGTTTTTGATATTTTAGGATAATCACAAGACAATGACTCACTATTTTCTCATTTCTTGGATTTTGTCTGCTACGAATTCTGAGCATTTCAACTTCAATTCTTCTTTTATATTCTCTATTATATCTAATGTTGTTCAGCTTTTTTTCAGTCATATATGAGAATATGATCCCACTTGGAGTTTTCTTGGCAAAGATACTGGAGTGGTTTGCCATTTCCTTTGCCAGTTCATTTTACAGATGAGGAACTGAGGCAAACAGTGTTAAGTGACTTGCCCAGAGTCACACAGCTAGTATGTGTCTAAGACCAGATTTGAACTCAGGAAGATGAGTCTTTCTGAATCCAGGCCTGGCACTCTATCCACATAGATAACCTTTTTTCTTTTCCTGCCCTCTCTAGTTTGAAATTCTTTGAATTAGATTTCCAAGACAACTGACAAGTACATTCCTGCCAGTTTTTGTAAGCAATATTCCCTCTCAGGACAAGGATCTTTCACTCATGTATTGTAAGTCATAATTCAGAAATCCGTATCTCATTTTGAGACACCACACTGTTTGCTAGATCTTTGCTTTACAAATTATTTTTTCCCTTCTGCATCCCTTTTCTTCAATGAGAAATGAAGGGAAATACACCTTGTATCTGTGTTGTCTTCAGTTTCTTACTGAACAATTCAATCATTGGCAACAGTTTTTAGATTCCTTGTGGTAAAAATATTTGTGCCCACTCAGTCAATAGCTGTCATTGGTTTAAATAAGCCTTGGAACATTTTTGTTATGCCTTCAGTATATGCCTTAGCTTGATAAACCTCAGGACCCTGGAGTAGAGAATCACCAACTACTACTCTTCTGTTCTTCTGAAAACCCCAGATGTGGTCATGAAGAGCTGTACATGACTAAAATGACTAAACATCAACCTTATCTAAGTAGAAATAGAGGTGATTTGGTTTAATACCCAGTCACCTCCAATCTCAGCTCAGCTAATGAAATCATATTAAGTAAGATCCAGATATGGAGGTTTTAAATTAACTGTAAAAATGAAGCTATCCAGCTCAAGGCCTAGGAGAATCCCTTTAATGAAGTGTAGACAAGTTCCTTGATTAATTTTGAAAGAGAGCTTAATATACCTTATTACTATTCCCTTACTTTCTGTAACTACATCAACTAACCTGAGCAGAGCGATACTAAATCCATGTCACCTTCCCACATATGTGTAAAATAAAAGAGTTCTAATAGATGACATTTAATATCCCTTCCATTTCTAAATTTACGATCCCATGTATCCAAATTTTGCCTTCTTTCTATTGAATCTGATTCCTTTAGGTAGTAATAATAATTATTATCAGGTGAATAATGTCTGACAACCTAGATTGCTCACTTTTTTCTCTGTCTTTAAACCAAGGCAGTTAAAATTTCTGATCCAGTATCCATATCCTGTGTCCATCTCTATATGTAGACACTTGTCTAAATCACAGAACCTCCTGAGAAAGAGGGAATGACAAAGATGAGCTGTTGAGGTAAAAAGGGATCTCAAAGTGATCATTGTCTCACACCCTCTCCTTCAGCCTGATGCACTCTCTGTGACTCAGATATACTTTTTTTTCTTTCTTTTTGGAGAGGGGAGGGCGGGGCAATTGGGGTTAAGTGACTTGCCCAAGGTCACATAGCTAGTAAGTGTTAAGTGTCTGAGGCTGGATTTGAACTCCAGTCTTCCTGACTTCAGGGCCTGCGCTCTCTTCACTGCACCACCTAGCTGCCCTAGGAAGGTCTACTCTTTCACTCCTGAATCCTGTTTAATGACTACTGTCATGAATGTGTAATTCCTTACCTTGGATCCGGGTCAGAACTGGTTATAGTCTACTCTGCTTACTGGTTCCTCTGAAGGGGAGCCTGGGAGTTGTAAGGAAGTTGATGACTGATATAAGGTTTTAGATTAATGAAAGGATAGGTTCTACCTGGGATATAAACATCTACAGCTAACCCCTTATTCCTCACCATTCTATGTGGCATTACCATTGTAGATTCCCATATCTTCTTGGCATCCTGACCATGTGGGAAGAAAACATCACCAATGTGACTGAGTTCATCCTTGTGGGCTTCCCTACCTCCTTCTGGCTTCAGATACTGCTTTTCGTCCTATTCCTTGGAACATACTTGTTAGTACTGGTGGAAAATTTGGTTATCATCCTCACTGTCTGGGTCAACGGTTCCCTCCACAAGCCCATGTACTACTTTTTAGGGAGTATGTCTTTCCTGGAGATATGGTACATTTCTGTCACTGTCCCCAAGATGCTGGCTGGATTTCTCCTTCACCCCAACACCATCTCGTTCCTGGGCTGCATGACTCAACTCTACTTCTTCCTTTCACTTGCCTGCACAGAGTGTGTACTCCTGGCTGCCATGGCATATGACCGTTATGTGGCAATCTGCCAACCACTCCACTACCCAGTCATCATGACCATAGAACTCTGTATCCAACTGACTGCTATCTCCTGGGTATGTGGCTTCTCTGTTGCTGTAATCAAGGTGTATTTCATCTCATGTGTCACCTTCTGTGGTAACAATGTATTAAACCACTTTTTTTGTGATGTTTCTCCCATTCTCAAATTGGCCTGCAAGAACTTTTCCATGGCTGAGATGGTGGACTTTATCTTAGCCATTATTATTCTTGTATTCCCTTTCTTAGCCACAGTCCTCTCCTATGGCTTCATTATCTCTACTGTTCTGCGCATTCCTTCAGCCTCTGGACGACAAAAAGCCTTCTCTACCTGTGGTTCCCATCTCACAGTGGTGATAATCTTTTATATGGCTGTAATTTTCATGTATGTTCGTCCCCGAGCTATTGCCTCATTTAACTCCAACAAACTGATCTCAGCCACATATGTAGTATTTACACCTATGCTAAATCCCATCATTTATTGCCTAAGGAATCAAGAGGTCAAAGGTGCTATCAGAAAGACCCTGAGCAGTAGTTGGGCCATAATCCTAAAAGATTCCTCTTTCTAAACTCCTATTTGTGAGTCAAGTGTGGTCCTGATAACCAAACTTAGCTGGAATTAAATAAACAAAGGGATCTAGAGAACAATTTATCTATTGAACATTGAAGTAAAGAATGCAAATAATGTCTGAAAGAGATTTATAGCAGAAATGAAAGAATTATTCAATATTAAATGTCAACTAGCATAACTACAATTAAATTTACCATAATAACCATATAAAATTTAAAATAATTTAAAATAGATGATTATGTAAATATATACAAAAAAAAGCTTTCAGAAAGGTACCATAATCATTTACAATAAACATTCTAAAATAAATAAATATATAAAAGAAAGCATGTCAGAAAAAGCTTCATTTTAAGAAAAGCAACAAAATTAACCATAAAAGAATGAAATAGACCATTCCAATTATGTAAAATCAGAGAGCTTTTAAGTGAAAAAAATATATAGTGCTACTCTAATAGGAAGAGAAACTAGTAAGAGGTAAAAAAAATTTACATGAAATATCTCTGAAGGAAGTCTGATATACAAGATATATAATGAACTGAAATAAGCACAGGGTCTTCCAAAGTCTTAGTGCAGTTTTAAGCTTTAATAACTTCAGAAATTAAATGTTATAAACTTACCCCCAAAATCATTTGACAGTATAACTATTTAAGTTTATTTTACATTGATTTAATTTCTAAATTATAAATTTTAACAAGAAAAAAAGATGAACAAAAGTAAATTTCAAAAACCAAGAACTATAATTATTTAAATGAAGAATCACTGGAAAGTATCTGAATAAGGGACAAGGATAAATTAACAGTGCTTAATAGAAATAAAAGACTTAGATAAATGGAGAAATAGACATTGTTCATGATTGGGTGAGGTCAGTATGATAAATATGGGGAAATTGTCGAAGTTAATTTACAGATTTACTATTACTCTAATCAAATATTCATTTGGTTACTTGTATACCTAGTTATAATAATGACATTAATTTAGAAGGTCCAAAAGTTCTAGAATCTCAGGGGAAATAAGTAAAAAAAAAAAAACAAGAGAAATGAAGGGGTCCTAGAATTTCTACATCTCAAACAATACTATAAAACAATATTCATGAAAATACTTCATAGTCATTTAAGAATAGAAAAGTCAGTGAAACTAACTATACTAATCATGACACAAAACCAGTTGTTGTTGAGTTGTTTTGATTACATGATTGTCCCTGATCCCATACGGGATTCTCTTGGCTACATGCTACTGACAATGGCTTCAGCAATCAGATTATTCCACATTCAACCAATTAATCACTAAATCACCTCACGAGAATGTAAGCTCCTCTAAGTCTGTAGGTATTTTTTGTTTTCTTTCTATTAACCCAATGTCCTTAGGATAGAACTTTACACATAGTAGCCACCTAATTGTTTAATTGAACTGAATCACACATATTAAAAATATCTTCAAAGGACACATCACCCAAAAAGCTAGTAGAATGGTCACAAATGAAAAAGCTTAAATACTGCAATAATATCTATGAAATAATTAAGCCATAGGAAAGCCTTCGGCATATTGGGCTATTCTACTAAGGATTTGCAGAAATATGGAGGAGGGGCAGGAGAAACATATGAGATGAAAAGGCTTAGATGAGTTATGAAATCCCGCATTGGGAGGAATACCCATAGCATACAGATTATAGATCTATTGAAGATCTTTCTGCTTTTTCCTTCTTTGGATATAATGTAGAGTATTGAGCTCACTGGTTTGATGAGTAACAACACTTTAGTGACTTGTGTAAATTCATTTCCCACCCAACTGCACTCCTTTGGATTTCATCATGCCCCAAGGAACCTTATCATCTTGCAAGATCCCTTCAGCCTTGGGATTCCCACTTTCTCTGTATCCTCTGCTCCTACTCTACTTTCCCAATACATTTCTGATGGGAATAGAGTGGAAAGCTCCTCCAAAAACCCCAATTAAGGAGGGCAATCTGACCAGCTATCTCTTCATTTCCCATTCAGCTGCATTCCTGTGTACTATCCATCATGTTCCCAAACAAAATTTCCTCCCTCTGCTCCACCCCCAGACTTTTCAGCTTCTTTTTGTGTGTTATTTTCTGTTATTAGGTTGTAAGTTCTTTGAGGGTAGGGACTATCTTTCTTTTAATTATTTACATCCTCAGTACTTACAGTCAATGCCTGGCACATAGTAGATAATAAATGTTTATGGTCTGACTGACTAGATTTGTGTTGTTTTCTGAAAAGGCTAACAATTCACAAGTTTACTATCAATCCATTAGGACTGTCTTCACATAATTCCTCCAATACTGATGCTTTATTATTTTGTTAAAATTTGTTAATTACTCAGTATGAAGTGAAATCTCAGGATTGTTTTAAATTGTAATCCTTTTACTAGTAATTTAAAGCAGGATTTCAAATAGTATTCGGTAATTTGCAATTCTTTTGAAAACTGTTCATGTGGTTTATACCTGTAATCCTTGCAACCAGCAAGGCTGAGACAGGAGGATTGCTTGAACTCAGGTATTCTGAGCTGCAGAGGCTTAAGTTGATCAGATGACCACCCTAACGTGAGACTCTGGGAAAAAGGGAACCACCATACTGTATAAAAAGGAGTGAACCAGTTCATGCAAAGAAATGGAGAGATTCAAAACTCTTAAGCTGACTAGTTCACAAAAAAGCACTATACTGTTAGCCTGAGCAAGATAAAGAAAAGAAAGAAGGAAGGAAGGGAAGAAATAAAGAAGGCAGGAAGGAAGAATAAAAAGAAGAGTGGAAGGAAGGAAGATATTCATATTCTATAGAAAGAATAACTTTTAGGGGCAGCTAGGTGGCTCAGTGAATAGAGCACTGGCCCTGGAGTCAGGAGGACGTGAGTTCAAATCCGGCCTCAGACACTTGACACACTTCACCCCAATTGTTTTGCCTTCTCCCTTCCAAAAAAATTAACTTAATTAACTAGTCCAAGAACCATTCTAAGTTCTGTCTCCCACCCTGGGGGAAATAATCTACAACAGAATCAATCTTAGGACAACCAGTCATCTGAACGAGGGTGAATACCTCAAACATGTCTCCCCCATCAAAGCAACATGGACTCAGGAATAAAATGACCCCCTGCCTTGACCAACAGGTAGAACCAAGGACTGGGCATCTACCCTGTTGCCAAACATGTCATTTCCTCCACAAACATTTATGATTTTCTTGGGATTAAGCAATCATGTTAACATTACTTTCATTACTCTGAAGGGCATAATAATCTATGATTCTGTGGATCCACTTAGACCCTCTTTGAAGATGAATTATTCTTTTTAGACCAGTGGTCTCCAAAGTTGGGACTAACAAATCCTAGAAAACTGTTTTGGGTTATCAACCAAAGGATGGAAAGATAGGACACATCCAACCCACACAGAGAATTCCAATCTTGGGACTTGTCTACAACACAACCACTCCAAGTCTTATTGCCTTTAACCTTTATTCCTCCCTTTCTCTGCTGTGCAAGTTCTCATATCCCTCTTTCTGATCTTTGTTTAGGTCTAGTTATAATCTTGCCATTGCCTCGATATCCACAGTAGTAGCTGCACTAATTTTATTGGAAAAATCCATTCCCTCCACCCCAGTATTTCAAAGGAAAGTGTTAGGTGTCCTGGGCTACTCTATGAAGTATTTGAAGAAAGATTGGGGGAAACATAAGAGATGTGAAGGGTTGGATGAGGTATAATATCCAGCATTGGAAGGAATACTCATACCAGTCAGATTGTAGATATTTTGAAAACTTTGCTGACTTTGCCTTCTTGTGATACAATGCATAGTAGTGGGATTAGGTTGATGAGCAGCCATACATTAGTGGCTTTGTTTGTGGGTAGATTCATTTCCCATTCGCAGTTCCTCAGATCACCCAATGGCTAGGCAGGCAACACTCAGGGAGCAGGCTCTAAAATCTAGATCAATTATCAGTGAATAAAAATTCCTATCCTCTGATTACATTTTGTGTGCATTTCATAGAATAAGCATGTATGGCTTGTCATTATATCTCAGATCTCATTACATTTTTCCCTGTTAATGCACACTCTTATCGTAAATATCCCTATTTTTGTCAAGGGTGCTACCGTTCTTCCAGTTCAGAATCTCAGTGCTATCTTTGACTTTTTACTCTATCATCCTATGCATCTAATAAATTGCCAAATCTTACCATTTCTACTTCCACCATATGTCTTCCAGCAGTCATTTTCTCTCCCTTCACACAAACTAATTCTAATTCAGTTTACTCTAATTCAGTTTCTTGGTGCTTCTCCCAGAGACTATCAATAGCTTCTTAATTGGTTTCCCTGCCTTTAGTCTCTCTACAACCCCAGTCTAGCTTCAATACAGTTACCAAGTGAATTCTATAAAACACAGGTCTGGCCATGTCACTCCCCTAATCACTGAACTTTGGTGATTCCCTAGTGAATTTAGAGTTAAATATTATTTTAGACTTATTTCATCCTTTTTTATTTCTGTTTTTAATGGTGTACATAATGCATATAATTACTAGCATGACAATACATGCGTATATTTTATGAATAAGAAAATATATACATATTGATGTGTGGACTCAATTTTTTTTTACTTATAGAATTCCTGATTTAAAAAAATTTAGAGATTTAACCCTTAGAACAGTGGTGTCATGAAATGAGCAGAAGCAAGAGATCATTGTTTACAGTAACAGCAATATAGTCTGAAGAACAACTGTGAATGACTAAGATATTTTGAGTATTATAAATTCTCAAGTCAACTACAAAGGATCTATTAATAAAGATGCTATCCACCACATTTAAAGAACTGATAAATAGAAGTATATATAGTGTGGTTTTACACATATATACATATCTGTGTCAAATGGTAGCCTTCTCTAGGGTAGGGAGGAGAAAAAAGTGTGCAGTAGAGAACAAAAGAAAATTCAGAAGGAAACACAGAAAAGCTGGGTAGTTTTGAAAATGATGTGCAGTATTTAATACATTGGGTTTTTTAAAGGAAACAAAATGGAGATTCATAGTTTCATATTGAATCCTCTTTTTGTGTAGTGCTGTGTATATGGAAATTATTTTTTTCTTTTTTGTATTTAAGGTCAAAATGAATTTAAAATTTCTTTTAAAGAACAATGGTTTCAAGTTCAAACAGAAACAAAGGCCACTAAACCTTACATTAGAATCCCTGGTGACTACATACTGACTTACAAAACCACATATTAACTTTATCTGTGTTCTATTTTATTTTTATTATTTTGATAATTATTTCTCAATTACATTTTTATCTGGTTCAGGAGCACTCCAGAGTGTTGAGGGAAGGATGCTTGACATCTCTCTATTTGAGATCATTCCTCATTTTCCTCTCTATTTCAAATGTTTTTCTTTGTGTCTTAAGAATTTTGGGAGAGCTTCCCCTCATTTCTATGTAGATGTCTTCACATAGTTTTAGGCCTTTAGATCCTACCTGTTATTCTTTGGAACCCTTTGAAATCTATTATCTGAAAATGTAGGGTAAATGTCAAAACTATCATCAGCTTTCCTCTACCTTATCACAAACTATAGAAGGGAGTTGTTACTTCTCATGAAAACAAATGAACAAAGGCCATTTTTATCTCAGCAACCAGTTTTCCACATTGGTGATAATCAGCTGTAAAACAGAATTTTCCCCATGTGGATGCCTCCACCTAGAGGCCTCAAAGTAATGAAATTTTCATTAAAGCATGTCATTAAATGATTGGTTATTCTGCTTTTCACCAAGAGAGCATTCCAGGACCTATCTACACAATTTAGGTGTCCCAGAACTACTAGTGCATGTTATGCCTTTCTGTTAAGCTTCTGTTCTAAATTCAATCTATTAGCTTTTTGTGTCTTCATAATAATAATAATAATAATAGCCAACATTTATATAATGCTTACTTGTAATGGTAAGGGGAATCTGAAGATCTTCCCTGCCCCTTGGCCCCTTGATAGGCTTAAGTGAATCAGAGAAACTTACCTGATTTGAAAATATCTTCTGCTCCTTAATAGGCTGAACGTGGTCACATGGAGCCTATGGCAGGAGGCTTGTTTTTTCAGGAATGCCTTTACCTTGTTTCTTTGTGATTGGGCAGTGGGTCAAGAGGGTTGTGACATTCTCTAACCCAGGAGAAGGTTATACATACCCTGATATGAGGTTTTGCTTTGTGGCTCACTTTGGGAAGAGTTGTGTGATTTGGCCAGATGAGACTCTGGGCAGCCGTTGAGCCCCCCAGTTTTGAAAACCTAGATGTTGGTGCTTTCCTCCCTGCTATCTAATTAGGTATGGATATAATGGTCAGACACCTGGAAGCCCTGTGTGCTGGTCTGTTTCTCTCTCTGTACTTTTTTGTCTGTTTGTAACTTCTGTTTGTATTCTCTGAAGTTCAGGGTGCTGACTTTTTCCCCTGAAGTAGGCAAATGATATGTTTGATTAAAGTAAGATTGTTAACCCATTTTGAGTTGCTTTCCTTTAGAAAAGTGATCTAAGAACCTGTGGTAGCAGACATCCTGGGTATGCTAGGGTGCTTGCAGCTACAAATGTAATGGCAATGGAATTTGAACCTCACAGTGGATTGGACTTGTTGACATGACAAGAGGGGGCTGAACTGGGAGGAGCTGGTGCTGTGGATAGGGAGAGAGGCCCAAGCATAGAGAGGCCAGAAGAACTTCCGGGAGCCAGCATCTAGAGACTGCTGCTACTGCTGGAGAGAGAAATGAGAACTGAAGATTAAACTATAAGCATGGCTTTGGTGCCGGTATTTGGTCTGTCTGTTTTGATGTTCAGATTAGTCTGCTGATGGAGAACATTGCTGTTGTTGCAGAAGTCCTGGGACCTTGCTGTTGGTTCAGAAGCCTTGAAAGAGGATTTTCATATTGTATGTTTACAGAAATCCTGGAGGAGGGTATTGTTGATATTTTCAGGGATCCTGGGACTGTACTAATGATTTGTGCTAATTCTTTGTTGGGTCTAGGTTGATTTCACAGGCAGAGAGTGAATTGATGAGGTCACTTGCAATGTGTATCTATGTTGTATCTTTGTTAACCCTTGCCTTCCCAGGAACAGAAACTGCTGAGAACTTGCCTCAGGTCAAGATGAAGAAAAAACCTCTCCTTGGGTATTGAATGCTGTGAAGATATTGTAACCTAGTTGTGACCTAGGGATGGATGGCCTTTGTGTTTTGTGACTGAGCAAATGAATGTACTTTGTTTATGACTGGAAACTAATCTCCAATTGAGACTACCCAGGGGTGGAGTACTTTGACTTTTGTACTTTGTGACTAAACTTAGAACTTACTAAATGATTGAGTTACTCTGTATTTTGATTTTCTCTTTTCTATGAATGTTTTGCCTTAATTTGTTACTGAATATATGGAGAGTTACTATGCTCTTAATCAGAGCCTGGAGGTTGCTGGTGCTTGGTGTTACATTACTACATAACACTTAACACAGTGCTAAGCACTTTAAAATTATCTCATCTGATCCTTACTACAACCCTGGAAGGTAGGTACTATTATATCCTCATTTTACAAATGGTGAAACTGAGGCCAACAGAGGTGAAGTGATTTGCCTGGAGCCACATGGCTAGTATGTCTGAGGCTGGATTTGAACTTAGATCTTTCTGACTCCAGGCCTGGCACTCTATCCACTGTACCACCTATCTGCCTCCATAGCTGCCTGGGTAGTCTGAAGTATATTTTGGCAATAGTATTGCTTTTATTTCTGGTTTCATTGATCTTTACCTGAATTCTCTCTTAGATTGTTGAATTTCTCACTAACATTATCTCAATATATAATTCTACCACACACATTCTTACTCCTTTTAGCTACTCTGTTTCTTTTGAAAAGGTACAGTATTCCAGGGCCACATTATAGTCACAAGTCTCTTCCACCCAAATCATAGAAATACCCATGAGGTCAAATTTGCCACCTTGTGGGGCAGCTAAGTGGCACAGCGAATAGAGTACCAGCCCTGGAGTCAGAAGAACCTGATTTCAAATCTGACTTCAGACACTTAACACACTTATTAGTTGTGTGACCTTGGGCAAGCCACTTAACCCCAAATGCCTTGCCTTCCTCCTCTAAAAAATTGCCTCCTTGTTTCATGATCTCTAGTTCACTTTGCTTATTAGCCATATTATTGGCATTTTAAAAATTATTTCTAACAGTTAAGATGAAGTTACTCTGAACCATTCCAGTTCTCCTGTGAATAATGAAAAAATGATAGTTTACATTTTAAGAATTTTTAGATACTCCTTTAATTCATTGAGAGCAAAGTTAAGTTTGAGTAACATGAAATAAGTCATAAAGTAAAACCTTATAACATTTTTTTACCATTTCACCATGTTTTTTTCCTACTATGTATCTTCATAATAGGTGTTGTGGGGTATTCAGGAGGACTAGTACCTTTGATGTGGGCTCTTTTCAGGGTTGCTCATCTACCTTTGGTGTCCACTTGATTTACCCAGTTTTCACCAAAATAGCAATACTCAAAGGTCACACCAATAAACCATATTGGCAGACAGACTAAACAAGGTTGAGGCCAACCAACAGGCCTCAAACCCATAAGCAAGTTAGAAGAATGTCTACCCCAACTATGTGAAGACTCTTCCCAGTGGAATGGGCAGATGAGAACAATTTATCCCAATAGCCATGTAGGTGCCAGAAGCAGGTGCTATGGAGACTTACAGTTGGGTCAGGCATTGAAAATTCCAAAGTCATACACTGTTCCCCAGGCCACTTTTGAGTTTGTGAAAGAATAAATAAACGTGTAAATAAATTTATAAATAAACTTTGATATTTGCCATATTTTTCTTCATAATAACTTTGTGATTTAGGCAGAATAAGTTTTATTATTGCCATTTTGCAAATAAGAAAACTGTGGCTCAGAGATGCTAATTATCTTACCCAAGGTATCAAAACTAGTAAGTATCTGGGGCAGCTAGGTGGCGCAGTGAGTAGAGCGTCGGCCCTGGAGTCAGAAGGACCTGAGTTCAGATCCGACCTCAGACACTTAACCCACACAAACAAAAACCTAGCCGTGTGACCTTGGGCAAGTTACTTAACCCCAATTGCCCTAAAAAAGGGGCGGCTAGGCGGCACAGTAAGAGCACCGGCCTCGGAGTTGGGATGACCCGAGATCAAATCCGGCCTCAGAAAATGAGCACCCACACATAAATAATGACTAGCCGTGTAACCTTGAGCAAGTTACTTAATCCCAATTGCTTAAAAAAAAAAACTAGTAAGTATCATAATTTTGACTTAAACTCAAGTATTCTTGTGCCAATTCTGATGATCCTTCACTACACCCAGAGGCTTCTTAATAGCTTGAAATGGTATGGGGAGCTAGGTGTCGATGGAAAGGAGAAATGTTAGTTTGTCAAGAATAGATTCTATACTTATCACTAGAATCACTACCACAGGCAGAGTTCTAACCATTATGTGAGCTGTCCATAGACAGTATGTACATACATGCATTTATATACAAAAACACATTCATAAATGCATATGATTCTGAGAACTAGACAGTGATTAATTTAGGGAAAATGGAAGAAAAAGGAAAAAAGAAGATGGGACAAAGGCTAGGTCCTTTAATTGAAGCAGATGCATAATGCTAGTTCAAATTCAGTAAAACGATTACATGTGGATCATAAATACAACATAGTTCAGTGATCCATAGTTATAAAAGGCTTTAAAAGAATGCTTAAGGACTTCTAGGAGCCAAGATGGTGAAGTAGTCATAAATCACCATGACTCTCCTATATTCATCTCCAAACAACCATAAAAAGTGCTCCCAAAACAAATCCTGGAACAGGAGAATCAGCAAAAAGGAAGGGTGAAACAATCTTTTTAGCCCAAGCAACTTGGAAGATTGGCAAGGAAGATCTGTCTCACTTGGGTGAACAGGGAATACAGTCCATGGCAGGAAGCATCCCAGAAAACCAGCAGCAAGCCATTCCTCAGCAAACAAGTGGGAGATCTTGAGCCCCTGTGTAGTGGAGCAGGCAAGCACCAACACCAAATCTCCCCCACACACACGTGCCTCAGCATAGCCAGGGGAACTGGTAGACTCCAGGTTCAAGAACTGCCAATGTTTCAGGGTAGTCCCCAGTAAACAGGCAACCTCCAGAATCCAGAACACCAGGTGTTTCAGTGTAGACCCAGAGAACCTCAGCACATGCTAGGCATTAGCACTAGTCCCCAGCTCAGTACCAGGTGAACTTCCAGTGCCACTCATGCCTCCACCTCACTCACTGCAGCATCAGATATGAGGGTCCCCTATGGGCTTCAGAAAAATAGCTAGGACCTGCAGAACTTGGCACAAGAAGCCTGAAACAGTGCCCCTTGTACCATAGCAGCAGAGCTCAAAGTTAAAAAGAAAGGAAAAAGACCAAGAAAGATGAGTGAATAACAATAGCAAAAAGAATCTGACCATGTAAAGTTATTATGATGACAGCGAAGGTCAAGACACAAACTCAGAAGAGGGCAACAATGTCAAAATACCTGTGGGAAAACAACCCCCCCAAAAAAAACTCATGGAAGAGCTCAAAAAGGAGCTTAAAAATCATATGAGAGGTAGAAAAAAATAGGGGGAAAATGAGTGATGCAAGAGAATTATTTAAAAAGAGTCAACAATGTGGAAAAAGGAAACAAGAAAAAACTTAAAAAGTAGAAATGTCCAAATGGAAAAGGAGATATAAAAATTCATGGAAGAAAACACCTCCTTAAAGAGTACAATTGGCCAGATGGAAAAGGAAGTAGAAAAGTTAACTGAGGAAAACCACTCCTTAAATATTAGAATTGGGGGGGCAGAGCCAAGATGGCAGAGTAGAAACAGCATTTCCAAGGTGCTCTCCTACCATACCTCTTCCAAACCATGTAAAAGGGGACTCTGAACAACTTCTGGAGCCCCAGCACCCAAAAAACAACTCAGAGAAGCTGACCGCCCAGTGAGGACAGCCCAGCAGCCCTGCAGGGAGGGCCAGCGCAGCACTCTGGGAGCTGACAGCACAGTGCTGGGAGAGCTGAGCCCAGGTCCGAGTGAGCTCTGGTTTTAGCCCCAGGGCGGCCAGGCAGGCAGCCAGCTGGAGGGACCCCAGAACACCAGCAGCTGGGCGATTCCAGAATTATCAACACAAACATGCCTAGGACAAAGTAAGAGGTTAGTGCCCTATGGACTTTGGGACCAGTATTTGGGAAACACTTCAGCTTCCTCCCCTGGGGGCTAGAAGCCTCTGAGGAGACACTTGCCATTTTGCAGCTTCAGTGGCAGCATCAGCTCCTGGCCTGTGAACTGTAGGGAGATCCAGGGATCAGTCTTGGAGGTTAATCGCTCTTGCTTGAACCTGCTTGGATCTGGATTGTGATCTGGGGGGAGGTCTGGGTAAGCATCCAACTTGCCAGAACCAGAAGTTGTGAAGACCCCAACGTTCTGGACAGAAGCTCCCCTGTCTGGTGGCAGAGTCCTACTGTGGCAACAAGCCCAAAAGTCAAGTAATTAAGTGGCAACATGCCTAGGCAAAGGAAACAAAATAAACAGAAAAATGCAACATTAGATTCCTATTTGGGGGGCAAAGAGGATCGAAGCAGGGAAGAGGAGGAGGACTGTGAGGTCAGAAATCCTGCTCCAAAAGCCCCAAAGGAAAATATGACAGGGTTACAGACCATGGAGGACTTTAAGAAGCATACAAGAGAAGTTGAGGGAAAATTGGGAAGAGAAATGAGAAGGATGCAGGAAAAGTATGAAATGAGAGACAACAGTGTGACTGAGGAAAACAACACCCTAAAAAATAGACTAACTCAAATGGCAAAGGAGGCCCAAAAGGGCAATGAGGAGAAGAATGCCTTAAAAAGTCAAATTTGCCATATGGAAAAAAAGAATCTCAAAAGCTCACTGAGGAGATTCATTCTTTCAGAGTTAGAATGGAGCAAATGGAAGCTAGTGACTTTATGAGAAATCAAGATGCTGTTAAGCAGATCCAAACAAATGAAAGAATAGAAGGCAATGTGAAATATCCCATGGGGAAAACCACTGACCTGGAAAATAGATCCAGGAGAGATAATTTAAAAATTATTGTACTACCTGAAAGCCATCATCAAAGAAGGAACCTAGAAATCACCCTTCAAGAAATTCTCAAGGAAAACTGCCCTGATGGTTTAGATCCAGAGGGCAAAATAGAGGTTGAAAGAATCCACCAATCACCTCCTGAAAAAGATCCCAAAAAGAAAACTCCCAGGAATATTATAGCCAGGTTCCAGAATCCCCAGATCAAGGAGAAAATACTCCAAGCAGCCAGGAAGAAACAATTTCAATATTGTGGAAACACAATCAGAATAGCCCAGGACCTGGCAGCTTCTACACTGAGGGACTGAAGAACATGGAATATGACATTCCAGAGGGCAAAGAAGCTGGGATTAAAACTGAGAATCACCTATCCAGCAAAACTGAGTATTTTGTTTCAGGGGAAAATATGGTCATTCAGTGAAATAGAGGAGTTTCAAGCATTCTTGAGGAAAAAAACAGAGTTGAATAGAAAATTTGACATTCAGACACAAGAAGCAAGAGATGCTTGAGAAGGTAATCAGGGAAAAGAAATCAAAAGGAATTTATCAAAGTTGAACTATTTACATTCCTACATGGAAAAACAATAACTGTGACTGATGAAATCTTTCTCAGTATGAAAATAATGGAAGAGTATATGGGCATATGAATACATAAGTGAATATGTGTATATATGTTTACAGTTATACATGGATAGAGGGCACAGGTTGAATTTGGTAGGAAGGGATGATACTTAAGGGGTGAAGTTATGAGGTGAGAGAGGAAAGTGGCAAGAGGAGATGGGGAGAGACAGAGTAGGGTAAACTATCTCATGTAGAAGAAGCAAGGGAAAGTGGCTGCAGGGGAGGGGAAGAACAGCAAGGCAAAAAGGCAAAACCATATTCTCATTGAATCTGGCTCAGGGAGAGAATGACATACATACTAAATGGGATATCTCACCCTGCAGCAGAGTAGGGGGAAGGGGGGTGAGAGGTGGGATGGTGGAGGGGAGGGCATTCTGGGGGAAGGGGAAGTTGGAAGTACCCCCCATTAAAGAGGGACAGGATCAAAGTAGGCAATGGACCAGGTGGGGGGTGGGATGGGTGGGAGGGAATTATAAGCAGCCTTTTACAATATATCTACTATGATAATGTTTTGCATAGCTATACATGTACAACACATACTGAATTGCTTATCTTCCCAGAGGGAGTGGGTGACAAGGGAGGAAGGGAATGGATCTGAAATTCGAGGTTTTAAAATTAAATGTCTCAAATATATATGAATACTATTATTAATACTATTTTGCATGTAATTGGGAGATAAAATGTTCAGGCATTGGGGCACAGACTCACCTCACCCTAATGGTAAAATTGAAAGGGATATGGGAGAAGATATGGGAGAGAGCAGATTGGATGAGGGGACATCTAGTGGGACTGCTATTCTGGGGTGGTGGGTAGGGGGAAAATGGGGAAAAATTGTAACTCAAAATCTAGTGGAAATGAATGATGTAAACCAGAAATTAATAAAGCATTTGTTTAAAAAAATATTAGAATTGGGCAAGTGTAAACTAATGACTCTATGAGACATCAAGAATCAATCAAACAAACTCAAAAGAATGAAAAAATAGAAGAAAATGTAAAATACTTCATTGGGAAAACAACTGATGTGGCAAATAGGTCTAGGCAATACAATATCAGAAACATTGGACTACCTGAAAGTCACAATCAAAAGGAGGAGTTGGACAGCATCTTTCAAGAAATTATCAAGGAAAACTGTCCTGATATCCTAAAACCAGAGAGCAAAATAGGAATTGAAAGAATACACCAATCACTTCAGGAAAGAGATCTGAAAATTAAAAAAAAACTCCAAGAACATTGCGGCCAAATTAAAGAACTATCAGGTCAAGGAAATAAAATACTTCAAGTGGCCAGAAAGAAACAATTCAAATATCAGGAAGTCACAATCAGGATTACACAGGATTTAGCAATTGCATAATTAAAGGACTGGAAGTCATGGAACGTGATATTCCAGAAGGCAAAGGAGCTAGGGTTACAAACAAGAATCACTTACCCAGCAAAATTAGGCATAACATCTCAAGGGAGAAAAGGGCCATTCAATGAAATGAAAGGATTTGAAACTTTCATAAGGAGAAGATCAGAACTGAATAAAAACCTTGATCTCCCATATCAAGACCCAAGAGAAGTGTAAACAGTTAAAAAGGGAAAAGAAAAGAGATTTAATGGAACTGAACTTTTTTCATCCCTACATGTGAAGATGATGCTTGTAATTCTTAAATAGTGTATTACTAATAAGCATAGCTAGAAGGAATATACATAGATAGAGTATATGGGTATAAGGTGAATTTCAGGGAATTACATAAAAAATTTAAGGGAAGAGAAAGAGAGGTTCATTGGGTGCAGAAGAAAGGGAGAGGTAGAATAAGGTAAATTATTTCACTTAAAGAAGCATAGAACGTCAACTGTTTCTCTATTCATTTTAATTCTGCAGGACCTACATCTTAGGTAAATGTTTTGACCAACAAGATTAAACTGTACCCACATCCTGTATTTTAAGGTCTAAGTTTAACTGGTCAACATTTAAATGGATTGGAGCTATTAGTACATAAAGTGATGGGTGTGGTTTTTGTGTGAACAGGCTTTTTTAATTTCAAGAACAGTTTGTCTAGCTGAGATTAGTGGTGGATTCCATACCCTCCCTCCTTCCCTATCCATACCCCCACCCCAACTTCTGCATTCAGACCACTTAACATTTCAGAAACATGAAACAATCACAGTTTACATTGTAAAAGGCTATATGTTAAATTTGAACAAACAAGACAGGAACATAAGCTTAAAAGCACCTTGATAAAATTTAGATGTTTAGTGTGCAAGGAACATGACTGTTAAACCAAATAAGAAGTTATTAATGAAAATCTAAGCAACATGTCATGAAAACTTATGATATTCCCATGTGTGGGATATAAGATACAAATGCATTTATATTGTTAGTAAGTTAACCTTTGTAACTGGATATCAAATGTTAAGAGTAAAATATAACAAACCTGAAATACGTCAGCACAATTTCATAACAAAGAAATCTACGTTACTACTTTGCACTAACAATTGCAAGATGTTCATCCAGTTTAAAATTGTACTTGTGTATGGCTTTTTTTAAGTCTTCACTTGACTGTAGTAAAAGATGTAGTTGGAAACTTTACTTGTAAACCATATCTTTGCCAGAAACATTCCATGAACTAGGTGAGTTTTAAGTTTTTCTTCTCTAATCTATTTGTAAATCAGGCCACCACAAAGCAACACCTTTAGATCTGAGGTTCTGTCCTATCCATTTTCCAAATGCATCTCCACACTTGCACAAAAAACAACAACAAAAAAACAGCTGAGGAATAAATGCCCACTGCTTTTGGTTTAAAAAAGAAAGAAACATAGAAAACCTATTATAGTGGAGGAAAAGATGGAAGGGTGGGTGTTGGGCATTGTTTGAACCTTGTTCACATCAGTATTAGCTTAATGAGGGAATGAAATACAAAATCAGATGAATTTAAAAATCTATCTTACCTGATAGGAAAGTAGAATAGGACTAAATTAAGGAAATTAAAGGGGAAGGGGAATGACTGAAAAGAGGGCAGACCAGGGGAGGCAGTAGATAGAAGTAAAACACTCTTGAAGAGCAAAAGAATGAAAGGAGAGAGGAAAAACAGGAGGAAAAAATAAGATGGAGGGAAATACACCATTAGTAACAATAACTGTGAATTTGACTGGGATAAGCTCTACCATAAAATGGAAGTGGATAGCAGTGTCTCAAAAGCCAGAATCCTACAATATATGGTTTACAAGAAACACACTCAAAGTAGAGAGACACATACTGAGTAAAGGTAAGGGACTGGAGCAGAATCTATTATGCTTCATTTGAAGTAAAAATAAAAGCAGGGGCAGCAATTCTGATCTCAAAGCAAAAATAGACCTAATTAAAAGAGACAAAGAAAGAAACTATATCTTTCTAAAAGGTACTATAGACAATGAAATACTAAATACAATACTAAAAGTATATGCACCAAGTGGTATAACATCCAAATTCTTAAAAGAGAAGCTAAGTGAGTTACAGCTTCATGACCAAACAGGAGACAGAGAACATTAAAAATGTAAAAGAGATAATTTTTATATTAAATTAAAAAGCTTTTGCACAAACAAAACCAATGCAACCAAGATTAGAAGGAAAGCAGAAAACTGAGAAACAACCTTCACCTCAAGTCTTAAAGACTTAATTTCTCAAATATATAGAAAACTGAGTTGAACTAACAAAAATACAAGCCAGTTTTCAGATGAAGAAATCAAAGCAATCTATAGACATTATGTAGAAGTGTTCTAAATAAATTTTGATTAGAGAAACACAAATTAAAGCAATTTTGAATTACCACTTCATATGTATCAGACTGGCTAATATTACAAAAGAAGAAAAATTATGAATGTTGGAGAGGTTGTGGAAAATTGGGATTCTAAAGCACTGTTGGTGGAGTTGTGAACTGATCCAAGCATTCTGGAGAGGAATTTGGAACTATGCCCAAAAGGCAACTAAATGGTGTATATCCTTTGATCTAGCAATAGCACTACTAAGCTTGTGTCCCATAGAGATTATGGAAAAGGGAAAAGGACCTAAATGTGCAAAAGTATTTAAGGCAGCCCCTCATAGTGGCAAAAAATTGGAAATTGAGGGAATACCCATCAATTGGGGAATGACTACACAAGTTATAGTATATAAATGTAATGGAATACTATTATGCAATAAGAAATGATGAACTAGAAGATTTCAGAGGAAACTGGAAAAACTTGTATAAACTCAAAGAGAAATGAGCAGAATGAGGAAAGCATTGTACACAGTATCAGCAAAATTGTGTGATGATCAACCATGAATAACAGCTTTTTTTAGTATAACAGTGATCTAAAATAAGTACAAAGGACTTATGAAGGAAAATGCTATGCCCATCCAGATAAAAAACTAATGGATTCTAAATGAAAATCAAAAGATATTTTTTCACTTAATTCTTTTTCATGTCTTTTTTTTCTTTTGATCTGTTTCTTCTTTTAGAAATGTAACTAATATGAAACCGATTTACACAAAAACATATATATATATATATATAACCTATATCAAATTCCCCTCCAGTTTAGGAAGAGGGGAATGGAGAGAGGAAGAGAGAGAGAGAAAGTTATGTAAAAACGAATGCTAAAAATTTTCTTAACATATAATTGAGAAAAAATAAAATACTATTAATAAAAGTATAAATTTTTAAAAAGGATACTTAAGACCTTCTCAGAGATGTTCAATAATTCAGCAATGAAAGTTAAGCAGGGGCACGAGGCCAGGACACATGTCCTATGGGACCCATTAAAACTATTGGCTCTGGACAAGGAGATTCACTATGAGGTCATCTAAGCTTAGAGGTGATTGAGCTGAACCATAGATCCATGCTGTGTAGGGGACATATGATGAAATAACAGTCAATTCCCACAAGAACAAGGACACTGTCTCTCTTCTTCTCAGAGGACAATGAGGACTGAGTATTGAATGTTCTCTGCTGGGATCCTCTATCACTTCTTCTACTCCTCTTTTCCCTCTCTTTAGCCTTTTCCCTGAACCTTGTCAGCTTCCATACTCCTAGATTTAAGTACCATGATTCCTTATGCCTGACTGGAGGAATTATTTGTTCTAGAAATAAGTATAGGATTCCATATCAATAGGAGCTAGAGGAGAGAAATACTTTCTTTTCCTTCCTCACATACAGAAGTAGGAGAAAGGTGACATGTTCCCCTAACATGCTTCCTGGGGGAGGGTTCAAAATTACCTGTCCATGCTCATAAGCTTCACTAGAGAAGAAAAACACTACTGCAGAGATGGATAAGCCCCAAACCATCTGATCCCAGAAGTCCCTTTGTTTTTCCTGTAAAATTCTGTTTGAGAAGTTTAAGTTTTGAACTAACCACAAAACAGACAGTTTGGTTGGGAACTGGTCTTCTATCCCCATCACAGGTAAGTAATGTTCATGGAGAGGTATGTGGTCTATTTCTGAGAGTTATGTAGAACCTAAAGCTGGGTATGTGTTAGAAAGTGGGGATGGAGATCTTAGGACAAGAAGCCAGAGGAAAGAAGGAAACTAGGGACCCCAAAGTCTTTGTTAGTTAGAGTAGGGAAATGATTAATATCATACATGCCTTATAATGACAGACGCACTTACACAAAGTGCTTGTATCTCCCCCCCTTATAAACCTTCCCTAGGAGACATCTTTGGAAATGAGGGAAAAACTGAAGTTTAATAAGTGACATAAATTTGATCAGTGCCACTCAAGATACCACAATCAGGGCTGGGACTAGCTAGGTCTCTTCCTGTTGGTTTAGATCACTAGAATATCTATTGGTTTTATTGGGACATTGTTCTTACTACTGGAATTTACCATGCTGGATTATTTTCTATTTTTATATACTACCTAATCTCATCCTGTCTAATCTACTACAGTATCCTACTAAAACAGCCTGACTGGACTAATAAAGATTCTTTGTGAATTGCAAGCATTTTTCCTGGATGAGTTCATGCCCCCTTTAGAGGTCTGACTTTGTTTTTTAGCTGTGTCCACAGAAGTCCCTCTATTTCTGCTGCCCCACAAGTAGGAAGTTTCTGGTCTTCTCCAATGGCTGTAAAGAAGTCTAAGCAACTATCTATGAAAATCTGTTTTTTGATTTGAGAAAACTGAGTCACAGAGAAGGGAAGTGATTTGCCTAAAGCTATGTAGTTCATACACCTGAAGGACTTGTACCCAGATCTTTTTATTTCCCAAGCATGATTCTTTATACTACACTACTCCTAAGGTGAAATGATTCCTAAAATACCTTTGCTAAGAGGAGCAACAAGATTTATGGAATTTTAATCAATTACTCATGAGAATGACATACATGATGATCAGGGATCGGGTTCCTTTGGAAGATATCACACATAAGGACAGAGTTGAGGCAGTAGAGAAAGCTAGCTCCACTAAATCCCAGTGTGATTTTACAAACATCACTTATTCTCATTGACTCTCAGTTTTCTAGTGTATGAAGCAAGGGAATTATGCTGAATTGTTCATTTATGAAATTCTGTGATTCTCTCAACCAGCTAGATGCTGATATAGAGATAAAGGATAGAGACATACTGAACATAACTTTGCCCTGATTGGTGTAATTCCCAAGTACATGTTTAGCACAATACACTCATCCAGGCAGCAGAAGGTAGTCAGTAGAGAGCTAACCTTAATTAAAGTCGGGAAGGTCTGGGTTCAAGGCTTGTCTCTGACACATACTGTATAACCTTAGGGAAGTTACTTAATTTATCAATACCACAGGCAACTTGTTAAGACTATAAGTTGAAAAATAGTTACTGGTCTGCAGATGGAGAAGAAGTTTTCTCACTAGGAATCAGACCAATGAAATGACAGGTTCAAGGACAGAAAAAATCAAAATGTTAATGAATGAATGAGTAAAAGAAAATAAATCAAGCCTCAGCTACTAAGTGTGAAGAACTGTGCTTGGTGCTAGGATAGAAATACACACTATCTGTCCATGTAATTTGTTTAATCATTCATTTATCAAATTATCCTATGGAAAAACCTACCACTATAGCATAATTTCATCCAATGTCAAATTTTCACCTCTCTAGTGAGTAATGTTAGTCAGTACATCGTAGTATATATGGTAAGCACTGGTTAAAAAATTAAGTTGGCTGTTACAAAGGACTTTTAACTTTTATTGTGCTTCTTTCTGTCTCATTTTTCCCAATACATAAACTAAAATTCTTGGAGTAAATGATCTATAAGGATCCCTCCTAGTTTTAAAAGTCTATGAACCTATTACTTTAAATTTCAAAGCTTTTTATTTGTATTTTTGTTTTCAAAATCTTTCTGAATCTTGATTTTTCCATCCATCCCATTAGCTATCCTTTTCTGTTTTTCTTCAAATCATCTAAGTATGATTTTCATATTATTGAAAATAACGTCGACCATAATGAGATCATGGCTAGAACCCTGTGACAAACATTTAAACACTTCCTTGCAAGCTGACACTTAACCATTAAACAATTAAATTCAATAAACACTGTTTAAATGCCTAATTGTGCAGCATACCATGAAAGGTACTAAGAAGACATAAATTTTAGACAAAACATATATTGTCCAAACTTACAGTGTAGTAGGGAAATATGGCATTTAGATAACTATAATACAGAATCATACATGGTGAGTATAAAAGAAATATAAATAAAAGGCTATCTGAGGTTCAATGGAAAAGAGAAGGCTTCCTAGAGTGCATGGCATTTGAATTAGAAAGGCATCCTTAGCATAAAAAAATAAGCAAGCAAAATGTAGAACTATGTGTGTAGATCATTTTCTTAAAAATTTTGTAGAAAGGGGTGGCTAAGTGGTGCAGTGAATAAAGCATCAGCCCTGGAGTCAGGAGGACTTGAGTTCAAATCTGACTCCGACACTTGATACTTAATAGCCGTGTGACCTTGGGCAAGTCACTTCACCCCAACTGCCCTGCCTTTCCTCTACAAAAATAAAATTTTGTAGAAAGAAAAAAGTAGAAATAAAGGCTGTTAATTAGAATGTCTACTTAACCGATTTGGGGGGAGGTGTCGAAAATGGCTGTGATGTTATTTTTTCTTTTGGAATCATCCCATCTGAAAAATCTTGAAAATTAATCCCTACAAATTAGAGTAAAACTAAAATTCTCCCAGTCATATAATTCCATGACCTCAGAAGAATTTTAATTGTGAATGGTCTGAAGAGCTATAGAAATACAGATAGTGTAAGTAACCAGCAGCATGGTATTGACAATGACACGTACAAGAAAAGACATACTCAGAAAATGTAAATAAGAATGGTAAAAGAGGCAGTTCAGTCATGTTGTCAGGTTTCAGAATAAGAGATGAGTAGCCTTACTTTCATTGCTATCTAGGAAGGATTAAGATAGTCCTGAGGAAGGCACTAAAAGGGTTATAGAAAGATGTGAAAGAAAAACAAATAGGAAGAGAAGAAAGACATACGTGGATTTCAGTCTTCACAGGGAAGGATGTACTCAAACAAGTGAGACCACAGAACCATTGGAGTATTATAATGTCACTCCTTTAGACAGAATATCCCTTGTTCCTTCAAGCTATCCTCGTGATATTTTCAAGTTCCCATTCACATCCTCTGGATATATTCTAGTTTGACGGTATATTTTGTGAAAATTTGGCATCAGGACCTGAAGATAATAATCTAGATTTGATCTGACCAGTTCAGTGTATGGAGGGATGATCACTTTCCTTTTCTAGAAATTATTTTTCTAATAACATAGACTAAGATAAAATTAAGTGCAGATATTCCAGGCTTCATAGAATCAAGTTGTTTGGCATTCAAAGCCCTTCGTAACTTAGTCCGCTCCTACTTTCCCAGTCTTCTTACACCTTATGCCCCACCATGTAATCTTTGATCTAGTGAAACTGGCCTCCTGACTATTGTGCCTCTGGGCATTTTCTCTGGCTGTTCCCCATGCTTTACCTACAACTTCTCTGACTTCCTTTAAGTCCCAATTAAAATCACATCTTTTACAGGAAAGCTTTCCAGACCCCTCTTAATATGAGTGCCTTCCATCGGTTAATTATTTCCTATTTATCTTGTATGTAGTTGCTTTGTGTATAGTTTTTGCATGCTGTCTCCCCCATTAGACGGTAAGCTTCTTGAGGGCAGGAACTATCTTTTGCCTTTCTTTTGAATCCCCAGAACTTAGTACAGTGCCTGGCACATAGAAAGTCATTGCTTAACAAATGTTTATTACTTGATTTGTTGATTTTTCCTGTTTCTTTTCTAAAGAGATAAAGTTTTTCTCAAAATATTATCCTTATTCTGTCCTCCACACATGTACCAAAATAATCTTTCTAAGCTATAATCCTGAAAATGTCATTCTATCTTACAAAAGCCTTTTGGGTTTTCCTGTTGCCTAGGACAAAATACACATTCCTCAGCTTTACTTTTAAGGCATTGAAGAATAAGTTCTAACCAAACCTCTCAAGTATTTTTCCCTCATTGTTATCCATTATGCCAGCTACATACCAGCTTAACTAAGTGGCCTGTTTGTTGAGTTTGCTGGTCCATGCCATGGATTAATGACCTCACACTAGTTACCCGGTCCATCAGTCTCTCAAACCTTGAATGTGTTTCCTTTGTGATCTTTTATTTTTTCATAAGCCTTATCTTTTTTCACCAAACTCAGATGTCACCTCTATGTGAATCCTACTTTGACCTAGCACATTGTAAGTGCCCTCTCACTCCTCAAATAATTAGATTCAATAAACATTTAAGTGTCTATCTTGAACCAGGAACTTTGCTAAGTACAGAGCACACAGAATAAAAAATTAAACAATACAGTGGTTTGCATTCAAATAGTTTACATTCCACTTGGAGAATACTCAAAAGAGTTAGTAAAGTCACTGGACTTTATTGAGTAGGGGAGTGGCATGGTCAGATTGTAGTTGAGAGATACTTGAAGCAGGTAGATCCATCAGTAGGCTCTGACAAAGGACCAAGTGTAAAGTGATGAGGGCCTGCACTAGAGTGGTAGTAGCACCAAAAGAAAGAAGGGGGCTTTCAGAAGATGTTACTGAGATGAAAGTGACAGGTCTTAGTGCAGTTGGGATTTGTGGAATGAGAGATAGTGAGGAGTCAAAGGTAACTCCTAGGTTGGGAGCCTGAGAGAATGGGAGAATGATATCAATATAGAGGGTTGGATCATTTCAGAGTTCAGTTGATATAATCACAGAAAGTAAGGGAGGGAGGTATGAAATTGTACACTGGTCCATTTAATCACACGTGGAAGTAAAACAGGCAGGCCACCGGGAAGCATTTTTACAGTTAGTCTTAGTTGTCATAATACTTTGCTTATTTTCTGTCACTACATCAAGTAGGGGCAGGGATTAGGAAGTAAGAATCCATCTTCCTGCTTATATGTAAAATAAGGGAATTCTAGAAAAAGGCTTTTAAAGTCCCTTTCAGCTCCAAATCTGTGATCTCATGATTCTGTCCAAATTCTGCCTTTTTCCACTATAGAAGCCTGTCTCACAACATTGTTGCTGTTGTTTTATAAATGGAATCAGTTTGCCTGACTCTTAGCCCAGGTTCTCAATTTGATCCCTATGCTCAAACCATTGACATTTGAAGTTTCTGTGTCCCTCCCATACCATTATAAGTGATGGACCATTTTCTCTGTCATGAGACCTCTTGATCTCTAGGTTTTAGCCAGTATAAACGAATATATATAAAAGTATAAAAAATTTAACAAAATAGCCATTTGCTCAAAGTTTCTGGTCCTATCTTATGACCAATTTGTGACCCAGATATACTTTCTCACTTTTGAAGCTTCTGCCAGGACTCTTCTGTAATAACTACTGTTTACAGATTCTTCTCTGCCCTCTGGTTTTCATGAAGGGCAGTCTATGGGCTCTCAGGAGATTTCCATTGTGTTCTGTGCAAGATGGAGACAAATAAACATCTTTAAGTTGAGGAAAGGATGTGTGATAGAAAGAGGAATGAATAGGATTTTCCCACTGTTGCCCCCTTCTTCCTTACCATTCGATATTGCATTGCCATTGTAGGTTCTAACAAACCCGGCCATCCAAACAATGAGGGAGGACAACATCACTAATATCAGGGAGTTTATCCTTGTGGGCTTCCCAACTGCTGTCTGGCTGCAGATTTTACTCTTCATTCTCTTCCTTGGAAACTATCTATTTGTACTGATGGAGAATCTGATCATCATCCTCACTGTCTGGGTCAACGGTTCCCTCCACAAGCCAATGTACTACTTCCTGGGTAGCATGTCCTTCCTGGAGATATGGTACATTTCTGTCACTGTCCCCAAGATGCTGGTTGGGTTTCTCCTTCATCCTAACACCATCTCCTTCCTGGGCTGCATGACTCAACTCTACTTCTTCATTTCACTTGTCTGCACAGAATGTGTGCTCCTGGCTTCCATGGCATATGACCGTTATGTGGCAATTTGCCATCCACTCCACTACCCAGTCATCATGACTACTGAGCTCTGTATGCAACTGATTGTCAGTTCCTGGGTATGTGGCTTTTCTATTGCAGTAGCCAAGGTCTTTTTCATCTCACGTGTCACCTTCTGTAGTAATAATGTCTTAAACCACTTTTTTTGTGATGTTTCTCCTGTCCTAAAATTGGCTTGCAAGAATTTTTCCATGGCTGAGACAGTGGACTTTAGCTTAGCCATTGTGATCCTTATATTCCCTTTTACTGCTACTGTTCTCTCCTATGGCTTCATTATCTCCACTGTGCTGCGCATCCCCTCAGCTGCTGGACAGCAAAAGGCCTTCTCCACCTGTGCCTCCCACCTCACTGTGGTAGTCATCTATTATATGGCAGTAATCTTCATGTATGTTCGCCCTCGAGCCATTGCTTCCTTCAATTCCAACAAATTGATCTCAGCTATATATGCAGTCCTTACACCTATGTTAAATCCCATCATCTACTGCCTGAGGAATCAAGAGGTCAAGGATGCTATCAGAAAGACCATGGTCAATGGCTGTGGCCTATTCTTGAGAGATACTTCTTTCTGAAGAGACTTGTTCATTTCTTGGCCCAACTGCTAGGCAGAAACTCAAGATTATTTACAGAAGAGAGGAGGATTATTTGGTACTTAAATAGTACTGGGAAACTAGACACCAGTTGAAAAATTACAAACTACCAAGTGGGTGATATTAAACATTAAAAATAATAATCAGTATATCTGTTTCAAAATTATTTTCAATAAATGAGAAATAAGGTACTCTACCAAATTGTTTTATTAGGGTGAGGTTTGATTTAATCAATGAATCACCACATTTTTCTTAAGCAGATAAGAGCACCTCTCTATCAAATGACAATTAAAAACATTGCACTAGCTGTGAAAAGTTCTTGATTTGAAAAGCATGAAAGTCATTGAATGAAATGGCTAAACAAGAAACGTATTGAAATTTGTTGAGGAGACTCATCTGTGTCTTGGGAGGTGGGATATGTATAAAATAAAAAAACAGTTCAGAATTTAGGCACTTCCCAGGTTAAACAGAAAAGAGGTAGAAGCATTTCTAGCCAATCTTTGAGAGAGAATTCTGTGAGGAATAGGAGATAAATTTCTTTCTATTAAATCTCCTTCTTTCCTAGGTTGACCAGATGAAGGTCAATATATGAATATTTAAGCAAAATCATTAAGCAAAATCTTACAAGAGAGACTCCTGAAATATAAAGAAAAATTTACTATGACTATGTTGATTTTCTTTTTTTAATTAATTTATTCATTTTTAGTTTTCAACATTCATTTCCACATGATTTTGAGTATCGAATTTTTTCCCCATCTCTCCCATCCTCCCACCCTAAGATGGCATGCATTCTGATTACCTCTTCCTATAGTCTGCGCTTCCTATCATGCCCCCCCTCTTATTCCCTTCCCCTTATTTTCTTTCAGGGCAAGATAGATTTCTATACTCCACTGCCTGCATATCTTATTTCCCAGTTGCATGTAAAAACAATTTTTAACATTTGTTTTTAAAACTGAGTTACAAAGAGAGAGGGAGAGCACTTATTCTCTCTTCACCCACCCTCATTGAGAAGGCAAGCAGTTCAGTATGGGTTATACATATGTAGTTATGGAAAAACACTTCCATAATAGTCATGTTGTGAAAGACTAACTATATTTTTCTCCATCCTATCCTGCTCCCAACTTATTCTATTTCCTCCTTTGAGGACATTCTACTTCAAGATATAGTCTTGTCCTGATAAAACATTATCTCTGTGTTCCAAAAATATTTTTAATCTATAACTAGCTAATATTATTAACTAATATCTATATAGTGCTTACTGTGTGCAAGATATCTTTATAACACCAACATTCTTGTGATAATTCCCTATGGCTGTGAATTATTAAGTAACATAATTCCAGAAGAATCCAAAGTTAAGGGGACACAAAGGGCAATGGAAAGAAATTTGGTGGGTATAATTACCAACAATAACATTTTTTTATCCGAATCTTGTATAATGTGTCTCTCTTTTCTCTTTTTAACCTTGTGTTCCTTTATTCATCTTCATGAGCTCTATGTTTCATTCTAACTGAACTAGCTTTTCTCTGCAATTATTCTACTCCTTCCTCCATTCACTTCCACAATCTGCAATATATCATTTTATCATCTGCACCTCTTAAAATCCTTATCTTTTTTCAAGGCTCAGGTAAAGTGTCACTTCTCAACAAATCCTAGATCCTCTCTCTTGCTATGTTCTCTTTCTTCTCATGCCTTTGTTTTATATTAATCTGTGAACATTTTCTTTCACCAGTAAAACATAAACTATTGGAAGGCAGGGATTTATTCATTTTTGTATTTGTATTCACCATACCTAGCAGAGTGTCTGGCACATAGCAGGGACTTTGTACCTTGTTGAATAAAACTGACTTGAAATGAACTACACATATAAAAGATGCTATCAAATGATACTTAACACTAAACAAGATATGGACAAGTCACATATGAAAATCCTGCATTCTTAAGTATTAAAAGGACCATAAGAAAGACTCCAAAACACTAGGTAGATTGACTGCTGAGAATTTCAGGTAGGTAATTAAAATCATCACCATCATCATTATCGTCTTCATTATCAGAACATTTAACATTTATAACATTAAGGTTTATAAAGTGTTTTCCAAACATTAACTCAAGTGATACTCACAACAACCTGGGGAGTTAGATGTTATTATTATCCCTGTTTTGCAGATGAGGGAACTAAGGCACAGAGAGGTTGAGTGACAGAGTCACATGGCTAGTCAGTATATAAGAAAAGATTCAAATTCAGGTCTTTCTCACTCTAAGTTATATACTCTACCTACTGTGCCACAATTTGCCTATTATACCATATTAGAAGGTTTAAATAAATTATCATATCTATCAGAAGGAGGAACGCTAAATCAAGGAGATAATGAACCTATCAAAGCATGATCATGGAAATTAAATGTAATCATTTTATATTTTATGTATTATGCATGATTATATATTTATTAATTATTCACTTATATGTTCATGTGTCTTATTTTTATTGAATTCAGTAATCATTTATTAAACATCTACTATGTGCCAGGCAATAGAGATACAAAAGCAAGAACAAAATAGTACCTTTCTTATGCGTTTGCATTGAATTCTGGGAAATTACATGCATATTATATACCCACAAATATGCATACACACATATGTGTATATGTATGTATATATGTAAATCTACTCAAAAATTTAAAAAATCCAATTTGGGTAGGACAGAGCACTAAAACTGGAGACACAAGAAAATTTTTTCTTGTTTTTGAGTTATGCTACCTCGTGATAGTTCAAGGGAATTGATTGACCTAGCTTAAGTCCACACTTTAAGAGTTCACAGAAATATAGCTGGATGCCATAAAGACAAGTATACGATTTCTAAGTTGTTCCTTAAGTTGTTAGATGGAAATCATTCCACTTGAAAAGAAAGCAAACAATCTTTTTCTATTTTTTTTTCAAAACTCAATTACATGTAATAGACCTGTCTTACAGGAAAAAAAATATTACATTTCCCAAAATAACTAGGCCCAGAGTTCAAGTTCTCAGAGGCAGATTCCATTTCTCATAATATTGTATGACTAGACAGAGACAAGAATAGTAAGGATAGAATTCTATGAAAATGGAGATTTAATGAGGATTTCTGCATAATTTTCTAGGACTTAAGGCATTTCAGAGACTTCAATAGAACATCTAGGGACTCAGGATACCCAGATAATTTCTTGTGGTTCAAAGAGCAAAGAGAAATAATGTCTAAACAGCAAAAGAGCTTCAGTGACTAGCTGATTATCCCTGAGGAAATGAAAACATTGACTAGGTGATGCTTCCCATCAATAATCCTGAATACAGAAAAATCTTGCCCAATTTGGCTTTTTTTATAAGGTCCATGTGGTTGGAAAGTTCATTTAAAATTTGAGTTCTCCAGAACTCTAGGGGAAATGGAGGTGATATTAATCTCCTGGAATGAGCTGAGATTGATTTGGTTGTTCTACTAAATATTTCATTTCTAGTTAAATGTTTTATTGTATTGATGCAACTTCTCCCATGGGTATGTTAATGTTCTAAGTAACTGAATAACTCTTAAGTTCTCAGTTTTGAACTGGGTGGAGGCAAATGAGCAAAAAATACTTGCAATACCCAGAGTTTCTCTTACACATGGGACCCACATCAACTGAGGGCACAAGAAAATCACTTCAAGTTTTAAATATTTTGTGGGTTAGCATGCAATCAGAACCATAACTCATGAGCCCTCACAAATACATATTTTCATAAGACCAACCAGAGTTGCATCAGTTCAAACAAATCAAGGAACATGTGAAAAAAAGTAATGAGGTACCATACTCACATATAGGGATACCCTCATTAAATGTGAGAAGGGAAATATTAAGGGAACATGTACTTTAAAATATGTTTAGAAGGGCACACATGGTCAGGAAATATGTGTGAATGGGAACATAGGGAATGTGTGTTAACAAAGAATATATGCATTAGAGCAAACACAGGGAATATATGTGGGCATAAAAACAGATTTTTAGTGTAACCCATGGTTGTGATGCTGCTGCAGAGCCATTGATACAAACTCGAAATGTCATCAAGGGAGTGGCTATCACTGCTAAGTTAGACTTATCAGATGCTCTGTTTCTTCAATTTTAGTATTCTCTGTTTGGCTTCATCTATTATTGAATGTCTTTGGTGGCCCCTCTCCATTCCTAAGCTAATATTTGTTATATTGAAGCTGCCTTGTAGTGGGCTCATTGCCCTTGTCATCACATCCCTGGATATTTTCTAGGCACAACCAATCAGATAGCAAGCAAAAATCAATGCACTTATATTGTCTTTATTTTTCACTCCTTTTTTCCTTCTACTTTTGCAGGTTCTTCAGTCTACATTCTTATCTAAATTATGGCCTGCAATTCCTTTTGACTGCTACAATATCCCTGGTTCACTAGAATGATTTCCTTTCAAATTATTCTGATAACTTACTTAGCCAAAGCAAATCTGGGAGTATCTAGAATTGGTTGGACTACAACTTATTTGGAAAAACTTGAAATTCGTTTGCCAATTTTTTAAAATTAGAAACAGATATCTTATACATATTTTATCTTTCATCTCATCAAATTACATCAAGAAGTCAAGTCAAATTAATAAAAATTTATTACATTATGATAATATGTGCTAAGCTCTAGGGATATGAAAAAAGACAAAAACTGTCCCTACTCAAATAGCTTCAGAAAAACCTGGGAAACCTGATGTAAAGTGAAGTGAGCAGACCAGGAGAATATTGTACACATCTATATTATCATAATGATCAACTGTGAAAGACTTAGATATTCTGATCAAGACAATGATCCAAGACAATTCCTAAAGACACATCAAGAAAAACCCTAAGAACTGATAAACTCTGAGTACATACTGAAGCATGCTTTCCCCCACTTTCTTTGTTCTTTTTGGCAACATGCCTAATACAAAAATATGTTTTTTATGATTTCACATGTATAATTTATAACATATTGCTTGCTTTCTCAGTGAGTCAGGGGTGGGAAGAGCAGAAGGGAAAGGGAAAATTGAGAACTAAAATGTTTTTAAATGAATGCTAAAAATAATCTATCCTCCCAAAATTAATAGTCCCTGCTCTCAAGAAGCTCATAGTCTAATGAAGAAGAGAACATACAAAGAACTATGTACAAACAAGAGTTCAAGAATAAATTAGAAATATCCTCAGAGGAAGCACTAAAATTAAGGAAGATAGGAAAAGTCTTCCCGTAAAAAGTGGAACTTTATTTTTATTTTTTTTTAAAGCAATTGGGGTTAAGTAACTTGCTCAAGGTTACACGGCTAGTCATTATTTGTGTGTGGGTGCTCATTTTCTGAGGCTGGTTTCGATCTCGGGTCATCCCAACTCCAAGGCCGGCTCTCTTACTGTGCCACCTAGCCGCCCCGAAAAGTGGAACTTTAGCTGATGTTTGAAGGGACCCAAAAGATGAGGCTGAGAAAGTAAAGATTTCTAGGCATGAGAGACAGGAAATATACAATGTGAAGATTGAGTGTGTGCTTAAGGAACAGTAGGGAGTCCAAAGACAAAGGACCACACATTATATGGAGGGAAATAAGGCATTAAGAAGACTGGGAAAGGTGGAAAGGGGCCAGGTTATGAAGGACTTTAAAATCCAAACATATTGTATTATGTTTGATCCTAGAGATAACTGGAAAGCACTGGAATTTGTTGAATGAAAGAAATGGGAGAATAGTGGGAAGATCAGACTTAAACTTTAGGAAGATCAACTTGACAGCTGAGTGCAGAAAGAGTGAGGAGAAATTTGAGGTAAAGACACCAACCATTAGGCTATAGCAGTGGTCCAAGAAGGAGTTGAAGGCAGCCTATACTTGTAGGGTGGCAGTGTCAAAGGAGAGAAAGAAGCATATTTAAAATGGTAGGACCCCACCCCAAGATCACTCCTCTTTTTCTATCATTAGGAGATACCTTGTTTTCAATAGCTAAGGCCCACCAAGAAAGTCATACCCTGATTTTGGCATAACAATAGTCCTTTGTGTTCACCCTCTGGGTGAATTTTGCTGCAGTTAAATCACAGAACTGATGGTCCTTCAACTCAAGCAAGCACCAGCAGGAGCCATGTCTCAGTCATGAATCCCTGATATGAATGGACTTTTTTCATTTGGCAACCTTGCTCATTGTGCTATTATGCTTCATCACTGTAGCTATAGTGTACTGCTTGATTCTTTGTCTACCCACAACTATATGCATCAAGACTTAGCCTCATACTTTCTCATCTCTCAAGATGGTGGACAAAAAGCCCCCCAAGGAAAAGAAGATCAAAAGAAGGAAAAAAGAACAAAAAGGAAGATGTAGCTGAAAAGAAGGTCAAAAAGCCCTGAAAGCATTGCAGTCGGAGCCCAGTCTGGGCCCGAGGGACTGGTAGATACTCCAAGTCTGCAATGTATTCCCAGAGAGCCATGTACAAGCAGAAATACGCTGCCCCAAAAACCCAGATTGAAAGGAAAAAGAAAGAAAAAATGCCAGCTCCTATCTCAAAGCCTGTTGGTGGTAATAAGAATGGAGGAACTCGAGTGGTAAAGATTCGCAAAATGCCTAGGTATTACCCTCCTGAGGATGTACCTAGAAAGATGCTAAGTCATGGCAAAAAGCCCTTTAGCCAGCATGTGAGGAGACTTTGAGCTAGCATCACCCCAGGCACTGTTCTCATCATGCTCACTGGCCTCCACAGGGGCAAGCAAGCAATTTTCCAGACACAGCTGGCTAGTGGCTTGCTACTGGTGACTGGACCTTTGATTATCAACCATGCTCCTCTAAGAAGGACCTATCAGAAATTTCTCATTGCCACCTCTACCAGGAATAACCTTTCAGGTGTAAAAATTCCAGAATTTTACAAATCATCTTACTGATGCTTACTTCAAGAAGAGGCCCTATAAACCTAGACACCAAGAAGTAAAGATTTTTGACACAGAAAAAGAGAAATGCAAGATTACAGAGCAGCACAAGGCTGATCAGAAAACAGTAGACACTCAGATCCTGCCTCCAATCAAGAAAATTCCTCAGCTCCATGGCTACCTGCATTCTGTCTTCTCTCTCCCCAATGGAGTTTATCCTCACAAACTGGTGTCTTAAATGCCCATCATAGAACACTTATTAAAATATTTGCAATAGCTGAAAAAAAATAAAGACAGTCTCACTACTTTGGGTGTCCTTGGCCCAGAACAGACCACATGCATATCTACTTTCCCTCCCCCACTGGAATAAAGAAGACTTTCTGCTCATAACCTCTGTGAGCTCTTTGGTTATCTATTTCTTCAGAACTGACAAAAAGGTTTTATGGGAGGGTAGACCAATATGGCAGAGTAAGGCAGGAACTCACTTGACCTCTCCCAAATTCACCTCCAAACAACTATAAAATAACCCTTCAAAATGAATTTTGGAGTGGCAGAACCATCAAAAGGATAGAGTGAAAAAATTTTCCAGTCCAAGGTAACTTAGAATGTCAGCTTAGAATGTCTTTCTTAGTTCAGTAAAAGGAATGCTCGGTTTAGTTCAGGAGGCATCAGAGCAATCCAGCAGCAAGCTATGCCCCAGCAAGCCAGCAGCAAGACCTTGCACCTTGATACATGTCAGTTGTGAGCACTGCATCAGGCTAGAGACAAATCCCCAGGCCCTTAACACAGCAGGCCAACAGAGAGGCCCTCTGCTCCAACACAAAAAGCTTGGGATACTGCTCCCTCCACCCCAGGAAAAGGATCCAACATTAAAAAAATGGGGGGAAATGTACAAAAAAATAAGTTAAGAAGAATATTCCTTAAAAAGAATTGGCCAAATGAAAAAGAAGTTACAAAAGCTCACTGAAGAAAATAATTATTTAAAAATTATAATTGGGTAACTGGAAGCCAACAACTCCATGTGACATCAAGAAAAAATAAAGCAAAATCATGTGAATGGAAAAAAAATAAAATGTAAAATATTTCATTGGAAAAACTGCTGACCTGGAAAATAGATCCAGGAGAGGCAGTTTAAGAATTATTGGACTAATTGAAATGCATGACAAAATAAAAGAGCCTGGACATCATATTTCAAAAAATTATCAAGGGAAATTGCCTCATATCCCAAAAGTAAAGGGAAAATAGAAATTGAAAGAATCCACCAAACACCTCCTGTAAGAGATCTCAAAATAAAAACTCTCAGGAATAGCATAGCCAAATTCAAGAGCTACTGGGTCAAAGAAAAATATTAAAATCAGCCAGAAATAAATAAAATATGGTGGACACACAGTTAGGATTACATAGGATTTAGAAGCTTCTACACTAAAGGATCAAAGGGCTTAGAATATGATATTCCAGAGGGCAATGGAGTGAGGATCACAACTAAAAATCACCTACTCATAGAACTAAACATAACTCTTCAGGGGGAAAGAGACATTTAATGAAATAGAGGACTTTCGAGCATTCCTACTGAAAAGACAAGAGTTATCGGGACGGCTAGGTGGCACAGTGAGTAGAGCATCGGCCCTGGAGTCAGAAGGACCTGAGTTCATATCTGGCCTCAGACACTTAACACACACACACACACACAAACAAAAACCTAGCCATGTGACCTTGGGCAAGTTACTTAACCCCAATTGCCCTCCAAAAAGCAAAAAAAAAAAGACAAGAGCTATACAGAAAATATGATTTTCAAATACAAGACTCAAGAGAAGCATAAAAAAGTAAACAGGCAGTAGAAAATATAAGGGATTCAAAAATGTTAAACTCTTGTAATAGTAATGGGAATTTTAAGATCTTCCCTGCTCATTATTAGACCTAAGAGAATTTGAAGATCTTCTTTACCCCTTAATAAGCCTAAGGGAATTTGAAGACCTTCCCTGCTTTGAAGATATAGCCTGTCCCCTAATAGGCTGAATGTAATTACCTGGAGCCTGTGGTGGGAGGAGTTTGCTGAAAAGTGGAGCAGAGCCAACAGGAAACTGGGATTTAGAGCAGTTAGAGACTGGAGGGAGGAGAGGAAACACCTGAGGAAGACAGTTAAGCTTGTAAGTAAATGTTGGTTTGTGGGAAGGCTAAAGGAAGCTGTGGCTTTCTGTGCTGTTATGGCTTATTAACATCTCTGCCATTATGATGGAATTGGCTTACTAGTTTTCAGATTCAGTTTTCTGGTGTCTGAAAAAATGTTTTGCTCCTGCCTTATATATGGAGAGTCTGTTATATTTTGTGATTGACCACTATGCAGGCATTTTTTTTAAACAATGTTTTATTAACTTCTGGTTTACATCATTCATTTCCGCCAGATTTTGAGTTACAATTTTTCCCCATTTTCCCCTACCCACCACCCCAGTATAGCAGTCCCACAAGATATCCCCTCATCCAATCTGCTCTCTCCCATATCTTCTTCCATACCCCCTTTGACTTTACCATTAGGGCAAGCTGAATCTCTGTGCCCCAATGCCTATGCAGGCATTTTTACAGTGGCCATCAGCACTGTGAATGTTGTGTTGGTACTACAACTGTTTACATCACTACATGGGAAGATGATACTTGTAACTATTGAGAACTTTATCACTATTAGGGCAGTTAAAAGAAGTATATATAGACAAAGGGATGGGTATAAGGTGGCTTTGATGGGATGATATCCAAAAAACAAAATCAAAAGGAAAGAAAGAGAATTGCACTGGGAGAAAAAGTAAGTGGGAGGCAGAGTGGGGGTAAATTATCTCATATGAAGAGGTGCAAAAGACCTATTACCTATTAGTGAAGGGAAAGATGGGGGTGCGTATCATTTGAGCCTTACTCTCATTGTAACTGTCTGAAAGAGGGAAAAAATATAGTTTTTTGTTAAATAGGGAAGAAGGAAGGGAGAAGTTAAGAGAAGTAGAGTGATAGAAGGAAGGGTAGATTGGAGAAGGCAGTGGTCAGTAGTAAAACACTGGCAAAGAGGGATAAAAGGAGGAGAGAGAGAGAGAGAGAGAGAGAGAGAGAGAGAGAAAGAGAGAGAGAATAGAATGGAGGGGAATAATTACTAGTCATAAATCTGAATGTGAATGTGATGGATCCACCCATAAAATGGAAATGAAGAGCAGAGTGGATTAAAAAAACAGAATCCTAGAATATGTTATTAACAAGGAACACATTAGAAGGAGAGACACATATACAGAATAAAAGTAAGGGGCTGAAGTAGACTATATTATGCTTTAGTCAAAATAAAAAAAAAAACAAGGAATAGCAACTTGTATTAGTTGGATAAAAAGCAGACAAAGCAAAAGCAAATATAGACGTAATTTAAAGAGATAAGGAAGGAGATTGAATCTTACTTAGAGATACCATATACAATGAGGTAATATCAATATTAAACATATTTGCACCAAACAGTATAACATACACATTTTTTAAACAAATGCATTATTAACTTCTGTTTTACATCACTCATTTCCGCCAGATTTTGAGTTACAATCATTCCCCCGCCCCATTATTCCCCTACCCAACCTCCCAGAATAGCAGTCCCACAAGATGTCGCTTCCTCCAATCTTCTCTCTCCCATACCTTCTCCCATACCCCCATCGACTTTTCCATTAGAGGAAGGTGAATCTTTGTGTCCCAATGCCTGTACATCTTATCTCCCTATTACAAGCAAAAGAGTATTAATAATAGTATTTATATATATTTGAAACATTTAATGTTACAACCTCGAATTTCAGATCCATTTCCTTCTTCCCTTGTCACTCATTTCCTCTTGGGAGATAAGTAATTCAGTATATGTTGTACATGTCTAGATATGCAAAACATTATCATAGTAGATATATTGTACAAGGCTGCTTATAATTCCCTCCCACTCATCCCACCCCCCACCTGGTCCATTCCCTACATGATCCTGTCCCTCTTCTATAGTGGGTACTTCCAACCACCCCTCCCCCCAAGGATGCCCTCCCATCCATCATCCCTCCTCTCATCCCCCTTCCCCTATCCTGCTGCAGGTTGAGATATCCCATTTACTATGTATGTCATTCTCTCCCTGAACCAAATTCAATGTGAATGTGGTTTTGCCTTTTTAGCCTTCCTATTCTCCCCCTCCCTTGCAACCACTTCCCCTTGCTTCTTCTACATGGGATAATTTACCCTACCCTGTCTCTCCCCATCTCCTCTTGCCACTTTCCTCTCTCACCTCATAATTTCATCCCTTGAGTATTCTCCCTTCCCAACAAATTCAACCTATGCCCTCTATCCATATATAACTGTAACCATACACACACACATTCACATATGTATTCATATGACCACACACCCTTCTTCCATTACTTTCATAGTGAGAAAGATATCATCACTCACAGTTATTGTTTTTCCATATAGGAATGTAAATAGTTCAACTTTGATAAGTTCCTTTTGATTTCTTTTCCCTGATTACCTTCTCAGGCATCTCTTGCTTCTTGTGTCTGGATGTCAAATTTTCTATTCAATTCTGGTTTTTTCCTCAAGAATGCTTGAAAGTGGGGCGGAGCCAAGATGGCAGAGTAGAAACAGCTCATCCAAGCCACTCTGCCCCCACATTCCCCCCAAACGATGTAAAAGGGGACTCTGAACAACTTCTGGAGCCCCAGCACCCACAGAACGACACAGGGAAGCTAAACTCCCGCTGAGGACAGCCCAGCAGCCCTGAAGGAAGGACCAGCGCAGTGGTCTGGGACCTGGCAGTGTGCAGCGCGCAGAGCGTAGGAGCCGAGCCCAGCCGAGCCCAGGTCCGCATGAGCCGAGGTTTTAGCCCCAGGGCGGCAGGGCCAGCAGCCAGCTGGAGGAACCCCAGAACACCAGGAGCTGTGGCGACTCCAGAATTATCAACATAGACTTGCCTGGGGCAAAGTAAGAGGTTAGTGTCCTATGGACTTTGGGACTGGTATTAGGGAATGCGTCGGCTCCCTCCCCTGGGGGCTAGAAGCCGCTGAGGACAAACGCCATTTTGTAGTTTTCAGAGGCAGCTCCTGCTCCCAGCCTGCAAATTTGTAGGGAGATCCAGCGATCAGTCTTGGGGGTAATCGCTCTTGCTTTAACCTCCCTGGATCTGGATTGTGATCTAGGGTGGAAGTTGTGGGTGGGTTTACAGCTTGCCAGAAACGGAAGTTGCCCCCCACACGTTCGGGACGAAAATTCCTCTATCTAGCCTTAAAGCCATAGTGTGGCAACAAGCCCAAAAGTCAAGCAATTAAGTGGCAACATGCCAAGGCAAAGGAAACAGAAAAATGCAACCCTAGACTCCTATTTTGGGGGCATAGAGCGGGAAAAGGACTGTGAGGTCAGAAGTCCTGCTCCAAAAGCCCCAGGGGAAACCATGAGTGGGTTGCAGGCCATAGAGGACCTTAAGAAGGACTTTAAAAATCAAATAAGAGAAGTGGAGGAAAAATTGGAAAGAGAAATGAGAAGGATGCAGGAAAAGTATGAAATGAGGGTCAACAGCCTGACTGAGGAAAACAACACCTTAAAAAATAGACTAACTCAAATGGCAAAGGAGGCCCAAAAGGGCAATGAGGAGAAGAATGCCTTAAAAGTCGAATTTGCCAGATGGAAAAAGAATCTCAAAAGTTCACTGAGGAGATTCATTCCTTCAGAGTTAGACTGGAGCAAATGGAAGCTAATGACTTTATGAGAAATCAAGATGCTGTTAAGCAGATCCAAACAAATGAAAGATTAGAAGGCAATGTGAAATATCTCATGGGAAAAACCACTGACCTGGAAAATAGATCCAGGAGAGACAATTTAAAAATTATTGGACTACCTGAAAGCCATGATCAAAGAAAGAACCTAGAAATCACCCTTCAAGAAATTCTCAAGGAAAATTGCCCTGATGTTTTAGATCCAGAGGGCAAAATAGAGGTTGAAAGAATCCACAGATCACCTCCTGAAAAAGATCCCAAAAAGAAAACTCCCAGGAATATTATAGCCAGGTTCCAGAATCCCCAGATCAAGGAGAAAATACTACAAGCAGCCAGGAAGAAACAATTTCAATATTGTGGAAACACAATCAGAATATCCCAGGACCTGGCAGCTTCTACACTGAGGGATAGAAGGGCATGGAATATGATATTCCAGAGGGCAAAAGAGCTGGGAATGAACCCAAGGGTCACCACCCAGCAAAACTGAGTATTTTGTTTCAGGGGAAAATATGGTCATTCAGTGGAATAGAGGACTTTCAAGCATTCTTGAGGAAAAAACCAGAATTGAATAGAAAATTTGACACCCAGACACAAAAAGGAAGAGATGCCTGAGAAGGTAATCAGGGAAAAGAAATCAAAAGGAACTTATCAAAGTTGAACTATTTACATTCCTATATGGAAAAGCAATAACTGTGACTGATGATATCTTTCTCACTATGAAAATAATGGAAGAAGGGTGTGTGGTCATATGAATACATATGTGAATGTGTGTGTATATGGTTACAGTTATATATGGATAGAGGGCATAGGTTGAATTTGTTGGGAAGGGAGAATACTCAAGGGATGAAATTATGAGGTGAGGGAGGAAAGTGGCAAGAGGAGATGGGGAGAGACAGGGTAGGGTAAACTATCCCATGTAGAAGAAGCAAGGGGAAGTGGTTGCAAAGGAGGGGGAGAATAAGGAAGGCTAAAAAGGCAAAACCACATTCACATTGAATTTGGTTCAGGGAGAAAATGACATACATACTAAATGGGATATCTCAACCTGCAGCAGGATAGGGGGAAGGGGGATGGGAGGAGGGATGATGGATGGGAGGGCATCCTTGGGGTGAGGGGAGGTTGGAAGTACCCACTATAAAAGAGGGACAGGATCATGCAGGGAATGGACCAGGTCGGGGGTGGGATGAGTGGGAGGGAATTATAAGCAGCCTTGTACAATACATCTACTATGATAATGTTTTGCATAGCTAGACATGTACAACATATACTGAATTACTTATCTCCCAAGAAGGAATGGGTGACAAGGGAGGAAGGAAATGGATCTGAAATTCGAGGTCGTAACATTAAATGTTTCAAATATATATGAATACTATTATTAATACTCTTTTGCTTGTAATAGGGAGATAAGATGTGCAGGCATTGGGATGCAAAGACTCACCTTCCTCTAAGGGAAAAGTCGATGGGGGTATGGGAGAAGGTATGGGAGAGAGCAGATTGGAGGAAGCGATATCTTGTGGGATTACTGTTCTGGGAGGTTGGGTAGGGGAATAATGGGGGGAAAATGATTGTAACTCAAAATCTGGCGGAAATGAATGATGTAAAACAGAAGTTAATAAAAATAAAAAAAATTAAAATTAAAATTAAAAAAAAAAAGAATGCTTGAAAGTCCTCTATTCCACTGAATGACCATATTTTCCCCTGAAAAGAAATACTCAATTTTGCTGGGTAGGTGACCCTTGGGTTCATTCCCAGTTCTTTTGCCCTCTGGAATATCATATTCCATGCCCTTCAATCCCTCAATGTAGAAGCTGCCAGGTCCTGGGCTATTCTGATTGTGTTTCCACAATATTGAAATTGTTTCTTCCTGGCTGCTTGTAGTATTTTCTCCCTGATCTGGGGATTCTGGAACCTGGCTATAATATTCCTGGGAGTTTTCTTTTTGGGATCTTTTTCAGGAGGTGATCGGTGGATTCTTTCAACTCTATTTTGCCCTCTGGATCTAAAACATCAGGGCAGTTTTCCTTGAGAATTTCTTGAAGGGTGATTTCTAGGTTCTTTCCTTGATCATGGCTTTCAGGTAGTACAATAATTTTTAAATTGTCTCTCCTGGATCTATTCTCCAGGTCAGTGGTTTTTCCTATGAGATATTTCACATTGCCTTCTAATCTTTCGTTTGTTTGGATCTGCTTAACAGCATCTTGATTTCTCATAAAGTCACTAGCTTCCATTTGCTCCAGTCTAACTCTGAAGGAATGAATCCTCAGTGAACTTTTGAGATTCTTTTTCCATCTGGCAAATTCGACTTTTTAAGGCATTCTTCTCTCATTGCCCTTTTGGGCCTCCTTTGCCATTTGAGCTAGTCTATTTTTTAAGGTGTTGTTTTCCTCAGTCAGGCTGTTGACCCTCATTTCATACTTTTCCTGCATCCTTCTCATTTCTCTTTCTAATTTTTCCTCCACTTCTCTTATTTGATTTTTAAAGTCCTTCTTAAGGTCCTCTATGGCCTGCAACCCGCTCATGTTTTCCCCTGGGGCTTTTGGAGCAGGACTTCTGACCTCAGAGTCCTTTTCCTGCTCTATGCCCCCAAAATAGGAGTCTAGGGTTGCATTTTTCTGTTTCCTTTGCCTTGGCATGTTGCCACTTAATTGCTTGACTTTTGGGCTTGTTGCCACACTATGGCTTTTCAGCCAGATAGAGGAATTTTCATCCCAAACGTGGGGGGGGGGGCAACTTCCGTTTCTAGCAAGCTGTAAACCCACCCACAACTTCCACCCTAGATCACAATCCAGATCCAGGGAGGTTAAAGCAAGAGCGGTTACCCCCCAAGACTGATCACTGGATCTCCCTACAAATTTGCAGGCCGGGAGCCAGAGCTGCCTCTGAAAACTACAAAATGGGTGTCTCCTCATTGGCTTCTAGCCCCCAGGGGAGGAAGCTGACACATTCCCCAAATACAGGTCCCAAAGTCCATAGGACACTAACCTCTTACTTTGTCCTAGGTATGTCTATGTTGGTAATTCTGGAGTCGCCACTGCTCCTGTTGTTCTGGGGTTCCTCCAGCTGGCTGCTGGCCCTGCCGCCCTGGGGCTAAAACCTCGGCTCAGGAGGACCTGGGCTCGGCTCGGCTCCCTGCGCTCTGAGCACTGCGTGCTGCCAGGTCCCAGACCGCTGCACTGGTCCTTCCTGCAGGGCTGCTGGGCTGTCTTCAGTGGGAGGTTAGCTTCTCTGTGTTGTTCTGTGGGTGCTGGGGCTCCAGAAATTGTTCAGAGGCCCCTTTTACATAGTTTTGGGGGAATCTGGGGGCAGAGTGGCTTGGATGAACTGTTTCTATCAACATCCACATTTTTAAAGGATATGTTAAATGAATTACAATAGGAAATAGAAAGTAAAACTATACTAATGAGGGATATCAACTTTTCCTCTCAGAACTATATTTCTAAAAAAAAAACCACAAAAGTAATTAAGGAGGTGAATATAATTTTAGAAAAGTTAGATATGATAGACCTCTGTAGAAAACTGAATGGGAATAGAAAGGAATATACCATTTTCTCAGTACTGCATAATGCCTACATAAAGGCTGACCATGTATTAGGGCACAAAACCTTATAAACAAATGCAGAAAAGCAGAAATATTTAACATACCTTTTCAGATCAAAATGTAATAAATGACATTTATTAAAGGACCATGGAAAGATAGATTAAAATGAATTGGAAACTCAATAATCTAATTCTAAATAATTAGTGGGTCAAAGAACAAATCATTACAATTTCATTAAAGAGGAGGATAAATATGAGACAACATACCAAAATTTATGTGATGTGGCCAAAGCAGTACTTAGGGCAATTTTTTATATCTCTAAATGCTTACATCAGGGGAAAAAAGCAGATCAATAATTGGTCATGCAACAAAAACCAAATAGAAAAAGTATAATTTAAAAATCACCAATTAAACACCAAATTGGAAATCCTGAAAATCAAAGAAAAGATAAATAAAATTGAAAGTAAGAAAATCATATAACTAATAAGAAGAATTGGAGCTGGTATTATGAAAAAATAATAAAATATATATTAGGTAGATAATATTGGGATAAAAAAATTTATAGTGATGATAGAGTGCTATAAAATTAATACTTGCAATCCAGATTGCTGCAGTTTACACTTTTCTGTATGTTTTAAACCAGGTGTACCATTCGTACTGAGAACTGAGTTATTTCTTCCATATTTTTTTAAAAACAATTGTATAAGAACTTATGTATTGGCTTCTAGATACAATGTGTAATTAAAAATTCATACACAAAATAATCTTAGTGTTATGCATTTGATAATTTGGAGCAAATTTTAATTAAAAACAATAAAACAAATAAACCAAAGGTAAATTTGATTTAAAAAAAAAGAAAGAATACCTAATTGCCAGTATCAAAAATGAAAAGGGTGAATTCCTCAATGAAAAAGGAAATTAAATCAATTACTAGGGGCTATTTTACTTAATTATATGAAAATAAATCTAATAATCTTAGAAACATTGATGAATACTTACAAAAATATAAATTGCCCACATTAATAAAAGAGGAAATAGAATACTTAAATAATCTCATCTTAGAAAAAAAGGAATTGAACAAGCATCAATGAACTTCCTAAGAAAAAATCCCCAGGACCAGATGGATTCACAATAGAATTCTACCAAATATTTAAAGAACAATCCCAATACGCTATAAACTATTTGGAAGAGTAGGCAAAAGAATCCAACCAATTTTATAACTCAGATATGATACTGATACATTCCTAAACCAGAAAGAGTGAAAATGGAGAAAGAAAACTGTAAACCAGTTTCCCTAATGAATATTAATGGAAATTTTAAAAATAAAATATTAGCAAGGAGATTACAGTGATGTATCATAAGGATCATTATGCTATGACCAAGTGGGATAAAGGGTTGGTTCAATATTAGGAAAACTATCAAGAGAGTTGACCATATTGATAATAAACCCAACAAAAATCATATGATTATCTCAATTGACAAAAGCTTTTGACAAAATACAGCACCCATTTCTATTAAAAAAAAAAACACTAGAGAATAAAGGAAGCATTCCTTAAAGTAATAAGCAATATCTATCTAAAACCATCAGCATGCATTATATATAATGGGATAAGCTAGAAACATTCTCAGTAAGACTGGGGTGCAACAGGGATCCCTGTTATCACCACTTTTATTCAATATAGTAGTAGAAACGTTAGCTACAGCAATAAGAGAAGAAAAGGAAATTGAAGGAAATACAACAGGCAATGAGGAAACAAAACTATCACTCTTGTTTTTGTCTTTTTTTTGAGGGGGGTGGGCAGGGCTATTGGGGTTAAGTGACTTGCCCAAGGACACACAGTTAGTAAGTGTTAAGTGTCTGAGGTCAGATTTGAACTCAGGTCCTCCAGACTCCAGGATTGGTGCACTTTTCACTGCACCACCTAGCTGACCTAAAACCATCACTCTTTGAAAATGACATGATGATATGCCTAGAGAACCCTAGAGAATCACCTAAAAAACTACCTGAAATTATTAATAATTTTAGCAAATTGCCGGGTATTAGAAAAAAATCACATAAATCATCAGCATTTCTCTATATAACCAAGTCCAGCAGTAAGAGACAGAAAGAGAAATTTTATTTAAAATAATTGTAAACAATATAAAATGCATGGAATTTTACCTACCAAGACAAACCCAGAAACTATATGAACTCAATTACAAAACACTTTTCACACAAATAAAGTCAGATCTAAACAATTAGAAAAGTATCAATTGCTCATGGGTAGACTGAGCCACCATAATAAAAATGACAATTATACCAAAATTAATTCACTTATTCAGTGCCAAGGAATAATTTACCTGCCAGATCTACAGGCAAGGAAAGAATGCATGACCAAATAAAATATAGAGGGTATTATGAAATTCAAAATAGATAATTTTGATTATGTTAAATGGTTTTTGTACAAACAAAACCAATGCAACCAAGAATAAAAGGAAAGCAGAAATCTGGGAAACAGTATTTGTAGCAAGTGTCTCTGATAAAGGCTTCATTTCTCAAATATATATAGAGAACTTAGTCAAATCTATAAGAATACAAGTCATTCCTTAATCAGCAAATCATCAAAGGGAACAGGCAGTTTTCAGATGAAGAAATTAAAGTTATGTATAGGCATATGAAGAAGTGCTCTAAATCACTTTTGATTAAAGAAATGCAAATTAAAACAACTCTGAGGTACCATCTCACACCTATCATATTGGCTAATATGATTGAAAAGTAAAATGATAAATATCGGAGATGTGGGAAAATTGGTATACTAATGAATTATTGGTGGAGTTGTGAATGATCTAACCATTCTAGAGAGCAATTTGGACACTTTTCATTGTTCTTAGCAATGTTCTTAGCAACTTCTTTATTTTTATTTTTATTTTAAATTTTTTTTGACAAATGCTTGATTAACTTCTGGTTTACATCATTCATTTCCGCCAGATTTTGAGTTACAATTATTTTTCCCCCCTGTTTTTCCCCTACCCACCCTCCCAGAATAGCAGTCCCACAAGATATCCCCTCATATAATATGCTCTCTCCCATATCTTCTCCCATACCCCCTTTGACTTTTCCATTAGAGGAAGGTGAATCTTTGTGTCCCAATGCCTGCACATCTTATCTCCCAATTACAAGCAAAAGAGTGTTAATAATAGTATTTATATATATTTGAAACATTTAATCTTAAGACCTCGAATTTCAGATCCATTTCCTTCCTCCCTTGTCACCCATTCCCTCTGGGAAGATAAGTAATTCAGTATATGTTGTACATGTCTAGCTATGCAAAACATTACCATAGTAGATATATTGTACAAGGCTGTTTATAATTCCCTCCCACTCATCCCACCCCCGACCTGGTCCATTCCCTACATGATCCTGTCCCTCTTCTAGAGTGGGTACTTCCAACCACCCCTTCCCCCAAGGATGCCCTCCCATCCATCATCCCTTCTCTCATCCCCCTTCCCCCTATTCTGCTGCAGGTTGAGATATCCCATTCAGTATGTATGTCATTCTCTCCCTGAACCAAATTCAATGAAAATGTGGTTTTGCCTTCCTATTCTTTCCCTCCCTTGCAACCACTTCCCTTTGCTTCTTCTACACGAGATAGTTTGCCCTACCCTGTCTTTCCCCATCTCCTCTTGCCACTTTCCTCTCTCACCTCATAATTTCACCCCTTGCGTATCCTCCCTTCCCAACCAATTCAACCTATGGCCTCTCTCCATGTATAACTGTAACCATATACACACACATTCCCATATGTATTCATATGACCATACACCCTTCTTCCATTATCATTATTTTCATAGTGAGAAAGATTTCATCAGTCACAGTTATTGTTTTTCCATATAGGAATGTAAATAGTTCAATTTTGATAAGTTCCTTTTGATTTCTTTTTCCTGATTACCTTCTCAGGCATCTCTTCCTTCTTGTGTCTGGATGTCAAATTTTCCATTCAATTCTGGTTTTTTCCTCAAGAATGCTTGAAAGTCCTCTATTCCACTGAATGACCATATTTTCCCCTGAAACAAAATACTCAGTTTTGCTGGGTAGGTGACCCTTGGGTTCATTCCCAGCTCTTTTGCCCTCTGGAATATCATATTCCATGCCCTTCTATCCCTCAGTGTAGAAGCTGCCAGGTATTCTGATTGTGCTATGCAATTGTGCTATCCCGATTGTGTTTCCACAATATTGAAATTGTTTCTTCCTGGCTGCTTGTAGCATTTTCTCCTTGATCTGGGGATTCTGGAACCTAGCTATAATATTCCTGGGAGTTTTCTTTTTGGGATCTTTTTCAGGAGGTGATTGATGGATTATTTCAACTTCTATTTTGCCCTCTGGATCTAAAACATCAGGGCAATTTTCCTTGAGAATGTCTTTAAGGGTCATTTCTAGGTTCTTTCTTTGATCCTGGCTTTCAGGTAGTACAATAATTTTCAAATTATCTCTCCTGGATCTATTTTCCAGGTCAGTGGTTTTTCCTATGAGATATTTTACATTGCCTTCTAATCTTTCATTTGTTTGGATCTGCTTAACAGCATCTTGATTTCTCATAAAGTCATTAGCTTCCATTTGTTCCAGTCTAACTCTGAAAGAATGAATCCCCTGAGTGAACTTTTGAGATTCTTTTTCCATCTGGCAAATTTGACTTTTTAAGGCATTCTTCTCCCCATTGACCTTTTGGGCCTCCTTTGCCATTTGAGTTAGTCTATTTTTTAAGGTGTTGTTTTCCTCAGGCAGGCTGTTGACCTTCATTTCATACTTTTCCTGCATCCTTCTCATTTCCCTTCCCAATTTTTCCTCCACTTCTCTTATTTGATTTTTAAAGTCCTTCTTAAGGTCCTCTATGGCCTGCAACCCGCTCATGTTTTCCCCTGGGGCTTTTGGAGCAGGACTTCTGACCTCACAGTCCTCTTCCCACTCTATGCTTCGATCTTCTTTGCCCCCAAAGTAGGAGTCTAAGGTGGCATTTTTCTGTTTAATTTATTTCCTTTGCCTTGGCATGTTGCCACTTAATTACTTGACTTTTGGGCTTATTGCCACAGTATGGCTTTTCAGCCAGATAGGGGAATTTTTGTCCCAAATGTGTTGGGGGGGGGCAACTTCTGTTTCTGGCAAGCTGGAAACCCACCCATGACCTCCACCCCAGATCACAATCCAGATCAAGGGAGGTTAAAGCAAGAGTGATTACCCCCTAAGACTGATTGTTGGATCTCCCTACAGTTTTCAGGCCTGGAGCTGGAGCTGCCTCTGAAAACTACAAAGTGTCTCCTCAGTGGCTCCTAGCCCCCAGGGGAGGAAGCCAATGCGTTCCCCAAATACTGGTCCCAAAGTCCATAGGGCACTAACCTCTCACTATGTCGTAGGCATATCTATGTTGATAATTCTGGAATCGCCACAGCTGCTGGTGTTCTGGGGTCTCTCCAGCTGGCTGCTGGCCCTGACACCCTGGGGCTAAAACCGGGACTCAGGCAGACCTGTGCTCGGCTCCCCACTGCGCTGGTCCTTCCTGCAGGGCTGCTGGGTTGTCCTTAGTGGGAGGTTAGCTTCTCTGTGTCGTTCTGTGGGATGCTGGGGCTCCAGAAGTTGTTCAGAGTCCCCTTTTACATAGTTTGGAAGTAATCTGGGGGCAAAGTGGCTTGGATGCGCTGTTTCTACTCTGCCATCTTTTTTTTCATATGTCATCATCATCATCCTCATCATCATTATTTTGAAGGCAATTGGAGTTAAGTGATTTGCCCAGTGTCACACAGCTAATAAGACCAGATTTGAACTCAGGTCCTCCTGATTCCAGGGCCAGTGCTCCATCCACTGAACCATTTAGCTGCCCCTTTTTTGCTTTTTTGTTTCTAGTTGTATTATTTTGAATAGAATTTCCCTTTCTCTCATTTTCTCTTCATTTTTTCTAGTAATATTCAGAAAGAATAATGATTTCTGTGGGTTTCTATAAAGTTTTGCTACTTTTTCAAAGGTAAAGTCAAGTTCTTCAGCATTTGAAGGCATAAACAAATCAGAGAACTCCCACATTAATGAGTATTTAATAACACAGAGAAGTCATTCACTAATTTGATTTTTTTAAGAAAGAAGAAATTCTAATTATTAAAGTAAAAAGAGACAACAGTTAATGAAGAAGAAATAAATGAAAATTTCCTTTTTGGTAAGGAAACTAAAAAGATGGAGGATTATACATCCTAGTCATTGAGAACTCTCAAAATTCCCCAAAATAAAAATCAGCTGTCTCTAAGACACCAGGAAAACTAAGTAGGTAACAACCTAATGAATTAACAGCAGAAAATGCTAAACCCTAATCCATAATGCATTTATTGAGAACCTTAACTATCCCTTTATACCCTGGCAGGGAATCACCAACTAACCAATAGGCTTATACTCTAGGATCCATTTAGCAATTTTATTGCTACTGTTGTAGTCTCTACCAACACATCTTGTCAATACCCTTACTCCACCATTCTGTGGCAATAAGCAACAGATCTCAACTCTAACTCTTTTACTCCTCCATGTAGTGGAGGAGAGACACCAGAAAGCAGAAGCATACTCTTCATGAGAAATTAGTATGCCACATTACTTAGTGGAAGAACTGAAGAATCACAGGAACTACGACAGGGTACCTATGTTGGGGGGGGGGGGGCATGGAATGGAGATCAGTCTTGAAGGAAAGAAGACTGCTATCCAATTTAGGCCAGATCCATTCCTCAAGAAGTTGCTAAGATGGGGCGGAGCTATCCCCATGTTCTGATGATAGGATGGATTTTATTATTGTATAAAATAAGAAATGAAAATGTATGACATAGAATAGTGGTCAGTTCAGTGAAGCAGACAGAGAATGCTTGTTTGAGGTGAATAAAGTGATCATCTATTAGTTCAATAAAAATTTTGTTTTAGTGTTGCATATTTGAAAAACATTTCAGGCTTAAGTTTCAGGAAGAAGGCTCAGAGATTCTCCATCAGTTAGCAAGTAAAGAGGTGATGGCACTTGGCCAAAAAAAAAAATGAAACATGCCTTTGAGGATGCATTAAAGTCCTAGATGCTGGACAAACCAATTCATAGTCATGATAACTCAGCTGAGGGAATATTTTCCTCTGAGCCAAGTTGAATCACAAATCCAGGCTGGATAAGAGACATCTGAAGGAATAGTGGAGATAACTCCCCAGGCGTAAGGCACTTCTTCCCAGAGGACCATGAGATTGGGTATAGAAACATCCCCATTAGGCTTCTATCAGTTCATCTACTGCTCTCTCCATTCTGGCTTTCCCCCTACTCTTGCCTTTTTCAGAGCTTTTAGACTGAAGAATCTGAGTTTTATTCTCATTGTCTGACTGGAAGGATTGGCTCAGAGGGAGCAAAACTAGAGAAACTAATTTCACTCCCTCATGATACATATGGAGTAAGGTCAAAAATGTGTTGTGGGGGGGAGGTACCACTGTTACTTAGTATTATTTCTGGAGGTAAGAAGTGGCTCAGAGTCTACAGCTTTCTATACATGTCTACTGTAGACATCAGACACATTACACCTGAATGAGTGTGTCCCTGCTTGTCAGATCCTACAAACCCCATCTCCCACTCATCATTGCTGGAAAATAAACTGTCTTCCTCTCAGGTTTCAGGTTTCTGTTTGATGTCCTTAAGCTTCCAACTAATAACAAGGCAGTTTGTATGATTGGGCACTGACACTATTTCTCCATCACAGGTAAGTGAAGGGCTCTGTTTTAGGTTTAAAGGAGCTATGGGGAATTTTAATCTCTATGCTTCTATGCCCGTGCACATGTGTATGTGTGTTGCGGTAAGAAAATGAGAGGGTAGAATAGAGAGAGAAGGGAGAGACAAGAATCTAAAATCTAGCATTTGTCTCAAATTAAGGAAAGGACTATTTTTTAAAAAGTAACTCATAATAAGTAACCACTTACACAGGGCACCTATAAGTTTCTTGAGGGCAGGAGGGATTTTATTTTCTCTGTTTTCCAGCTCTTAGCATAATTCCTAGAATGTAGCATGCATTTAATAAATGATTATTGATTGATTTATTAATGCAAAATACTTCCGTGTAATTCTTATCTCTATTAATGAGGAGAAAAGCAGGCAAAGGAGAGGACATAAATTACTTGTTCGTCAAATTGGTTAGAGCTAGGAGCGGAAGCCAGTGCTCCTAACATTACCATAGTTCTTGGATTCTTTCTTTTTGTCATTTTAGTTGAGCCATATGCCATTTTACCTCACCCTAACTTAACTCACACTACAAAACACCTAGGTGGCTTAGCATGATTGATGAAAAAATTTATGGCTAATAGTTGCTTGGGATGGGTGCATGTTCCTTATAGATGCCTGAAAATCTTCTCTTAGCTTGTGTCCACAAAAGCCCTTTCGGTATCTGCTGGTCTCCTACTAAACTTTAAGTTTTCTCTAATGACCAAATATACTTCCAGGAAAGAGCTTTCTGAAATCTGACACTATCCTTGCTGTGCTATAAACTCCTTAGTCATTAAATCATCGTGAACAGATTTTTGCCTTGAGTAGAACCTGATATCTGTGTGCATTACTTAAAGCTGTTGTACAACAGGGAACTGGCCAAATGTATATCAAAAAGATGGTGTTATACAAAGACCTTTTACGTTTTCCTTTCTGAAGCAGTTTGTTCAATATTGCTATTGTCTGTGTGGGGTACCAAGAATATACATATCTTTAGAACGTCTTTCCCTTCTAAAGGACTTGAGGCGCTAAGATCCCTCATTTTGTGTCTTATTTCTGATTACATGAAGAAAAATTAATGGCGGTTCCTCATTCCAGCCAGATATATAAAGTGAGAGTCAGAGAAATGCTTCTCTAGTCAAAGAAAGTCACCCCCTTAATCTCCCTGTCCTCCAGATATTCATTGCTAGATACCTGGGGTTAGGAAAAGAGAAGCATAGCTGGAAGAAACCTTTGTTGTAGTTGTTCAGTATTTTCTAACTCCTTATGACCTCCTCATGGGATTTTCTTAGCAAAGATGCTGAAGTGGTTTGACATTTCTTTTTCCAGTGGATTAAAGCAAATAGAGGTTAAGTGACTTTCCTAGGGTCACAAAGCTAGCGAGAGTCTGAGGCCAGATTTGAGCTCATCTTCCTAACTTCAAGCCCAGGGCTCTATAATTGAGCCACCCAGAAGTCATCTAGTCCAACTCTTTCATTCTGCAGATGAAAAAACTGAGACCCAGGAAATTTAAGTGAACTGACCACGGTCACATAAGTAGCAAGTGTCAGATATGGGATTTGAATTCAAATCCTTTTACTCCAGAGACAATGACCTTTCCACTGTATCATGCTGACTGTATTATGTCCTGGGGCAGGTTTCAGAACAGTCACCAATAGGGAATATACCAAGCAATGACTTTATGGATCTTATATTATATCTGCTTTGGTTGGGATGATGATGACCCTTCCAAAAATGATAGTTCTGATGCCCCACACTCCTTTTTTTTATAAAAATTGAGGCTTCTATTTAAAGGAAGTGACATATAAAATACCATTTTCCAGTATCTCCCTTTACCTTAGAATCTAGTGTGTGACTTATTGTGGATTTATGCTGCATGTGGCCTGGGGAAAAAATTTCATTTCCAAAGACTATTATTATAAGATTTTATCCCATAATAGGATTCCTTATTCTTGTTACCTAATAAGTTTTGGATTACTTACACAAGACTCCAAATGTAAGTAATGTCCATCAATTTAGCAATAGAATAAGTCAATAAACTACATACACCAAATGCTACAATGGAGAAAACTATTAGATTTGGAGTCCAAGGACTTGCTTTTGAATCCTTGTTCTGCCACTCAAAAAGCAGAGATTTAGAGATGGAACAGAACTTAGAAATCATTTCATTAAACACCCTCATTTTACAAAAGAGAAAATGAGGTAAAAGGAATTTAGGTGACCTGCCCATGTAGCAAGTGTGAGGGCCATGACTTGGACCAAAGTCCTCTGTCTCCTCTGATTCCAAATTCAGTTCCATTTTGACTGCACCAAGATGCCTCTTCCCCTCCTGTGTGACCTTGAGCTAACTGTCTAACCTTTCTGGGACCCAGTTTTCTCATCTGTAATATGAGTGCATTGGGCTAGAGGACTTTGATTTAGCTACTATAAATCTATAATCACACTAGCACAATAAGGTAACAATTTAAAATGAAAAAGCAGTAATATGGAAAATAGCAGGACCATCCAGGCACTTATATCCTTGACATTTCTTCATTTCACTCTTACTTTACTCTTTCCAGGTTTCCAGTCTTAACATTCATTCAAATGCATACCACTAATTCCCCACCTTCAACATCATCATATTGTTACCACCATCAGTGTGGAATCCAAAGTAACAGGGAAAATTACTATTACCCTTAATTAATATCACAAGAATCAAAGCTAACTCTTTTTTGCCCTTTGCAGAAGATATCTAGAATAGTGTACATCTCAGGGTACTAGTTTTAGGGGAAATGGGACAGTGACTAACTCAATCATGTCCACAGAAAAAGGTTCAGTATAGTAAGTGGACTAGAGACCATGCTCTATGAGAATCAGTTGAAGCAAATGGAAATGTTTAGCTTAGAGAAAAGGCTTAAAGGGACATGAGAGTAATTGTTGGGTCTCTGAAGGGTTGTCACAATGAAGAAGGATTAACTTTGTCCTTTTTGTGTTGAGCATAATGAGAACCAATGCTGGGAAGCAAAAACTAGGGAAATTTATGTTCAACACAAATAACAATAGGTAAACAATTGTAGCTATGCAAAAGGGAATGGCTTGTTTCAGGAGACAGTGACTCCCCCTGTCTCTGGAGAGATCACATGTCCCCATTCAGGCCATGGGGACCAAATGTCAGGTAATATGTGAGGAAATTCTTGACCAATAGTGTATTAGATTAAATGACATTCAAGGTCCCTTAAAACTCTGAGATTTTCGAAGTGATATACTCACTCCATCCTTTGGAGTCTTTTTCAGTCTTCATAAAAATAGAGATTGCAGACCATCAAACTCTATTCCTAATCATCAAAGATGACAATCATCAATTAGTATTAACTTTCACTGTTGCTACCAGCAATTTCTTCCTAACACTGATTTAAGAACTTAAGTTTTTGTATCTCCATTACATTCCAGATTCTTTTAATTCTGGTTATATGAGTCATTTACTAGAATTGTTCTGTGTTCCATTCCTATCTCGGCTCCCTCAACAAAAGTCCGTCACCCTGTGGAACCCATTCTCTCTTCTAAATAAGTTCTTAGGAACTTGAATGGTGTTTAGAACCAAATAAATGTTCACCTATGTTGACCTTTCCCAGTCTAATTAAAAAAATTAAATACAGACCTACACTGACAGATTCAAAACACTTAGTGTATTCCACTTCCATGCCCATCCTTCAGGACCTATTAAAATGAACTTAGATTTAAGGGGAAAATGTCTTTATTTTTATTTGAATCTAGATATATGAGATCCCATTCAAATGTCATACAATGTTGTTTTACAACTATTAGCGATTCCTGCAGTTTTACAATTGAGTAAACAGAAGGATAGATAATCTGTAATCTTAGATGAGTAGCACTTAAAATACTCTGGTCTCCTATAAAAGTTTATAGATTCCCCATATGTCTATTGAAGTCTTTTCTTGATTTATCCTTCAATGTGTACTAAATTCTGTTCACTCTCACTATGAGCTCAGTATAACTAGTTTTTCTGCTGAGCTAATGCTGAGCTGTACCACAAGGGTAATACCTCCTAGTCTTGAACATTATCATAGAATCCTACATTGATATGACTGTCCTTATTTTACTATGACTTTTCCTTCTTCATTTTCACAACTTTTGCCAGTCTTTCCCTCCCCTGGGTTTCCCATCCTCTGGACTACATTGATCTAGCAAAATTCTTTCACCAGCACCAGAAACAAATGTTGTCCTTCAGGCATTATATTATTCCCTAGGTGTGGGAACTCAGTGGTGACAATTTCCCTCCTGATATCCCACACCACCACTCTGCCTCCAAGATATTTAAGATTGAAGAGATATGCAAAGAAAAACATCAGTGTGCCAGGGATTGTAGGAATCAACTGTTCCTCACTTGTTGAACTACCTTGGGCAAGTCATTTCACATCTCTGGGCTTCAGTTTTCTCTTCTTTGAAATAAGAGGTTGATTATAGTCTAACCAAGACAGAATGTAGTACTTATATTACTTCTTAGTCCAAGACATTATGCATCTTTAAAGGGAATTGAAATATGTATAGCCAAGTCCATAATCAGTCTAATTATCAAATGAGATAATAATGTAAAGTATTTAGCACAGTTCCTGGCACATAAAAAGTGTTATGTGATTGTTAGCTATTATTATTGCTATTATTAATTATAAACTCTTGCTTGCTATTTTATTAATTATTTTTATTATTTTATGTTTTTCTCAATTTTCCTCTAGTTCATCTTAATATTTCATTTTCCTAAAATCCCTTCCAGATACAATATTCAGCGGTTTTGATTTTCTACTCCTAGACCTACTATCTGAGGCATTTCCTTTCATTTTTAAGAGCTTCACATCCTATAATGCTCAGAGAGGTTGTGTGATTAATCTACCACCTCTTCCTTGATCTCCCTTAGTTCCCTAAGTGTCCCTATTTAATACTTAGACCTATTGAGGGAAAGCAAAACAAAACAAAAACTCTTCCTCCTCTACTCTGTCCCAGTCCTTATCTAACACAGAGGACAAGGTAAGAATTACAGAGTATTACCAGAAGACACATGTGGAGCTTAGGTTTTAAAAGGTAATTTTCAAGGTAATTTTCAAATCTGTCACTTATCTCTCTTCTCAAAAAATGATTATCTTCCTTATTCATTGGTGGGAGTGGGTTCTCAGATTGGGCTAATGTATTTATACATTTAATTTAATGTATTTATACACTTAATTTTGACACATCAATTATTTTCCAAATTACTAACACACACACACACACACACACACACACACCGTTCAAAGCACCATCCTATTAAAAAAATAAAATAAAATCATTCAATAGCAGTGAAAATACATGTAACTTTTGTGTTATAGTTCAATTATTCCTTAACAAAAAAGGAAAGAAATATGTCTTAACCTTAGTCTTTTGAAACCAATATTCGTCATTGTATTTTATATGAACTCTGTTACTTTTTGGCATGTCTTTATTTACATTATTTTAGACAATGTATACTGTTCTCTTTTGTTTTGCTTTCCTTGTTCAGCACTGATTCCTTTAAATCTTTTTAGGTCTTTTTTTAATTTTTCATGTTCGTTTTTATGATATAATAAAATTTAAACATATCAATATAACACAATTTGTTTAGCCATTATTCATTCATTGAGCATATATATTGTCTCCGGACTTTTCTCTCTCCAAATAGTGTTTGTTTTTTTTCTTTTTCTTTTTGGAGGGCAATTGGGGTTAAGTGACTTGCCCAAGGTCACATGGCTAGTTTTGGTGTTGAGTGTCTGAGGCTGGATTTGAACTCAGGTCCTCCTGACTCCAGAGCTGGTGCTCTATTCATTGCACCACCTAGCCACCCCTCCAAATAAGGTTTCTATTAATATTTTGGGACATAAAACGCTTCTGACATTTCTTCGATTTAAAATATTACTTTGATATCACTTTTTTAATGTAAAAACTCACTAATGATGTAATAAAATCAAAGGACAGGAGCACTGTAGTAACTTTTACCCTATAATTTCAAAATGTTTTCCAGAAGAGTCAGAACAATTCAGAACCCTACCAGTAGTTAATAAGTGGCAACATATTTCTACATCTCTTTTAATACTGATTTTTTCTATCTTTTACTATCTTTGCTGATTTTTTGTGTAAAGGATAAAACCTATCTTATAAACTCTCCTTTATTATTACTGCTTTGGTGAAATTGTCACATGGTTGTTCTATTCTTTGACTACTATACTATTGGGGTAAGTTCTTTTGTCTTAAAGATTGATGTTAATTACCTACATGTTTTGAACTTTTATCAGAGATGCTGCAAATATTTTATCCCAAAATCTGTAGTTTCTCTCCTTATTCCAGTTATAGTGAGTCTATTGATGTTAAAGCTCTATAATTTTCATGATTCAATTTTTGTTTCAAATTTTATTTTAAATTTTGTCCTCTCCTTTATCCCTTTATCCCTCATCTGGTTGTGAATTCTTCCCCTACCAAAGCTGTCATTTGGACATCAGAATCACTTAAAAGGAGTTTTAGAAAATACCAAGTCTCTTTCATTCTTCTCTCATTTTTAATAATGCAATGCATAGATCATTTATCTATTTGGAATATATTGCAGTATTAAGTGTGTAGTGTTAAGCAAACCCTATTTTCCTGTCAAACTGCTTTCAGTTTTTCCAGCAGGTCTTGTCAAATAAAGGGTATATCATTCTGCAGTTTGTGTTCTAGGACTTAACACTCAGCTGCTATGTTCATTTATGTATAGGCCTTGGTTATCCTAGTCTACTCATCAATTTTTTTTATATTTGGACCAGCACTAATTAATTATTTGATCATTATTAATTGATTACTAATTATTCTTTATAAGGTGAGATCTGGTACTGACATTCCCTTTTTATTTCTATTCTTCTATGACTTAAAATGTTTAGTCTATTATTATAATGCATGTACAATATTGATTTAAATTGTTTTTATTTTAATGAACTCTATAAAGCATCTCCTCAGTAATTTGACTACTAACACTACTAAATCTGTAAAAAAATAAGTATAATAATTTTTATTATATTGGTATGATACAACAATAAACATTATGTGACTCCAAATATTTAGGGTTTCATTTGTTTTAATAAATAGAGTTTTTAAATTGGTTAAATAAATCATAATTGCATTTTAGTTGCTTAACTCCGAGATAGATAAATTTTATAGAAATTTTAATTAGAATTTTTTTCATATTTTTCTTCTTGTTTTACTAATATTAAGAAATTCTAGTAACTTTGTGAACTTACACTACAACATGTTTTGCTAAATCTATTAACTATCTTGATTATTTTAGCTTAAAATTTTCTCTGTAATTTATTGTCTCTAAAATAATTACAAAGTTCTGTTTTATGGGATTAATTGTGCTAAATGTTTTATTAGGGATAAATTATAGATTGGCTCCAGGATTATGATTTCACCTGTATAAACTCCCTGCTGAGGAAATCCCTCCTACTAAATCAGGTTAGCACCTTCTTTGCTATTAGTCTGTTCCAGTTCTAGAGTTTTCTCTCAAAAATTACCTTGTATATACACTGTATATACATTTGTTTGTTGTAATTCTCATTACAATGTAAACTCCTTGATAGTAGGGACTGTTTTTAACTTTCTTTGAATCTTTCCTGCTTATAAAAATATTTTGTACATCTTAATTAGCTGCTTAGAGAACTGAGACAGTGTTTTGCCAAGAGTCATATAGTCAATGTGTCAACGAGATGAATTCAAGTCATCCTGGATCCCAGGTGGCCCTATTATCCACTATGCAGTGGTATCTCCCATATTGCTTTACTAATGTTGAACAAATCTTTCATTATGATATAAATCTCAGATGATCAAAATAAATATTTTGGACATTTTGCTATATTTTCTTTGCACCAATATTTATTAGTTGAATTGAGCCACAGCGGATAGAGTGCTGGGCCTGGCATCAGGAAGATCTAAATTCAAATTTAGTTTCACTTACTAGTTTGTTGCCCTAGGCAAGTCATATAACACTGTTTGCTTCAGTTTTGTCATCTATGTAAAATGAGCTGGAGAAAGTAATGCAAACTACTCCAGTATCTTTCAAAAAAAAAAAAACAAATGGAGTCATGAAGAGTTGGACATGACTGAAACAACTGAAAAACAACAATGTTCTCTTTATTTAAGTTGTTGCTCCCTGGTTTGCTTATCAGAAACATTTTACTTCATGAATAGTACTTGATAAAGTGCCTTCTCTATATGTTTTCAAAAACCATTTATAAACAATAGGGCTTATCTATCTTTTAAATATTTGATAAGATTATAAATCCATTTGGTCCCTGGATCTTCATTCTTTCCTAGTTAAATTATGATGTGCTTTATTTCTTTTAATGATGAGGATTACTAAGGATCTCTTCTCCCTGTTTGGTTAATTTGGAATTTTACATTTTTAATTCATCCATTTTCTTTTTAATTCTCATTTTTCCAGCACACTATGAGAATTTATCGACACAAGTGTTCCATCCAATAATGTGGACAATAAACTATCCATATTTGACTATAATGTAGGCATATTGACCATTTTCTTCCATAGAACTACCACAGGGAGAAGGATACTACTCAGCAAGCTGATTTTTTTTTTCTTGACATCATATGGATATGAAGGAAGCATAAAGGCCTCAATCTTGCCTTGTGGCCAATCTATCTTCTTTTTCATTCAGAACTTTGAATGATGTCACCTTTTATTCTAATATTCCTTAAAAATTCCCTAATTGTTAGGTATTGTAATCTACTCATACCCATTGCATTTCATTCCATTATCATATGGACAATTTCGAATAATTTAAAAACCATAATATTCTCAGTATCTTAGTAATAGAGCAATATAGAATAAATATAAATATTAAAATGATAGGTCTTTCAATTGGCTGTAGTAATCTCAGATAATTTTCTTTACTTTTCTATTTGTTACACATTCAGCATGTTCATTTTTATGTTGTAAATTTAGTTTTCCTCTATTTTTGTTAAATTTGCTAACATTTTATCAATTTTGCAAATCTCTGCACAAAATATTTCAATTATTTCTTATCTGTATAATATTTTTATGTTTAAATTTTATTTATTTTCACTTTGGTTTTCTAAATTAATAATTTTGCTTGTTTGGATTGATACTTGGATTTTTCTAGTTATTTAAACCTATGTGCACAACAAGTTAATATTCTTTTATTTTTTCTTGCTATGTTGTTAGTTATAGAAATGCTTTGGCTCTAGTTCAAAAATATTGGTGTTCTGTTCCACTGCCATCAGTGTCATAATGATTTTTAATATTCATGACATAATTAGTGGTTAATTTTTTAAGTCATTCACTATTTAAAATATCATTACCTAGTATACATTTTATATGTATCTATATAACTAAAAATCATCATTCTAATTATTATAGTATGAATAATTATTATGCATTAGACTACAGTAACAAATATGCAAACAGATCAGTTAATGAAAAAGAATTCATAGAACCTGCACTCAGCCTGCACTGATTAGTTCCCCTTAGCCCTTGATCTATCCAAGATTCAGTAAATCAAAGCTTGAGGCCAAATCTGGCCCTTTGGGGAGCTAAGATTTTTTCATGTTTAAATGCAATAAATCTTTATTTTAAAATGTATAAGCCATTCTTAGCTTGATTGAACAAAAACAGACCTGTGGTCTAGATGTGTGAGACAGACATATGCATGGATAATTATATCCAGAATATATGCAAAATTAATTAAAAGTAGTTTGAGGAGAGAGAAAATTATCAGCTGGGAAGATAAGAAAAGTTTTCACATTGAAAACAGTATTTGAAAATAAGCAATCAAATAAATGATTGATTGTTTAAAAAGTAGTGTTTCCAGAAATCTGAGTTGCAAAAGGAAGAGGTGAGAAAGCATTCCGGGGAAGGGAGACAATCAGTTGAAAAACAGAGCAATAGGAAAAAGAGAATTCTATTTAAGTAACTGTGAGTCTAATATCTCTTTACCTCACAATCTTTGAAGAAGAGTGCTGTGTAAAAAATAAACAAATAAATAACTAGAAATATAGGAAGAAGTCCAGTTGTAAAGGATGCCATAGCTAAATTTAGAGTCATGAGTGAGCCACTGGAGCTTACTGGAATGGGGAAGGAGTGTGACATAATCAAATCTGCATTTGTTGACTGAGTGGAGGATGTACTAAAATGGGGTGGGGGAGGGAGAGCATGGAACTTTAGGTAGGGAGACCACATAGAAAGTTATTATAACAGTCCACTGATATGCGAAAAGGTCCTGAAATTGGATGGTGGCTATATGAGTAGAGAGGAGACAGATATGAGAAATATTATGGGAACAACAAAATTTATCAACTAATTGTATATATGGGGTGAGTGAGAGTGAAGAGTAAAACAGCATAAACCTTGGATTCCAGAAGGATGATAAAGCTCTAGAAAATAACAGAAAATTCACAAGAGGCAGAGGAAGGCTTGGGGAAAACAATGAAGAGATTTGTTTTGGAAATATTGACTTTGAGTTGTCTATGGGATATTAAATTTGAAATATTCAATAGGAAAGCCTTGATCTGGAACTGGAGCATGATGGAGATTGAAGCTTGATCTGGAAGTCAAAGAAGGTACTTGCATCTATAAGAGATGATAAGAGAATCTTTGAAAAGAGAAAAAATCCAGGGAAAAACTGTGGGTACATTCATAATTAGGGGGTGTGAAATGGATGATTCAGTATAGAAGACTAGTAAGTCCTGGTAATCCTAGGACTAGTGTTTGAACCAAAAGGAAGCAATGTCATAAAAATCACAAGAGGAGAAGTTATGTTAGAGGAGAGGGTAGTCAACAGCTGAAATATTATAGAAAGGTTAAAGAAGAAGACTGAGAAAGAGGGCACTAGATTTTGATAACTCTGGAGAGAGCTATTTCAGTTGAGTGAGAAGACCAGAAATTACACTGCAGAAAGTTTACAAAGTGTAAGGGGAGAGGAAGTTGAGGCACTGGATGTAGATAATTTGTTCAATGATTTGGGCTAAGAAATAGAGGACAGCTATAGGTCTATAGCTAGAAAAGATACTAGAATTTGGTACGTTTTTTTTAATAATGAAAAAATGAGGTCATGCATCCTTAAATAAAAAAGAAATGTAACAAACACAGAAAAAATTTTTTAAAAAAGATAGACCTCTGCTTTTCTTTCTACTTGAAGTCAGGGTTCTGGAAAGTATATCAAAAACTTTTAACAGATCTATACTCAGTAAAGCCTCCACTTTTATATTCCACATCTGTCAAACTCTCTTAAAGCTGTCTATTATCAGAAGATCAGCACATTTGTAAATACAGCAGCTCCATTACCTGAGTGGAAACAGAATAATAAGAAGGCTGTCTCTGAGTTATCTCTAAGACAGGTGTCTGGGTACAATAGGGAAGTTGTCAACTCACTGACTTTAAACTAAGGAGCTTTCAATGTATTCTACCATCAGAGATTTAGAACACTCCTGAATTATTTGGGATGCACATTCACTGAGCCTCTGGTTACAAGAAATTGAGGAATCTGTGGAATGGAACTCTGGAATGTCACCTTGATAAACAGTTTCTTCCTCATTGGAATTCTCCAGGATAGCAGGTTCCCTGAACTCATCTGTGTCATAATCATATTTCTCTATTTGGTGGCAATGGCCAGTAATGGTCTCCTCCTGTTGTTAATTGCTATGGACAACCGGCTCCATGTGCCCATGTACTTTATGCTCAGCCAACTCTCACTTATGGACTTGCTATTCACATCAGTTGTTGCCCCCAAAACATTGGTAGATTACCTGTGTGGACAAAACATCATCTCCTTTACAGGCTGTGGGCTTCAGATGTTTCTGGCACTGACCCTTGGGGGTGCAGAAGATATTCTGTTGGCTTTCATGGCTTATGACCACTATGTGGCCATCCGACACCCTTTGAATTATATGGCAATTATGAGACCAAAGGTTTGCTGGTCCATGGTGGCTACATCTTGGCTTTTGGCATCTCTGAGTGCCTTTGTGCACACCATCTACACCTTGCACTTCCCTTTCTGTAGAGCCCAAGAGATTCACCACCTGCTCTGTGAGATCCCTCCACTGTTGAAGCTGGCATGTGCTGACACTTCACAGTACAAGTTGATTCTGTACACAACCGGTGTGACTTTCCTCCTGATGCCCCTCTCTGCCATTTTTGCCTCCTATACCTTAGTCTTGACTGCTGTGTTCCACATGCCCTCAGCACAGGGAAGACAGAAAGCTCTCCTTACCTGCTCATCCCACCTAACAGTGGTTGGGCTCTACTATGGAGCTGCAATGTTCATGTATGTCCTGCCTAGTGCCTACCATAATCCTCAGCAAGACAATGTCCTCTCTGTGTTCTACACCATTGTCACTCCAGCCCTGAATCCCCTAATCTATAGCCTGAGGAACAAAGATGTACTGGAGGCCCTGAAGAAGGTTATAGGGAAAGGTCCCTCAGTACACAGATTTTAACACCTGAGAAACATAAAGACTTTGTTCTAATATGAAATGTTGTTATTATTGTTGCTAATTCAATAATATATGTCTTGACACTTTGCCATAGCATTAAATTTGCATATTAATTTAGATGTTACTTTCATTTCTTTTGGGTGCTTAGTAGGCCAATTCCCAGTCTACTAACCAGTCATCAAGACCATGGAGCTCTGTATCCAGTTGATTGCCAGCTCTTGGGTATATGGTTTCTCTATTGCTGTAATCTGTCACTTTCTGACATGATAATGTCTTAAGCCACATTTTCTGTGCTGTTTCTTCCATCTGCAAACTGGCCTTAAAGATCTCTTTCATGGATTCAAGGAACACTTCACACTAGTTATAATCTAATTGTCCTCCTTCTGAGCTACTTTTCTTTCCTATGGCTTCTTTATTCCCACAGCAGCTGGGGGATATCCACAGATGTCCCCCACTTCACTTTTGTCATCATCTATAAAACTATAATCTTCATATATGTTTAGCCTCTTCCCATTTCCTCATTCAACTTCAACCAATTTATCTAAGTTGTATAGAGCAACCAGCAGCAAATTTATAAATTACCAAGTGAATGACATTAAGCTTTTAAAATGGAAATTAATATATCTATTTCAAAAATATTTTCAATAACTGAGAAAGCAGTTTGCTTAATTCTTTGTAAGAAATCAAGAATCAACTCCACCACACTTTAAACAACTATCTTGATTTTGTTAGTCTTTCATTTTCAAAGAAGACTAATGATATCATGGAGTGATGTACTGGCTTGCTTGTGAATTGGATTTAAGTGAGGGAGAGTTGCACAAAGTCCTCAGTCTCACTCTCTCTTCCAGAATCATCAAAGTCTAGTGGTAGGACAAAAGTCAGAATGACTGATGATGGCCTGAGATGCAGTGAATGACCTTGGTATTTTCAATGTCTAACTAAACTAGCCACCTTCATGACAAGTTGGAACAAATTATCCGCATCCACCCATTCCAATGGGAGAAGTCTTTATGGTTGGGGGATAGACAATCCCCTAACTTACCAATGAGTTTGGGGCCTGTGGGTTACCTTCAACATGGTTTAGCCTATCTGCTGAGATGGTTTACTAGGGTGTGGTTACTGCTCATGTTACAGCTTCTTGGAGCAGGAGGTGACAGTTGAGTACCAGGAAGACACCACAGGTAGATGAACAGCCTCAAGAGGCTTGGCTAGCCCTTACACCGGAGGCACTAGTCCACACCTCTACTATTACCCTTTAACCTTTGACAAGCCATTTAAACTTTCTGGGCCTCAATTTGCTTTATTGTGGTGGTCTGGAACTGAACACGCAATAACTCTGAGGGATGCCTGTATATAACAGTGTTAGTTGTGTGAGTGGTAACAAGGGAACATATATGAGGGATGACAAAGTTAAAAATACAAGCTTAGACAAAAGATTGGATATGCATGGTATCTAAAATGACCTGAAGTTGGGAACTTGGGTGAGAGGAAGAATAATGGTTCCTTTAGCAATTGGAAAAAAAGGAAGGTTTTTTGGGGGAAAGATAATGAGTTCTGTTTTGGACATGCTGATTTTAAGAAGACTACGGGATATCCAGTTTGACCTGTTAAAAAGCATCTGGTAAAGAGAGATTGAAACCCAGGAAAGAGGGTAGATCTGAGAATCATACACAGAGAGAGGTTATTTTGAATCTGTGTGACCTGATGAGGCCCCAAAATGAGATAGTTTAAAGAGAAAAGGATAGAACTTGGAGGGATCCTCACTGCACTAATTTATATTTCCTTCAAAGTTGAGAAAAAACTACATATATAAAGAAAACAGTGGGGAAAAAGAATGAAAGGTATTTTCCCCAACCCCCAAATGAAAGGATTGAGAGACTGCCTCTCTGATCTTCACATTATTAGGGAAAATAGTGAGCTGTGAAAGGATGAATGAAGAAAATATTAAAAAAGAAAAAAAAGAGGAAAAAGAGAGTACTGAGAACTTTTTACATGAAAGCTAGTGGTACAGGTTTGTTATTTTAAGGAGATACTTTATGTTATCACTCCCTTCCCCAATTCTTATCCAATCTGCTTTGAGCTGCTTTAATTGATTCAATTTGGCAGATATCTTTGAGGAAGATAATAATAATAGTACCAAATATAATAATCTTGTGATTATCAGAACAGGCATTTATATAGTGCTTTCAGGTTTGCAAAGTGCTTTACATATCTTATTTAGCCCTCACAACAACCACTGTCAAATGGGATTCCCATTTTACCGTTAAGGAAAGAGTTTAAGTGACTTTCCCAAGGTCAAACAACTAGTATGTGTCTGAGGATGGATTTTAATATAGATCTTTACTCTAGATCTGGTGGTCCTTCTACCGTCCTTGAAGGACATTTTACTGACTTTAGAAGGACAGGAAAAATGCAACAGGTTTGATCCAGGAGGGAAACTTGCTCCAGGCTCTCCGTTATAGTGGTATTCCAAAGTGAGGAATAATAAAAAAGAGACTTAGATTCTTTAAAACTACTTTATAGGATCACATCACTCCAGTTAGCAGCTATGTAAAGTACTTTTACAGTGTATAGCAAAACCAATATCAACTTCTATAAGAAATTCAGAATGCTATATTTACTGTATATGAACAGTACCTCCTTCCAATCCTCAGAATGATCCCAAGCATCTAACTACCCCAACTCCTGAATGTCACTCAAACAATTATCTAGACCAAGGTCTATTTTTATACTTTGACAGATCTGTATTCTCATAGATTAACCCATCCATGCTTACTGACCTTGTAGAGTTCGTTTTATGTCCTTCTGTAAATACTGGACAGGAGGTTTACCTGTTTGTCAATTTCTTGACATGCAGCAATGTCTATGTTATTCCTTGTTGTCACAATGTGACTGCCCATTTTTTTCCTAGTCATGCATGCCTCCTTGTAGCACCTTTTACACTGTGTCTTCTGACTAGGTCTCCATTTCTAGCATGTAGCTTCCTGTTTATGCCCAGGACACTGCTCTATATTGCTCAATGGGTGACCCTCAACTTTATTTTATAAAAGTAAAAACTCATTAACATAGTTGGCCAAAAGTGAATTTCCTCTGCAAATAATGTATTTACCTTTCCTTGACTTCTTCAAGTAAAGGCTGAATAGACTCGTGCGAAAATAATTAATACAGGGGATGCTGTTCACATAGGTGATTGATGAGCTGTTATTTATGGTCTTTGAAAATCATAAAAAGTGAGAGATGTGTCACAAGACTAAGGAGGGACAAATTTTATGTTAGTTTTAAAAATTAGGAAAGCATATTCTTTAAGATATAGGCTGATTATTTGGACTACAATTCCTTAAAAAAAAATTCTAGAATGAGTTACAAAGTGTGAGTTTTGTTACCTGGGCACAATTATTTCTAAGAATTAGAAAAGTCAAATATTTTGTACCTCTCTAGAATTTCCCTTTTGTTGTCCCTTCTGTGAATGCCTCTCACATCCTGAATGACCTCAGATATAAAATTTAGTAGTGCTGAAGAATAAAAGGTGAAATTTTATTATACTGCCCCATGAGATGTTCCAGACAAGTGGAAATAAGCCTAGAGAGAATTTGCTAGCTACTAGCTTTCAGCTGGAAAATCAAGCAAAGGCCTATCTATGGTTCTACAATTTTGGTGTTGAGGGGCCTTTCCCTAGCAACTTCTTCAGGGTTCCTAGTACATCCTTGTTCCTCAGGCTATAGATCAGGGGGTTCAGGGCTGGAGTAATAATAGTATAGAACACAGAGATGATATTGTCCTGCTCAGGGTCATGGTAAGCACTGGGCAGGACATATATGAACACAGCAGCTCCATAGAAAAGTCCAACCACTGTCAAATGGGATGAGCATGTAAGGAGAGCTTTCTGTCTCCCCTGTGTTGAGGGTATGTGGAACACAGCAGTCAAAACAAGTGTATAGGAGATAAGGATAACAGAGAGGGGAATAAAGAGGAATGTCCCACCCACTGTATATACAATGAACTGATACTTTGTGGTGTCAGCACATGCCAGCTTCAACAAAGAAGGGAGTTCACAGAGCAGATGTCTTATCTCCCGGGTTCTACAAAAAGGGAAGTGCATAGTATATATGGTGTGCACAAGGGCATTCATGGATGCCAAGAGCCAGGATGTGGCCACCATGGACCAGCACACTTTTGGTCTCATGAGGACCGTATAGTTCAGGGGATGTTGGATGGCCACATAGCGGTCATATGCCATGAAGGCCAACAGGGCATCTTCAGCACCTCCAATTATCAGTATCATAAATATCTGAAATCCACAGCCTGAAAAAGAAATGTTGCTCTGGCCACGCAAGTAATCCACAAGTATTTTGGGAGAAATGGCAGTTGTAAGGAGCAGATCCATAAGTGAGAGTTGGCTGAGCAAGAAGTACATTGGTACATGGAGCCTCTTGTCCATAGCAATCAACAGGAGCAGGACGCCATTGCTGGTCACAGTCACCAGGTAGAGGGATGTGATTGTAGCACAAACCAGACCAGGATACTTACTGTCCTGGAGAATTCCAATGAGGAAGAAAATGTTCTCTGATGTTGTGTTCCAGAGTTCCATTGCACAGGATCTTTTTTTTCCTTAGATCAAAACAGAGAGGTAAGTACATAGAACCAACAAATCTAGGAATATTATAAATGCATGATATTACAGGCCACTAAAAGTCAGTGGGTGGTAAGTCAATAAGGTGAGAGCCATCCCTTAGCCAATTGGACTCATGACAACAATTACTGAGTTTACTTTCTGATAAAAAGTATTCTTTTCTAACAATTGACAAAGATGACTACCAAATTGGGCCAAGTAAAGGGTAATGAATTACTTTAAAATCTACATACATAAAAAGCTCTAAACAGAACTCTTTTAGAGTATAAAACCATTTAAGATCTATTAAACTATTTGGAGTAATGTGAAGGGATTATTCTTTTAGATTTTCCTCATAATCAATTTTTCTTAGATTTTTAAATTCTTGCTTGCATTTGTAAGTTTTGTTCTTTTATACCTAAATATAATTGATTTATATAGGTTGTATAAATTTATATAATTCATAATACATTTGTAATTATGAAGGTCAAGTTGGCAGAAATATTAGGATGAAGAAAACCGAGTGACAATTAGGATTCTATTTATCTCCCATAATGATAATAATATTTTTGTGCTGCATTCCTTTTATTTTGTTTTTCTTTTCCCCTAAAACTCAAAATGTAGGAATTTGCCTGAGGATGGAACAGAAAGAGTGATAGTTGTGAGTGAAAGAGGCATTCCAGGATCAGAGATGGCAACATCCATTTTGCTGGTACTTTCTGACCAGTCTACTCATCCTATTTCATGATGCATTGCCTGTAGTTTAAAAAGGTTGAATATTCCTGATAATGACAAGACATCCAGGACTGAGTTCCATGCCCTATAGATGAGAAGAGACCCAAGTTCACCTAGAGTATAAATCTATAAACCCCACTTTTCCAGCTCTTCTTCTAGAGCAGTTGCTTCCATTTAATAACTTGTTAACATCTTGGGTATTTCTGGCAATTGTCCAAGTGGTTCACACCAAAAATTCTCTAAAGGTTCTTTAAGCAGATAATAATTGACCAATTTTGACGCAAGTATATTTTTCCCTTGTGACAACAAGCATGTGTATGTTTGAACCTTTGTAGGTTTATCTCTTCAGTGATTCAAAACTTATAATTTTGTTCACAAAAGTTTTTTATGCGATTACCTCAAATTTGACCCCTTCTGACTATGCAATATTCCTCCCCATTTCACAACCTGTCATCAAATTGTTTCCAAACTACCACAATGATCAAACAACTTTCTAGTCATTGTTTTTTTCTCACTTAAGCATCTTATTTGTAATAAATAAAACTTATAAAATAAATTTAACATGAAGTTTTGTAGATAATAGCATGAATATGAGATCTTGTTAGATTACTTTAAAATTTTTATAGAATGTTTCATATAATCTATTTGTAATTATTTTATGAACATAATTTTATATTTAAGGTTTTCAAATTACAGGTAAATTTTATACTTTATGAATATAATTATATAGTATAAATTTTAATGTGCAGTTTTGAAGCAAAATTTAGTGTAGTTAGTAGTTGTAGTTATTGTAAGCACTTAATCAGTATTTTGAGTAGCATATTAAATTACCCCAGTGATTCACAACACATTTTGTTGCTGTTGTTGTTGAAAGTGTTTGTAGAACAAAATACATTGGGAACTGATGTTCTAAAGCATTGATCCCTGAGTGGGAATTATTTTTCTCCTTAAAAGGGAGGTTAAACAAATTTAGACTATACATGTTCTAAAACTACTTTATCCAGAATGATCCTGGGGGCAGCTATATGGTGCAGTGAATCAAGTACCTGCCCGGGAGTTAGCAGAACATGAGTTCAAATTTGGCTAGCTGCATGACCTTGGGCAAATTACTTAACCCCAATTGCCCAACAGGGTATCTTCAGCACGTCCAATTATCAGTACCAGAAATATCTGAAATCCACAGCCTGAAAAAGAAATGGTGCATTGATGTGGTAAACTATAGGTATGAAATGAGGTGTATATTTAGAGACAAATATAATAATTTTTTTCTTTGAAAAGAGCATTGCTTCAAGGAAAGAAAGAAAATATCTGAGGAAGGAAAGATGAGTTCTAATCTGTATAAGGAAGTTTGAAAATAGAATAAAATTGTTAAGAACAAAAGAATCACAACATCAGAGATTTTAAACTGAAAAAGGTGGGAACAGGAGGAAAGTGCTTGCATAGATCTACTAATCTGGTTGCTGAATCCAATATAGTAATAAGAACAGAAGAAAAATACCTCTCAGAAGGAAATAATCAAATAAGGAATCCAGCAATTAAAAAGTGTCTAAGAAGTCTATATACACTAAGCACAAAGAATGGATAAAAACAGGGCAAAATAGGTCCCAACTCATGAAGAAAATTTGACCTTGCTGGTTCAAAGGAGATTAGTTGAGATTAAGTATTTATGATAAGAGTATGCTTCTGGAAGTATGTACCATATTCACAATGAAAAGAAGAGTTAAAAGAGGCAGGCAAAAGGCATTGCATATTAAGAAGATATATCCATATGATATATGTAATATCCTGGGGGGTTGGGGGAGGGAATATGGGACAGGACATCTGGGTGAGGATCAATGGAAGGAGAATCAGAGCCGACACATTTGTCAGAATATAATTCAAATAAATTAGACAGAAGGAATAATTTAGACAAGAACTTTGGGAATCAGATCACAAGCATGGCATGGAGGTATATTAGAGTGATAGGGAACTTACAGTACCTGGATATTCAATGAGGATGTCTGCCAAAATTGAGCAATTGAGAAATTTATGCTTTGATTAAATGAATTTTTTTATTCTTTAAATGAAAGAAGAGTCGAAAAGGAACTGACAATTGATTGACTTTTCTGGGTCTCATTTTGACTACTGATGAGAAAATGATTACTCAAGTAGAAATGATGGGAATTTGGGGGGATTATTGGCTACTTTATCAAGTAATTTTGTCATGGAGAAGAAAAGAAATACCATGAATACTATTATTTTTACCACATATTTTAGGAGAAAAGAAAGATTAAATGGCTTAATATATTAATATTAAGCTGCTAGTTGGTGCAGTTGATAAACTTGTTGTCATGAAGATCTGAGTTCAAATCTTGCAAAAAACCATTTACAGCTTTGGAGCCCAGATAAGTCATTTAACTCTCTTAACTTCAGTTTCCTCATCCATAACATGATAAAGATAATAGTACCTGTCACAGAGTTGATGAGGATCAAAGGAGAAAATATGTGTGTATCTATATTTATATCCATCTTCATAGATAGATAGATATATGTATCTATGTAGATATAGATACACACATTTTATAAATAGCACTTCATAAATCTTAAAGTATTAGATAAATGTTAACAATTATGATGATGGTTAATGATGATGATGATGATGATTTCAAGAACTTTGGCTTTAGTAGGATGGTAACATTGCAAGATCATATATAGGATCATCTTTTGTGTGTAGTTAAAGTGAGGTAGCAAAGTACATCATATGAAATGAGTATGTGGAGGAACAGGGAGGTTAGAGAGGTTGAGACAGTATCAGTGCACATGCTGATATCCCCAGTATGAGAGAAAGACTAAAATATAGGCACTGAACTCATTCTGGAAAGAAGGGAAGTGTTCTAGAGATCATTTGACAATGGTAATCAGAATTCTGATTGCATACTAGATATGGTTTGAGTGAACCTCAAAGGAGGAGAGATTAAGTTAGGGAAATAGAGGTAATGTCTCAAAGTGGTAATAAGGAGCAAGGAGTACTGTCCCTCTTGGATCAGTGAGGTGAGGGACTGAAAAGAAATAAAGTTGGTGTTGGAAAGGGAGACCAGGGATTCTGTGTTATTAGGAAGGAGATGGGTCTCATTGAAAAGTGGAAGATGGAAAGAATGGGAAAGGAAGATCTTAAAGATAAAAGGTTTTTTGGGTTTGGGTTTTTTTTTTTTTTTGTTACCTATGAAGTAGTATTCCAAAGAATACAGTAGGAGAAATGGGTAACTTCAGAGTGGAAAATTAGGAAGACTGGGTTGGGCAAATGGGAATAAGTAATTGGACAATGGAGTGCCTAGAACAGGATTTGAAGGATGACAAGGGTGGCCTTGGTTCAGAATGGAATGGGGAATGTGGTAATCATCAAGGAATGAGATTAGATAGGTTGTCAATGTTCATAAGAATTTAGCTTTAGGGTGGAGTCCTCTCAAGGCATTAGGAAGTTCTGGTGGGGATAAGTGCTGGGAGGTGAAGGAATGGTATTATTTCTTTTTCCCCCAGGTCCAGAGATCATGCTGGAAAAATGGTGAAATGTTCTTTCTTTTCTTCTCAGAAAGGTGGAGACTGGTATACAATGGAATTATGAGATGATGATAAAAATGATAATGAATGATTCCATTTAACATATGCATACAAAATATGTGGATGGAAATCTAGAATAAGAAAAAATAGTGTGAAATAAGGGAATAAGAGTGAAATGGAGTTTATTCTATCTACATGTGTTTTACCAGGTGGCACAGTAGATATAGCCCTGGACCCGGAGGAAGGAAGACCTGAATCTGGATTCTGCCTCACAGACTTAAAAGTTTATATGTAGATTTTGGCAAGTCATTTAGCCTCTTGTTCAGCCATTTTCAGTCATGTCCAATTCTTTGTTATCCCTTTTGGGGTTTTCTTGGCAGTGATAGTGGAATGGTTAGATATTTCTTTCTCCAATGCATTTTACAGATGAGGAAACTAAGACAAACAGGGTTGAGTGACCTCCCAGGGTCACACAGGTAGTAAGTGTCTGAGGTCACACTTCAATTCAGGTCTTCCTGACTCCAGGCCTCACACTTTATCCTCTGTGTCACCTAATTCCTTCCTCATCTGTAGAGTTAGGATAATAATAGTGCATACCTAACACATGTAAGGATAAAATGGGTTAAAATATGTAAAGTCTTTTGAAAGCATTAAAGAAGCCATATAAATAGTAGCTTTTGTTTGTCCAGTTGATATCTGTTTGTTCTATTGTTATTAAGTTATTTATTAGTTTCGCTTTACCCTCATGTTAAGTACTATTGTTATACATATTTCTAACCTATTATTTTGCTTCCAATTGCATTGATATTGCCTTAATTTGAATACCCAAGAGCTAATAAGTAACAAGGCAAGAGGGAACCCTACTTACTACCTACCTTACTACCTTACTAACAAGTTGTTTAACTCCTATGGTCCTGTGTTCCTTCTTTAAAATGAGGGGTTTGGATTAGTTGAACTCTAAACCTATGATGCCAAAGATTAAGGAGTGGAGTTATTCTGAGATGCCTCACATACCTATACAAGCCTTATTTGACATATATTCAGTTCTAATGGGAAAAGAAATTTATATATGAAAATCACATTTGTATTTTTTTGCCTTCTCCTACCCCTCCACACCCTACCATGGGAAGGATAATAGAAGACAGAAAAAAAGGAGATATTACAGGAAACAGAAATGTCCTCGAACCTGTCTCTGATCTCCTCTTTGGAGTGGGAGAGTGGTGGTGCTTTGGAGCAGGGGGAGATTGGGAAAATGGCTTTTCATGGACTGGAGATATTTAATGTATTTATAGTATTATAGATAGTGCACTAGAGTATGTGCCAGAAGCCATCAGAGACTCCTGTATTTAGGCTCTTCCTGAGATAGAAAACCCCTAATATCACCAGCGGGTCGATTGTGACTTCCACACATAATCAGGAAAAACAAAAGCAAAGTCTTGGAGCAAGTGATAACCTCAAGTCTACTTAGAAGCTAAAGGCAGAATCCTGAGGTCTCCTGAGATGTCATCCAGTTTGTGACAATATTTAGGAGAAGGTTTGTAAATAAGATAAAAAAAAAAACCTTCTCTTTAACTTCTTTGCTTATCTTTTTTTTCTGTGCATATTTTACTTTTAGTCAGTTTACTGGCCAAAATTGGACTTTCCTATTGCACAAAGACTATGGGCTTCTCTTAGAAGGAATTATACCTACAAGGTCTTAAATATCTAACAGAAACTATGAGATATAAAAAGACAATATCTGAGAGATTATTTTGACCATTAGTTAACACCAAAAGCTGTCTTGGGGGCTAGCAGAGACCCAAGTATTTCTGTGGATATAGGGCCCTGTGTGGGTACTGAGTTGGAAAAACTATTTTCCAAAAATAAAAATTATTAAATATTCCAGTTTGGCTACCTGGGCAGGATTTGGTATGGGCAGTTTTGGTGGATTGTGCTGAAGTGCAGTCCAAGAGGTTTTTTAAAGCAGAAAACACAGTTGTAGAAATCAGAAACCAAGGCACTCTAAAGAGATATGAGTTCCAGCATCAGATTTGAATAGACCTCCCTGGGTGATCCTGGGTCAATTCATATCCCACAGTCATCCTCACTTTTCTTCTCATCAATAGGGCTATGCCTCATTGGGAAAATTTGTGGGTAAAAGAGAAAAGATACGTACTCAGGTGTCAGGGGCTTCTTCATTATGAGGACCCTATGCTCTCATTCTTTCCTTAATTTGGAACAGAGAATTTTAGATCATATTTCCTTTCTACCCCTGTCCCCTCTACTTCCTTTCCTTAAAGCAAATGCAGATTCAGATCCTGTGTGACTCTCTGAGCCAGAACACAGGGTTCCTCACTTACCTCTCATCAAGAAAATGAGTCAGTCCTCAACTCCACTGGTTCTTCTATGGTTAACTGAAAGTCTGAAATTATCAAGTGGAGAAAAATTTAAGTTTTCTACCAGTGATGAATATGGGATGGAATTCCTTTGATTAGACAGCTAGGAGTGCATCCATTTTGGGTAATGTTTGGCTTCTCTGATGATTTAATTGGGCAGGTCTGGTCACAGGAACAATATTAAGATAGCATGCACCCACTGCCTTTCTCTTTGTCCCATGTGCGAGGAGACAGAAGAAGCTGCTTATCAAGAAGTTGCTTAACTTACCTAATTCTCCCTGAATCAATCCTTCCTGGCCAGCAATGGGACCAAACAGAAGTCTATAGCTCAAGGAGTTCAGAATTGGCAAAAGTTTAAGAAATAAATGACATAGAGTGGAAAGGCAGTAGGAGAAATGACAAAACAGTAGGAAAGAAGGATCTTTACATATTCAGGTTTTATTGTCTTCTAGGAAGAATGAAAAGAGTAAGACCCATATTCCTGGGAGAGTCACCTCTGCTGACCCATCATATATCTCCTCTTCAGTTTAGATCTGTGCCTCAGCTCAGTTCAGATGGCATTCTTTGATTACCTGAGATGACATCATCAAGGACCTGGTATTCCAGGGTCAGGGGCTTTAATGAGTCCCAGAGGGGACATTCCTTGACCTGGTTCCCATGACTCACAAGCCAAGCAAGGGAGCAACTCTGGTGTCCTGAGGGCTCCTCTTAAACATTGTATTCTGGGCTTTTCTCCAAATATGAGTCATGTAATGACTTTAATTTATTTAAAATTTTTATTTTCACTTTCTTCATCTTAAACTTGAATTCTTTGCTTTACAGATTGACTACTAATCTCTGCCTTGCCTTCTTTTCACTTCCCTCTCTGCATATAGGTTTGTTTTCATCTCTTAATATATGAAACGTTAATAGGAGAGTAAGACTGGAACAGTTGGTAAAGGGCTGGTTTTGGAGTAAGAAAAATCTGGGTTCTGAACCTTTCCTAAAACATATTGAGTGACTCTAAGCAAAGCATGTCATCTCTTAGTGTCTCTGGTTCCTCTCCAAGGCTAGAAATTGTGAAACAGGTGGTCATTTTCATTGGTAGATTAGGTTTTTTTTTTTTCATTTTTAGAGATGAGTCTTATCCACTCTCCCCTCACAAAAACACCTCTTAAATCACAAAATGTTGTGATAAATATCCTTGTTTTATTGATGTTTGCAATGTTGTCTATGATGTGCATGTGCATGCATGCTGATTATATTCAAGTATAACTTGTGTAATTTTGAAGGGACCACAGAATCTATCATTAAGAAACAAAATGCATACTATGTTTGAAACTATTTTCTGGAAATACCTCCTTTCCCCTTTGTCTTTTCTTGCTTTATTCCCATCCTGAAGGTACAAAAGAAATGGGATGTATGGAGCTTTTATAGCCTCAGGAAATTAATGAAATAGAGTCACTGGAAAACAATTTGAAGTTCCAAGATTTTGCCTGGCTATTGGCCAGGAAGTAAGTACTGTTCATAGAGGAGTCAAGGTAAGTATCACCACCTTTTACGTGGTGAGACTGTTCCCTTTTTTCCTAATGATCTTAATACTGAGGGAATACTTGATACCCTTCCTTTGAAAAGGGTAAAAATGATGTAGAGAGCAGATTTTTAAAAGAGTGATTATAGCTACCTGGAAGCTGATATTTCAAACTTTTTTAGAAGAATCTAGGAAATAACCCCTGGGAATTTTAACATTATATCTCTATTTTTATTCTTTTCTGTAAATATGCTCAAACCTATATGTTAGTGAAGAGCTTTTTTTTGAGGGGAGAGAGAAGTTAGGGGTTTGCATAAACCTGAAAAGGAAACTACCTTAATGAGAATGAAGCTAACTTGAGCCAAATAAATTATAGTCTTTTTTTAAATTTTTGACCCTAGATTAATAAAATGGTATACATACTGAACTAACTTCTAAGGTCCAATAAAAAGGCTAGGTTGTTGCTTTTGTAAAGTTCTTATAAGCACCTTTGTAAAGGAAGTAGGAATTCTTTGAGGTAAGAATGCCACCTGGTGGTTTGCTTAGAGATGGTCCTCTAACAGCTGTCCCTGTCCCAGTCTTGGGAATATGTATGTATAACTTGTCCATTCTTTATCTGCTACTTGCTTCCTAGACCTTATTAAGTTAAATGCTGCTGTAGAAATGAGAACTTGTGTAGCTAACAGACACGTCTATGTATGGTGTGCTTGTGTATGTTCATGATGACTGTAGTTAGTTTTTGATTGGTAGAGTGATTAGAATCTTGTACTAGAGGTAAAAAAGACTAAGATTGGATCCATTGATTAAGTAAATTTTTATCTATCAGTTCTACTGCAACAGAGTGAGGCAATGTGATATAGCAGAGAAAGTCCTGAATTTTGGAGTAAGAAGACGTGGATTAAAAACCAGCTCCACCAACTCTAGCTTTATTCTCTGTTTTAGAAGAGGACCAATGACATCATGGGGATATTGTCTGGACTTGCCCATGAATTGGATTTAAATGAGGCAGAGTTGCAATCGCACTCTATCTTCTAGAGTCATCAAACTCCAATTGAAAGACAAAAGTCAGTATGACTGGTGATGATCTGGGATACCGTTGATGACCTTGGAATTTTCGATGTCTGACAAAGCTCTCAGCATCTCACTGCACCTGCTTTAGCTGTCTTTGTGACTATTGTAAAAAAAATTTTCCTCATCCCCCCCATTCCAATGAGGGAAGTCTTCACATGCTTGGGATAGACACCCTCCTAACTCACCAATGGGTTTGGGAGCCATCAGTTATTCTCAACCTGCTTCAGCCTGTCTTCCGAGATGCTTTACCAGGGTGTGGTTGCTGCTCATGTTATAGCTTCTTGGAGCCACAGGTGAGAGTTGAGTGCCAGGTGGACAACAAAGGTAGATGAGCAGTCATGAAAAGCATTTGGCAAGTCCTCACAATAGAGTCACTCATCCACATCTTTCCTATTACATCCTATTACTCATCCACATATTTCCTATTCTGTATGACATTCAAAAAGCAAATTAAACATTAATTTAATTAAAATTAAACATCAGTTTCCTCTTCTGTAAAATGAGGGATACTGGAAGACTTCTATCATTCTTTTCAATTCTGAATCTATGATCCTTCGAGTTTTAGTGTTTAACCTTTTTTTTTGGATGGGAGGTCTGGGCAGATGTGCAGGTATATTAGAACTTGCAGCCTAGTCTCACTGAAAAGACCTGAATTCTAGGTTCTGACATTTGCTACATTTGTGACTTTATCCAAGTCACTTTACCTTTCTTTTCTTCTATTTTTATTTATTTTATTTTTTAATTTATGGAATGAAACAAGCATTTCCAATGACATCATATAATAATAGTAGTAAATTGCACATGAAACTGCAAATCTATTATGCATAAGTTGCTGTCCCATTTAAATACATAATAAAGTTATCATATATGTTTCTTTTTTTTCTTCCCTTGACCAAGAGGGCTACCATTAGACACAAATATGTATATATAGTTTAAAAGGGTTCTATACATACTTCTATTCATCAGATCTTTCTTTGGATATAGATAGTGTCTTCCTTCATATGTAGTTTATTTGCGTATTTACAAAAGTCAGAATGACTTCTTGGCTCAAAGTCGTTCTTAAAACAATATTGCTATTATTCTATATAGGGTTCTCTGGCTTTTGCTTATTTTTCACTTCATTATTTCATTCGTTCCATGTTTTTCTAAGATCCTCGAGCTCACCATTTCTTATAGCCCTATAGTATTCCACCTGTCTTAGACTCAAGCTCCTCATCTCTGAAATCAGGATGATAATACTTCTGTTAAATACCTTTTATTTAAATTCCTTTTAGAATCTGTAATTTCATTGCCATTTCATTACTGTGCTCCCTGCAGTATAGAAATTTAAACCCAGATATAACTTAATAAAAGAACATTCAGAATTACTGTAGTTGAAAAATGTATTGCCCTGCAGCCAACCCTGTATTAAGGTTCTCTTAATTTACCTTGGTGTTCAGATGACAAGCATGCAGTAAACCATAAAGACCGTACTCACAGTTCTTTATAGCTTGAAGTGACCTGTCAGAACTTGAACCTGTAATAGTCAGGATCACTTTCATGCAACAATAAGCCATTGAAAGATATTAATGGAATAAATACAAGATTAATAATCATAATCATGTAATCAGTCTCTTGTATTGATTTTGGGTACTTGTCCCTAGATTTGTGTTTATATTTGCTCAAATTTTCTTTCTAAATTTCATTTTCCAATTTTTAGAAGTGTACAAGAATGATTTACTTAAAGTGGCAAATCAGGAAACAGCAGGAAAGTACTCAGCACACATTTTCCAAAGTCATCCAGCTTCTATAACCTTTGGGAAAAATTGTTGATTATGATAAAGCCCTTGTCTTGGACTGCTACTATTAACCCAAGATCTCAAAGTGGTAGATCTAGAAAAAGTAGTTCAATTACCTTATGCTCAGATGACAACAAAAATCCTGTGTCTCTAGGTCTGATTCACTGATGCTTCTCACTATAAGCATGAGTTAAACTTAAGCTTACCTGAATTACATCTGGGAAGAGATGTATCTCTCTATGAGCTCACAGGGCTTGACTACATCAGGTTGTGGTCGGATATACCCATCTAGAGACAAGCTTGAGGTAGAAGGGGATATCAAAAAGGAAACAAAAGCACTTACCCTCTCCTCTAGCCCTCACTGTGTCAATGTAGGAATTTCTGGCCATGTCCAGTCATACCTATCTTCCTCTAATAAAAGAAATCCTACTCTCTAGTTACTGTCCTAAACCACACACTAGAAGAGAGATTCTTCCATTCCTATGTAATGGGTATGTGGAAGGGACAAATGAAGTCACATGTTCCAACTAACCTGCTTTATCACAGAAAGCAAAAGGGAACTCTCGCTTATTTTTTTAGCCTGCGGTAAAGGGAAAGAATAAACTTTTGAAAAAGCTTTTGTCCTTCTTTGGCAGAGAGGAAGAGGGAAGGAAAGAATCTCCTACATATTTTCCAGAACTGAAAATTAACTACCACTAGTCCAATTCTATTTGTTGAAAGTGGTAACAACTGCAATGTTCAACATTCTGATCTGGAGCCAATAGATACCTCATGTAGTAGCCATACATGTTGTTGTATCTCAGAAGCCAGCAGGTGCCTCAACACTCAACTCTTCAGCCTCCAGTTTCCTGTTTTAGTGTCCATTCCATTTCCTTTCTTGCTCAAAATGTACTCCATACCATTGCTTTCACCTCAACCAACCGTTCCTGATGCTGTTCCTGCATCCATTGCTGCATGTTTTACCTACTCTGTTCAAAAATCCTGGTGCTGAGGAAATGCATCCCACTGCTGGCTTGCCCACTCTTACCCCTGGCTCAGGGCTTGCAGACTAGTGTCAATTCCTTCTAAGTAGCAAAAAGAAAACTGCTGTCTGTCCACAACTCTATATTTCAGATTTCCATACAGCCAGGCTCTGAGTATTTCTCCCAGATTATAGGGTTCTATCACAAAACCCAGTTGTGAGGTCTTAGGTGTACCATTGGCAGGAGTGATAAAAATAATTCCCTGCCTTGACTCAGTACTCTTTCTTCTTTTAAAATGTTTTCACTAATATCTTATTTTTAGATCACCATAATTTGCCCCCGGTATCCTTTCCCCACCTGGAAAGCCCTCTTATACTATAAATGGAAATTTTAAAGGCAAAAACTTGGAAAAGAAGAGAGGAAAAATCCAAAGAACTGAGCAATACATAGAAAAGTCTGACTAAAGGTGCAATGTGAAAAATGTATGGATCTTTATCCTTTTAAAAAAGTTGACCTTTAATATCTCCTATCTCTTCTTTTGAGTCATGCCTGATTTTTATAATTTTAAAATATTCACTTTGGATTGTGTAAATGGTTATTTTCTTTTTAATGTTGTAGTCATTGTGTATATTTTTTTCTTGCTTCTGCTTACTTCATTCTGTACCAGTTCACATGGATCTTTGCCGTGGGCTGCTCAGTGTCCAGCACTTAGCATGATTTGGAGATATGAATAAGAAATGACCAGGCCATGTGGGTAGTCCAAGGAAGAATGATGAACTCCCTTTATGATACTCAGGGAAAGGATTTTATAGAGCAAAGAGACAAAGAATGGAAAGGAAGAGAAATCATTATCTTAGTCTGTTGTATCCTGGAAGTAGCATGGCAGTAAGGCCTTTTGATCCCTAGGTGCCAGAAAGTCTTGGGAAAAGTCAGTTATCTCCTATCACATGCAGTCAGTTACATCTCAAAGGATGCTCTTGAGAGCTGGCCTCAAAGCCTAATGGCCAAAGCTGCATCATCAAGTACATCTGCATAGGAACTGACTTCCTGCAAATGTTTTGGACAACAAAAATTTTGGGGCAGAGCCTTAGATCTAGGTCTCCAGTACTTCTTAATGCAGCTGCAGTCATAAACAGATACAATTGAGAGCAAACTTCAAAGCTGAAGCGCAATCCTCAAAAGACATCATGTTTAGAGCTAGACACTCAAAGATACCAGAGTGCAAAATCAGATATATCCTGGGACAGAATCCTGTTGATCAGAACTCCAACAACATCCTTTTAAATGCAACTATATCAAAAGAACTCCAGAGCAGACTTAGTGAAAAGTCGCATCTCAAAGAGATCTTTAACATGCAGGTCCACTGATATCAGGGTAATTATCAGAGTCCTGGGACAGGCCTCTTTGGCTTACCACAGATCTTACCATGCTTCTCTGTATTGATCACATTACTCACTTCTTATGGTATAGTAATATTCCATTACATTCATGTTCCACAATTTGTTAAGCTAGTACCCAATTGATGGACATCTACTTTATTTCAAAATACTTGCTGTCATAAAAAAGTGCTGCTATAAATATTTTGGCATATATTTGGACTTTCTACTTGTCAATAACCTAGTTGTGGTGTAAGCTCAGAAATGGAATCTCTGGATCAAAGGATATAGACATTTTAATTACTTTATAAGCATATCACTAGTTTGCTTTCCACAACATTTGTAAAGATTCAGAGATCCATGAAATAAGCATCAGTGTCCCTATCTTCCCACAACCTGTATAGTATTAATTATTGGCATCTTTTGTTATCTTTGCCAATTTTTAGGGTGTGAGGATAAACTTTTTGGTTGTTTTTATTTTAATTTCTCTTATTATGAGTGATCTGGAGCATTCTTTCCTTTGGTTATTAATAATTTGTTATTCTTCTATTGAGAGCTTTTTGTTCATATTCTTTGACTACTTTTCTATTGGAGAATGGTTTTTGAAGCATAGTAAATAATTTTGTAGCCCCTCATTTTTATTTTCTGTATATCTTTATTTTTAAATCTATTTCTTATAATCAAAAGATTACATAATTTTGTTTTCTTATTCAAGCTCTCACTATTTTATATTTTATGGGAATGTTTGATACATTAACATTGATGGTTTTGAGAGTTAGGTTGATAAATACAGCACTATGTCTTTTGAGATACTTTTAGTTTTTAACCTATTTTATGGCATATGGTAGCTAGATGGTATAGTGGGGAAAGTACTGAGTCTCTTTGTGAGTTCAAATCTTGCCTTAGACAGTTACTAGCTGTGTGACCCTGAGCAAGTCACCTAATCCTCATTGCCTCAATTTCTCTTCTGTAAAATGTGCTGAAGAAGGATATGGCAAACATTCCAGTATTTGCCAAGAAAACTCCAATGGGATCATGAAGAGTCAGATACAACTGGAAAATGATTCAATAGCAACAACTTTAAGGCAACTTTATTGCCACTGAATCTCTTCCCCCTCAACCTCTCCCCCTGTCACTTCTTTCCCTGGCTTGGAGGCTTTGCTGATCAGTTCTTTTTTCTTGCTGGCTTCTATCTAGTTGTTTATTTCTTCCTTTTTAGCTTTCCCATCTCTGTTAAGTAGTCAAATAGACTCTCCTTTCCTCTTTCTAAAATTTTTTTGTTCATTTTTAAAAATTTGCTTTTGCTCTCCTTTTTTCTACAAAAGATCTCTTTCCCTTACTTTTTTCATTATTTATCTTCTTTCTGTACACTACATTTTCATTTTTTAATTCATATCCCTTACATATATTTAGTCTTTTATTCTGTATATTCCTAATGAAATTAAAACTTTTCACACACGTCTTGAGTTCCCTCTTCTAAATAGTTACTTTTATTATTTTGTATGATTTATCACTCCCACAAACTGTTTTTTGTATGTCACTCTTAGAAATTCCCAATTACATGTAAGCAATAGGATATTATTCCATGGTAAGGATTTTCTTATATTCATGACTTTGTATCTCATTTTTTACTTTTGCCCTTCCCATGGCCATCAGTTTCATTGTTTGTTCCAAGGATGTAAATAGGAAATATTTACAGCACCAATGGTGACTATGAATATGCTGGCATATTTCTGAATTACAAAATATAACAGACTCTCCATATATAAGACAGAAACAAAACATTTATTTAAACACCAGAAAGTAAAATTCCAACACCAGAAAGTCAAATCTCAACTCCAGAAAACCAAATCCATGATAGCAACAAAGTTAATACACCTTATTTTTTTAAACAAATGCTTTATTAACTTCTGGTTTACATCATTCATTTCCACCAGATTTTGAGTTACAATTTCTTCCCCCATTTTTCCCCTACCCACCATCCCAGAATAGCAGTCCCACAAGATATCTCTTCCTCCAATCTGCTCTCTCCCATATTTTCTCCCATACCCCTCTCGACTTTTCCATTAGAGCAAGGTGAATCTCTGTGCCCCAATGTCTACACATCTTATCTCCCAGTTACATGCAAAAGAGTTAATATACCTTATTACTGACTGCTGGAAGCAACACAATCCCAAAGCCTTCCCCCTGCTCAGGCCTTTCCACAAAGAAACACTTAAAATCCTAACTGTCTCCTTACCTATGTCCTCTCTCTCCCTCAATCTAACTAATTTCTATGTCCCATTTCTTGCTCTACCCATTCAGCATATTACCCCCATGTGATTAGATTCAGCCTATTAAGGGACAGTGAAGGTCTTCAAATTACCTTAGGCATATTAAGGAACAGGGAAGATCTTAAAATTGCAATTACCATTACACAGAAGCAAAAATGCTTGACAGTGTCACTACATTTAAGGATTACAAAGTGTATTTCTTGCAACATCCTTATAATAATGGTAATATAAGTATTGTTATTTTGGAAGTAAAGAAGTTGAAACTCATTGATGTTAAATGATTTTTCCAAGGTCAGACAGCTATTGAGTGTTAGAAACTGCACTCAGTCTCAGATTTCTCTCTCTCTCTCTCTTTCTCTCTAATTTTAGTGGTCTATCCACTATGTAAGAGGTTCTTAACCTGTGTGTGTGTGTGTGTGTGTGTGTGTGTGTGTGTGTGTGTTTGTGATGTTGGGATTCTACCCTTTGGGAGTTTACTAAAACTTATTAATCCCTTCTCAGAATGATGTTTTAAGTGCATGACATAAAAGACATACGATTTCTGAGACTCCAGAGTTCATGGACTCCAGGCTAAAAATCTATGCACAACACCATGCTGCCTCACAGTAACATGAAATGGTAGATTAGTACCTCTTTGACCCTGAATAAGAGACAAAGTAACTGACCAATAAATTATTCCAACTTTTGTCCCTGGAACAAGGAGCTCTAAATTTTAATCATTAAGCTAGCAGAAAATTGCCAATATGAACACACATATACACACTCACACAGATGCACAGATGCACAAATGTAAATGAACAATATGCATCTGAGAGATAAACAATAATACATAGGGAAAGAAAAGTCAAGATATAAACTAGTGATCAGTTCTGAAAAGCAGATATAGTTTAAGGTAATTAAAGTAAAATCTTACAGTTCCACCAAGAGTGAATTAGTGTCCCAAGTTTGCCTTCCAACATTTGTCATTTTCCACTCCTATTATTTTAGCCAATCTGATAAATATGAAAAGATATCTAAAAGTCATTTTAATTTGCATTTCTCTAGTCAATAATGTTTTAGAGCATTTTTTCATATTACTACATATGGCTTTTATTTCTTTGTCAAAAAACTGCCTGTTCATATCTTTGACCATTGATTAATTGGTCAAACTAATTATAATTAATAACTAGTATTCTTATAAGTATGGCAAAGTATTTTTATACATTTGAGATATGAGATATTTATCTGAGAAACCATCTATAAACATTTTCTCCCAGTTTTCTGTTTTTAAGTAGGTGCGTCTCACTATTTTAAGGAAAAATCCACTTATACCTATGTCTTCAAGTATTTTCAATAGGAATCAGTGCTGTATTTTGTCAATAGACTGTATCTCCTAATATAGTTATATGATTTTTGTTACTTGTATTCTTAATATTATCAATTGTGTTAAATTTTCCTTATGTTACACCATCCCTACAGACCTGATACAAATACCACTGGTTGCAATGTATAATCTTTGTGAATTATCAGTGTAGAATCCTAGCTAGTATTTTATTTTGGATTTTTTAATTCATATTCATTAGCAAAATTGTTCTATAATTTTGTTTTTCTGTTTTTGCTCTTTTGGCTTAGGTATAAACACCATATTTGTTTCATAAAAGGAATTTGGTTGAACTCCTTCAATTCCTATTATTCCAAATAATTTATTTAATATTGGATTTGGTTGATCTGTAAAGTTTGGCAGGGTTCATTTATAAATCTGTCTTGTCCTGGTACTTTTTCCTTAGGAATCTCATTGATGATGTGTTCAATATCTTTTTTTCTAAAATAGATGTATTTAGATATTTTATTTCTTCTTCTCTTAATCTAGGCAGTTTTCATTTTATATTATTTTACTTTTTCAATTATAGGTAAAAATAATTTTGAATGTTCATTTTTATAAGAATCTGAATTTCAATTTTTTCTCCTTTCCCTATTCCCTCCCCAACACAGCAAGTAGTCTGATATTGGTTATACATGTACAGTCATCAGTCGTATGGGAAAAGAAGAATAAGAACAAAAGGGAAAAAATGAGACAAAAATGCTTTGATCAGCATTCAGACTCCAAATTTTTTTTTTTCTGGGTGGGGATAGCATTCTCCATCATGAGCCTTTTGGAATTGTCTTGGATCATTGTATTACTGAGAAGAGTAAGTCTATCAGAGCTGGTCATTGCACAGTATTGCTGTTATGTTGTACAATGTTTTCCTGGTTCTGTTCATTAAATTCAGCATCAGTTCATGTAAATCTTTCCAGGTTTTTTTTTTTAATCTACCTGCTCATCATTTCTTATAGCATGATAGTATTCCATTATATTTATATACCACAACTTGTTCAAGACATTCCCCAACTGATGGACATCTCTTCAATTTCCAATTCTTGGACTCTAAAAAAAGAGCTGCTTTTAATATATTTGTACACATGGGTCTTTTCTCCTTTTATATGATCTCTTTGTGATACAGGTTTAGTAGTGGTATTACTAGATCAAAGGGAGTGCAGAGTTTTATAGCCCTTTGGGCATATTCCCAAATTGCTCTCCAGAATCATTGGAAAAGTTCATGACTCCACCAACAATGCATTAGTGTTCCAATTTTCCCACACCTCCAACATTTATCACTTTCCTTTTCTATCATATTAGCCAATTTAATAGATATGAGGTGGTACCTCAGAGTTCCTTTAATTTACATTTCTCTTTTCAATAGTGATTTAGAGCATATATTTTAATATGACTATATATAGCTTTAATTTCTTCATCTGAAAACAGCCTATCCATATCCTTTGACCATTTATCAATTGTGGAAAGACTTGTATTCTTATAAATAAGACTGTTTTCTATTTATTTGAGAAATGAGACCTTCATCAGAAACACTGACTGTAAAAATTGTTTCCCAGGTTTCTGCTTTCCTTCTAATCTTAGCTACACTGGTTTTGCTTGTGCAAAAACTTTTAATTTAACATAATCAAAATTATCTCTACCTCTTTTTCGGTCATAAATTTTTCCCTTCTCAATCTGATAGGTAAACTATTACTTGTTCGCCTAATTTGCTTACAATATTACCCTTTATGTATAAATCATGTGTACATTTTCACCTTATCTTTTGTATACAGTGTGAGATGTTGGTCTCTGCCTACTTTGTCCCATACTATTTTCCACGTTTTCCAATTGATTATTTTTGGCAAATAGTGAGTTCTTGTTCCAGAAGCTGGAGTTTGGGGTTTTATCAAAGAGTAGATTACAGTAGTCATTCACTAGTGTATCTTGTGTCCCTAACATATTTCACTGATGCCTCACTCAATTTCTCAACCAGTACCAAATAGTTTTCATGATTGCTATGTTATGATATAGTTGTAACCCTGATACAGGCAACCTTTCTTTGCATATTTTTTCATTAATTCCCTTGATATTCTTGACTTTTTGCTCTTCAAGATGAACTTTTATCTTATTTTTTCTACTGCTATAAAATAATTTTTGGTAATGTGATTGGTGTGACATGTAATAAGTAAATAAATTTTAGAAATTGACATTTTTATTATATTACTTCAGCCTACTCATGAGCAATTGATATTTTTCTAGTTATTTAGATATGATTTTATTAGCATGTAAAGTGTTTTGTAATTGTATTTATAGAGTTCTTGGTTTTGTTTTAGCAGGTAGATTCCCAAATATTTTAAATTGTCTACACCTATTTTAAATGGAATTTCTCTGTCTATCTCTTGCTGCTAGGCTTTGTAGGTAATATATAGAAATGCTGATGATTTGTATAGGCATATATTATAAGATCAGGTGTGAAAAAAAGAATGTACATTGTCACTACTGTTATTCAATATTGTACTAAAAATGTTAGCTTTAGCAATAAGAAAAAGAAATTGAAGGAATTAGAATAAGCAATGAGGAAACAAAGCTATCATTCTTTGCAGATGATTTGATGGTATGCTTAGAGAATCCTAGGAGAATCAACTAAAAAACTACTTGAAATAATTAATAACTTTAATAAAGTTATAGGATATAAAATAAGTCCACATGTTAATCTGTGCTATGGCTAAGAGCCTCCCAATGGCTTGCCCAGATACCATCTGTATTGGGCTACATTTCCCTTTTACCTATATGAGACAAACCTTTCCTGAAATCCTTCTAAGCTACTTTAAGCTAGAAAATAGTTTCTCTCTCTCTTTTTGTAGGTTCTGTCATTCCAGAATCTGTTTAGAGGCTTGACTGAACATTGTTTATGAGGGAAACTAGAGAGAGCACAGGAGAACTCCTGTCTTTTCTCTAACATCTTTCTGTATTTTTGTAAATATTCTTCCATTTTACTTGCATTATTAAACTTATTGGCATATAATTGGGCAAAAAATTTCTAATAATTTTTTTATTTTCTTTTCACTAGTGGTTTATTCATCCTTTTAATTTTTGATACTAGTAATTTGGTTTTCTTCTTTTTTACCATATTAATCAATGGTTAATTTTTTGTTTTTTGTTTTTTCATAAAACCAACTCCTAGTTGTATTTATTAATTCAGTGGTTTTCTTATATTCAGTTTTATTAACCTCATGTTTAATTTTAGGATTTCTAATTTGGCGTTTAATTTGGGAGATTTTACTTTTATTTTTATACCTATCCATTGCAACAATCATTGTATTTACAAGCCACCAACACCAGTATAAGAGTGGAAGCAGAATAATCAGAAATCTACATCAATATAATCTCTGAAATTGTTGTCTGGGTATTCTAGGGAGATTCTCAATTCACTGACTTTAAAATAAGACACTTTCAATGTACTCTGTTATCAGATACTTTAAAAACTCCTGAGTCATTTGAATAGATACTTACTGAATATCTGTCTAGTTACAGGAAATTGGGGAATCTGTGGAATGGAATTCTGGAATGTCACCTTGATAAACAGTTTCTTCTTTGTTGGAAATCTCTAGAATAGCAGGTTCCCTGCACTTGTTTGTGCTGCCATCACATTGCTATACCTGGTGGCCATGGCTAGTAATGGTCTTCTCCTCCTGTTGATTGCAATGCACTATAGACCCATCACCCAACACCGTCCACACTTTGCCCAGAATATGACCCCTAGCCTGTCCCCATAACCCAATAGCCCTTAACCCCTTCACCCTGTACCCTCCACCCTGTTCTGGGAGGGACCCCTTTCTAAGAAAAGTTGTACCTTTGTGCCCTTGCACCATCTTCCCAAATTAGCCCTGAGCTATAGATCTAACCAATGGCAATTTTTGGCTTCTGTGTGTCATTGCTTATGCTAGTTCCCCTCCCCAATTGTGGTTTTTGTGGTTTTAGCCTTTATAAGCACTGTATGTACTCCAATTTGGGGCTGCCTGATTTGAGTTTATAGTCTAGGCAGGTGCACTCAATCGATAAATCCACACCTAAATTTACCTTGAATCCAGGTCTCAGCTCACTCTTATTCTCTGCACAACATTACTATCCTAATTCTTATAAGCTACTGCTGAACCTGGTTCCCAGAGCATGACTACAATATCTCTTCATCATTATATAGGCACTCTTAAGGGATTTAGAGGGAATATTTTTGGTACTATTCTCCATTTTCTAAATTTATTATCCAGTAGTGTTGGTCAACACATTTCTAGATCTACAGGGATACACCCAAGGGAATAATAGTTACACCTTGGAAATTGGCAAACTATATGCATACTTTTTTTTAATTTAGAAAGCCAATTAAATATTTACCAGAACACTACTGATAATACCTCTACAGACTAAAATGACCTCAGGTAACTGTGAAAATCTTCACTATACTAGCCTTCTCAGTGGAAATGGTACTTTGTCTGTTTTGGGTCTATGTTGATTTCACAGGCAGAAAGTAAATGGATGAAGATGATGGCAATGTGTATAAATGTTATTGTGGCTTTGTTAAGGCTTGTCTTCCCAGGAACAGAAACTGTGAAGGACTTGAGGTGAACTAGACTCTGTAAGCTTCAGTATGGAAGCAGAACTGAACAAGGAACTGGGAGCTGCCTGCCTTAGAACCCAGGTGACAGTTTGGTGGATTCAGGTAGGAGCTGGGACCATGGAAGAGGAACCATGGAAGCTGAAAGCCTACCTCAAGTCAAGATGAAAAGACCCTTCCTTGGGTATTTAATGCTGACAAATGATATTGTAACTTACCTGTGACCTAGGGGTCAATGGCCTTTGTACTTTCTACTACCCCTTAAGAGGGTACTTAGTAGTGATTGATGATATTGTAACTTAATTGTGACTTAATGGTGGATGGCCTTTGTACTTTCCACTACCCCTTAAGAGGGTATTTAGTTGTGACCAATGATATTGTAACTTAATTGCATCCCATGAGTGGAGGACTTTGACCTTTGTACCTTGTGTCAGTTAAAGAGGCTTTCCTCCTTAAGGGTGATGGAATTAAGGATTTACTAAATGAAGGACTTACTAAATTAATGTTATCTTTTGTTGAAAACTATGTGACCACTTTGGTGAAAACTATGTGGCCATTTTAGTGATAAGTTGTGAAGTTATGACATTGTGAATGCTGTACTTGATTCTCTGTGAATGTTTTGCCTTAATTTGTTTTTAATAGAGAGTTCACTATATTGTGTAATCAGAACCTTGAAAAGCTGTTTATAGCAGCAGTCTTCTGGAAGGCTGCTCATGCTTTGCTTTACAACCAGAGACACTAAGAAATTACATAACTTGCTTAGGGTCACTCAGTCAATATGTGTTAAGAAGGGTTCAGAGTCCAGGTTTTTCTGACTCCAAAATTGGCACTCTACCAACTATTCCAGGATTACTCTCTGTAAGACAAATAAACACAGCACACAGGAGGGCTGCTAGCACGGGTGCACTCTTGATCTGGTCAGACAGTAAAGATACTAAGAATGGTTAAACAATATTACTTTATTCTAGTCAAATTTTCTCAGAAAAGGATTGCTGATAATGGGAGGATAAACTCCTACAGCATTCCCTAATCACCATCCTCCCAGGAGTCAGCAAGAAGGTGGAACAATTACGGTGATGGCTTGATAGGGTCAGTCTAAACAGGCACAACTTGTGCATCCCCCTAAATCCTCTTATGTCTCAATGTGGATGTGTTGAGGCAAACAGCACTTCTTCATTCAACTCTAAGGTTCCCCCTAAGCCTCAACAGGGGCCCATTGAGGCAAACACAACATTTGTGTGTTCAATCCTAAAGTTCCCCATTCAATGATCAATGCCAACCTGTTCTATGGGGGCAGTAGATAAAACAGGCATAAAGCCAGTAATAGACTCATCCCTGTATCTCACTGCACAGCCACAGTGAGTGTTTATATTATTTATGATTATATAATGCTGTGCAAGTATGGTGGAGATATTTTGAACCATAATTGTGGGAACTCATATCTAGTACCTGGGAAGAAGAGATTTTATGGCTATGGATCCTGAAAAACGGAACCCTAAGAAATAACAAAAATCCACTTTACACATACTAAAATCCACCTTACTTACACTCTCCTATTAGGTTTTTGTATATTAAGAGATAAACAAAAACAAATTCATATGCAGAAAAAGAAGTGAAAAGAGATAGAAGGCAAAGCAGAGATTAGCAATCAACCTGTAGAACAGTCAAAAAGTGCAAGTTTACAGATAAAGTGAAAATATATTTTAAAATGAACACAACTTCATTCCATGCTCCATATTTGGAGAGGAGCCCAGAATACAATGTTTAGGAAGAGCCCTCAGGACACCAGAGTTGCTCCCATGCTTAATGGAAAAGGGAGTCAGGGGAATCAGGTCAAGAATTGTACCCTCTGGGACTCATTAAAGCCCCTGACCCTGGAACAGCAGGTCCATGATGTTATCATCTCAGGTAATCAAAGAAAGCCATCTGAACTGAGCTGAAGCACAGATCCAATCTGAAGACAAGGCATCTGATGGGACAGAAGAGCTACTCCCTCAGGAATATGGCTCTTCCTGTTTTCAATCTTCCTAGGAGACAATAAAAACTGAATAATAAAATATTCTTCTTTAATATTTTTTCATTTCTCCTACAGCTTTTCTCACTCTATATCACTTTTCTCACAAAATTTGGAAAATTCTAAATTTCTCAAACTATAGACTTCTGTTTGCTTCCCATTGCTGGCCAGGAGGGGCTGGTTCAAGGAAAATTAGGCAAGATAAGCAACTTCTTGAAAAGCAGCTCCTTCCCTTTCTTCATACATTGAAGAAAGGGAAACGCAGTGGACATATGCTACCTTAGAATTATTCCTGAGCTGTGACCTTACCTACCCAATTAAATCATCAAAGAAGCCAAAAAATACCAAAAATGGATGCACGCCTAAACATCTCATCATAGGAATCCCATTCTATGTTCATCACTGGTAGGAAATATAAACTTCCCCCCCCAAGTTTCCACTTGATCATTTCAGACTTTCGAGTGACCATAGAAGATCCAGTGGAGTTGTGGACTGACTCACTTTCTCTGTGAGAGGTAAGTGAAGAACCATGTCTTCTACCTCAGAGAACCATACAGAATCTGAATCTACATTTGCTTTAGGGAGAGGAAGTGGAGAGGGACATTGCAGAAAGAATATAGGATCTAAAATTCTCTGTTCCAAATTAAGGAAAGAATGATAGATAGCATAATAAAGAAGCCCCTGATACCTGAGTACATATCTCTTCTCCTTTAACCACAAATTTTCCCCTTGAGAGTTAACCCTATTGATAAGGAGAAAAATTACATTCAAATTTGATGCTAGAACTCATTTTTATCTCTTTAGAGTGCTTTAGCTCTAACTTCTACAACAGTGTTTCCAGCTGTAACCAACCCCTTGGACTGGATTTCACCATAGTCCATCAAAACCTCTCACACCAAATCCTACCCAGATAGCCAAACTGCAATATTTAGTCATTTTTATTTTTGTAAAGCAGTTTTTCCAACTCAGTATTCACACAGAGCCCTATGTCCATAGCAATAGGCTAGTCTCTATTATCTCCCAAGACAGCTTCTGGTGTTAACTAATGGATCTCCGAGATTGTCTTCTTATATCTCACAATTTATAAATTTAAACTTACATATATACATATATATTTAAATATATAAGACATTACAGTTATAATTTCTCCTAAGAGAAGCCTGTCATCTTTGTGCAATAGGAAAGTCCAATTCTGGCCAGTAAATTGGCCAAAAGTAAAAAAAAAAATAAATAAATAGGGAAAAAGTTAAAGGAAGAGTTTTTTTTTTTTAATTAATCCTAATTTTCTCAAACCTTCTTCTAAATATTACCACAAACCAGATGATACCTCAGGATTCTCTCTTTACCTTCTACTTGGACTTGAGGTTGTCACTTGCTCCAAGACTTTGCTTTAGTTTTTCCTGATTATGTGTAGAAGTCGCAAATGGTCCACTATTGATATTGATGCTTTTCTACCTCAGGCAGAGCATAAATAGAAGAGTCTCTGATGGCTTCTGAAGTGCCCCAGATGGCCTCTGGCATATACTCTGGTGCTATATCTATAATATATTCCAATTAAGTACATTTCAGTATGTGAAAAGCCATTTTCCCTCTCTCCCCCTGCTCCAAACTACCATCACTCTCCCACTCCAAAGAGGAGATCAGAGACAAGTTTTAAGACATTTCTGTTTCCAGAAATACCTCTTTTTTTCTTTCATCATCTCCTATTATCCTTCACAAGGTAGGGTGTGGAGGGGCAGGAGAAGGCAAAAAATACAAATTTGATTTTCATATATAAATTCCTTTTCCTCTTAGAATGGACTATATTCTCACATGAAGTTTGTATAAGTATGTGAGGTCTCTCAGAATAACTCCACTCCTTAATCATTAGGATCATAGATTTAGAGCTAAATTAATGAAAAACCCTTATTCTGATAATGAAGAAACTTAGGACCATAGAAGTTAAACAACTTGCTCTAGGTCTTTGTAATCTTAATGGAATATAAGATCTTTCCTGCCCATTAATAGGCCTCATGGGGATCCCATTAAGGGAACCTTGCTTTGGGGTGCCTTTCTGGGAAGACTTTCATATCCTTTGCTAATTTCTAATTAGGCACTGAGTCAGGAGGGCTGTGATGCCTTCTGACTTTGAGAAGTGTATATACACTCTGAGTTGGTATTTTGCCTTGGGGGCTCACTAATGAGGAGGATCTTATGATTCCCTGGTCAAGATTCTGAGTGTCCATATGTTCAGAGCTCCCTCCCTGCTCAGATGTAAAAGCTCTCCCAATCCAGGGATGTATGTAAGGTGTATAGTTGATTCAGTCAGTCAGAGCAGTGTCTGTTGGTCTTTATTTCTCTGCTTATATTTTCTCTGAAGATCAGGGTACTGTTAAAAAAGATTGTTGTCCCCTTAAACAGCTATCTTTCCTAGTAAAATAGATCCAAGAAGCTGTGCTAGCCATCCTGGGTATGCCACTGGGGTTGCAGCTACAGTTACATAAGTAGTAGGTAGGGTTCCCTCTTCCCAAGTTTCTTACTAGCTCTTGGATATTCAGATTAGGTCAATAACCATCCAACTGGCAGTAAAGTAATAGGTTAGAAACTATATACAACAATGGTACTGAACGTGAGAGTAAAGTGAAAGTAGTAAGTAAACTAATAACAATAGAACAAACATATATTAACTGGACAAACAACAGCTACTATTTACATGGCCTTTTTAATGCTTTCAAAACACTTTATATATATTTTAACTTATCCTCACAACCATCTTGTAAGGTATGTGCTATTATTATCCCCACTCTACAGGTGAGGTTAGTAACTAGGTGGCACAGTGGATAAAGAGTGAGACTTGGAGTCACAAAGACCTGAATTCAAGTCTGACCACCTGTGTGACCTTGGGAAATCCCTGTTTGTCTCAATTTCCTCATCTGTAAAGCCCTTTGGAGAAGGAAATGGTAGAACACTCCACAACCTTTGCCAATAAAATCCCAAAAGGGATCTCAAAAAGTTGGGCATGACTGAAAATAGCTGACCAACAACAGACAAGGTAACTGAGGAAGAAAGAGGCTGCACAAGACTTCACAAAAACTAGTAAGTCTGTGAGGCAGAATTAAGATTCAGGACTTCCTTCCTCCAAGTCCAAGGCTAGATCTACTATGCTACCTATTAAATGACATATAGATAGAATGAACTCCATATCACTCTCTTTCATCCCTTTATTTTACACCAATTTCCCTTGCTCTAGATTTATATCCCAATATCTTATTCATACATACATTAAAACATTAAATTAATTATCATCTTTATCTTCATTTCATAATTCCATTGAATACCAGTCTCCACCCTTCTGAGAAGAAAAGAAAGAACATTTCATCTTTTCTATAGTCTGGTCTCTGGACTTGGGGGAAAGAAAAATAACACCATTACTTCACTTCCCAGCACTTGTCACCTCCAGAACTTCCTAATAGAGAGGACTCCACCCTAAAGCTAAATGACTATGGACATTGGCAATCTATTTACACTCTTTTCTAGATGATTAACACATTCCCCATCCCATTCTGAATCACAACCACCCCTGTTACCATTCAAACCCTATTCTTGCCACTCCATTTTCCAATCCTTTATTCCTGTTCCCCACAACCCAATCTTCCTAATTGTCCACCCTAAAGTTACCCTCCTATCTATTATATCCTTTGCAGTACTGATCCATAGGTGACAAAGTAGCTTTTATCTTTAAGATTTTCTTTTCCCCGGGGTGGCTAGGTGGCACAGTGAGTAGAGCGTCGGCCCTGGAGTCAGAAGGACCTGAGTTCGGATCCGACCTCAGACACTTAACGCACACACAAACAAAAACCTAGCCGTGTGACCTTGGGCAAGGTACTTAACCCCAATTGCCCTCCAAAAAAAAGAAAAAAAAAGATTTTCCTTTCCCATTCTTTCCATCTGCCAACTCTCAATGAGATCCATCACATTCCTATTCACACAGAATCCTTAGCCTCCCTTCCCAACACCATTCATTCCCTCATCTCGCTGATCTAAGTGGGGTAGTACTCCTTGTTCCTTATTACCACTTTAAGGCACTTCACCTACTTCCCTGACTCAGTAATCTCTCCTCCTCTAAGGTTTAACCAAACTATGTCTACTACCCAATCAAAATTATAGTAACCATTGGTAAATGATACCCAAAACACTTCCCTTCTTTCCAGAATGAGTTCAGTGACTCTTTTTAGTCTTTCTCTCATACTAAGAGATGTGATCATACATTTGTATACTCCTACAACATACTTATTGCACATGATGTCCTTCTCCACTCCATTTTAGCCACACAAAAAAGATGATTATGTATTTGATCTTTGCAATGTTACCATCCCATTAAAGGCAATAGTCCTTGATATAATAAACAGAATAATAATAGTTGACATTTATATAACACTTTATGATTTATAAAGCCCCATATATGTGTGCATATATATGTATGTATGTATATATGTATGTATATTTATAAATATACATACACATTATCTCATTTGATCCTCTTCTCAAATCTGTAAGATAGGTGACATTATTATTACCTAGTTACAGATAAAGAAATTGAGGCTAAGAGAGTTAGGTGACTTACCTGGGGCTCCAAAACTATAAATATCTGTTGCAAAATTTGAATTCAGATTTTCCAGACAATGACTCTACCAACTGCACCAACTAGCTGCTTAGTATTAGTATATTAATCCATTAAATCTTACCTATCCTTTCTTCTCTCCTAAAATACGTGGTACAAATCACAGTATTCACGGCATTTCTTTTCTTCTCCATCACAAACTTCATGATAGAGTAGTCATTCATCCCTAAAATTCCCATCATTTCTACTTGAGTAATCATTTCCTCACCGTTAATCAAAATCAGGCTCAACAAAGTCAATCAACTGTCAGTTCATTGTTGATTTCTCTTCCATTTACAGAATAAAAATTTTCATTTATTCAAAGCATACGTTCTCAACTGCTCAGTTTTGGCAGACATCCCCATCCAATATCCAAATATTATAAGTTCCCTATCACTTTAACATCGTACCACCATGCCATGTTTCTGATGTGATTTCCAAACTTTTTGTCTAAATTATTTCTTCCATCTAATTTATTTTAATTATGTTCCCAGAACAATGTCAGCTCTGATTTTCCTTCAATGATCATCACCCAGGTGTCTATATCATATTCCCTCCCCAAGCTCCCAGGATATTACATATCTTCATATGGATTTATCTTCTTAATATGCAATGCCTTTTCCCTGTTTCTTTTAACTCTTCTGTCCACTGTGAAAGGGTGTACACTTCCAGAAACATTCTCTTACCATAAATACTTAATCTCAATTAATCTCAATTGAATCAACAAGATCAAATTTTCTTCCTGAGTTGGGATCTATTTTGCCCTGTTTATTATCCATTCTTTCTGCTTAGTGTATATAGGCTTTGTTTTTATTGCTAAATTCCTTGTTTGATTATTTTCTCCTGAGAAGTATTCTTTTCTTCTATTTTTATTATTATATTGGGTTTAGCAACCATATTAGTAGATGTATGTACTTTCGTCCTATTTCCACCTTTTTCAATTTAAAATCCATTTTTAGGGGCAGCTAAGTGGTGTAGTGAATACAGCATCAGCCCTGGAGTCAGGAGGACCTGAGTTCAAACCCAGCCCCAGACACTTAACACTTACTAGCCATGTGACCTTGGGCAAGTCACTTAACTCCAACTGCCCTGCCCTCCCCCCTCCAAAAAGCAAAAACAAAAAAACAAAAACCTATTATTTAGCTCCAAATGTTAAATGATTCTTCTTTACAATTTTATTCTATTCTCAAATCTCTTAGTACAGATTAGAACATATTCCTTCTTCAGATGCTTTCTTTCTTTCCTTGAAGCAATGCTCATTTCTAAGAAATAAAAACATTTCCTTTGTCTCTAAATATATACCTCATTATGCATCACATCTATGCTGAAAAGCATAAGGCATAATTTACAACCTTCTGAATCATATATTCACTGCTACTCTTTCAAAGAACACTTTATTATCACTAAAAATTGAAAGTAGAAATACATTCCCGAGCACTTTTACTTTCTGTTTCAAAATAGAGTCCAACCTATAAATTGTGCAGAGCTAACTCTTTTATACTGGTAGGAGTACAAGCATATCATACTCCCAGAAAGTTATTGCAAAATTAGGCCATTCCAGTTCTTAAAACTTTGGGGGAGGGAGTTAAGTCTCTTGGACAAATTCTGTGACTAAATATTGTGATAAACTCTCTTTACCATACATATACACTGATGTAAGGAATTATTGTTGAGCCTTCCAAATTTTCTGTCAATAGCATGATGCAATCTCCTCAATTATTTTTCATTTGCAGTTAATATATTCTTTCCTGGATTTTTTTGCAAAGTCAAAGAGAACCTGACCCATAAGCAGAAAGAAAATTGTTTAATTAGAGACATATATTTCCTTGCATTTCTCTGATAATAATTCCAAACCTTGATTCTGCAAACATAATCAGACCCACTCAGCCACAGATGTCATTGATAAACATTCAGCCTTGAAGTTTGTGCATGAGCTGTGGGTAGAAGATTCTAGTATATTCGATGATTTCTTTGGTTTACAGAAAGTCATAACCTTTTTTCTTTCAACACTGATTCTATCCTTAGGCAGCTGGTCAACAGGTTGTGAAGGAGTGTGTGGATTTGTGGACTTATCAAATAAAAATTGGAAGACTTTTCTACCTCACCCCTATAATCCTGCATCCTTCACTTGAACTAGTTATATTTTATTAAACATTAGTCAAGGGAGCTTTGCACAATACAATTGGCTATCCAATATATAGATATACATATGTGTGTATATATATATTCCCATATACATATATGTATATATACACATATATTCAAAGAAACAGCATTTAATAATATTGCAATGCATAATAAGAATGTTTTTCATTTATCAAGCAACTGTAAGACTGTTGCTTTTCCTCCTGGGGCCTAGAAGTCTCCCCACAAACCTCCAAACATAGGATCATTCTGAATAATGGAGTTCTAGAACATGTATAGTCTGAATTTGTTTAAACTCCCTTTTAGGGAGGAAAATAATGCCCACTCAGTACTCAGTGCCCCACAACAGTACTTCCCAAGGTATTTTGCTCTACAAATCTTTTCAACAACAAAATATGTTGTGAATCACTGGAGTAATTTAATATACTACTCAAAATATTCATTAAGTGCTTACCATAACTACAATAGTTTTGCCCCCAAACTACAAATTAAAATTTATATTATATAATTATATTCATAAATTATAAAAATTCACTTTTAATTTAAAACTTAAATATAAAATTATAAAAATACATTTATAAAATAATTACAAATAGATTATATGAAATATTCTGTAGAAATTAAAAATAATCTAATATGATATCATACTCATGATATTCATATTATCATATTAAAACTTCACATTAAATTTATTTTATAAATATTTTTAATTCAAATAATATCCTTACTCAAATAATAACTTGAAAATTGTTTAACCCTTGTGGTGGTTTAGAAACAATTTGATGACGAGTTGTGAAATGGAGAGAAATGTTGCATTTAATCAGAAGGGGTCGAATTTGAGGTAATTGTTGCACACACAAAAAAAAACATAATTATTGTGAATATAATCATAATAGTTTTGAATAACTGCAAAGATAATCCTATGAAGGTTCAAACATACACATGCCTGTTGTCATAAAGGAAAAATATATTTGCAACAAAATCAGCCAATTATTATTTGCTTAAAGAACCTTTAGAGAATTTTTCATGTGAACCCCTTGGACAATTGCCACAAAAACCCAAGATGTTAGCAAACCATTAAATGGAAAAAACTTCTCTAGAAGAAGAGGTGGAAAAATAGAATTTATAGATTGATATTGGTGAAGTTGGGGTCACTACTCATATACTGGGCAGGGAACTCAGTTCTGGCTGTCTTATCATTATCAGGGATACTCAACCTTTTCAAACTACAGGAAATACATCATGATGTATGATGACTAGACTTGTCAGAAAGCACCAGCGAAAAAGGACATTGCTATCACTGGTCCTGGAAGCCTTTTCTCTCTGACACAATTGCAGAGTCTCTTTCTCTCCAATTATCGCTCTTCCTCTTCCATCCTCACACAAATTTCAACCATTTGAGTTTTAGAGGAAAAGAAAGACAAAATAAAAGGGATGCAATACAAAGACATAAATTCATAACATTATAGGACAGAAACAAATAGAATCCTAATTGTATTTTTCAGTTTTCTTTTCCTTACTACTACTCTTCAAAAATCATCAAATAGCAAATTATAACTCTATATAAATCAATTATCTTTAGGCAGAAAACAAAAAAACTTATAAATGCAAGGAAGAATGTTAAAATCCTAGAAAAAGTAAAATTATGAAGAAAATCTAAAAGAATAATCCCATCACAAATAGTTTAATAGATTTTATATGGGTTTATACTCTAAAATAGTTCTGTTGATAGGTTTATATGCATGTACACATTTTAAAGTAATTCCTCACCCTTTACTTGACTCAGTGTGGTAGTCATCTTTGTTAATTGTTAGAGAAGAAATAATTTTATCAGAAAGTAAGCTCAATAATTTGTTGCCATAAGTCCAACTGTCCAATGGGAAGGTTCTCATTGACTTACCACCTACTGACTTTTTTTTTACATTTATAGTATTTCTGGATTTGTTGGGTCTATGTTCTTACCTCTCTGTTGTGATCCAGGGAGAAAAGGGCCTGTGCAATGGAACTCTGGAATGCCACCTTGGAGAACAGTTTCTTCCTCATTGGAATTCTCCAGGACAGTAAGTATCCTGGACTGGTTTGTGCCACAATCACATTCCTTTACCTGGTGGCTGTGACCAGCAATGGCCTCCTGCTCCTGTTAATTGCTATGGACAAGAGGCTGCATGTGCCTATGTACTTCTTGCTCAGCCAACTCTCACTCATGGATCTGCTCTTTACAACTGTCATTTCTCCCAAAACATTTGCAGATTATTGGCATGGACAGAGCACCATCTCTTTTTCAGGCTGTGGATTCCAGATGTTTCTGATACTGACAATTGGAGGGGCTGAAGATATGCTGTTGGCCTTCATGGCATATGACCGCTATGTAGCCATTCAACATCCCCTGAATTATATGGCCTTTATGAGACCAAAAGTGTGCTGGTCCATGGTGGCCACATCCTGGCTTTTGGCATCCATAAATTCCCTTGTGCACACCATATACACTATGCGCTTCCCTTTCTGTAGAACCCGGGAGATAAGACACCTACTCTGTGAGATTCCCCCTTTGCTAAAGCTGGCATGTGCTGACACCACAAAGTACCAGTTCATGGTTTACACAATGGGTGTGACATTCCTCCTCATCCCCCTCTCTGCTATTGTTGCTTCCTATACACTAGTTTTGACTGCTGTCTTCCACATGCCCTCAACACAGGGGAGACAGAAAGCTCTCCTTACATGCTCATCCCATCTGACAGTGGTTGGACTCTACTATGGAGCTGCTGTGTTCATGTATGTGCTGCCCAGTACTTACCACAGCCTTCAGCGGGACAATATTGTCTCTGTCTTCTATACCATTATTACTCCAGCCCTGAACCCCCTGATCTATAGCCTGAGGAACAAGGATGTACTGGGAGCCCTGAAGAAGGTTCTAGGGAAAGGCCGCTCAGCACCAAAGTTGTAGAAACCTAGACAGGTTTTTGTCTAATCTATCTGAGATCTAGTAGCTAGCAAATTCTCTTTAATTTTATTTCCATTTATCTGGAACATCCCACGAGATACCATATTCAAATTTTCTCTTTCATTCTTCAACACTACTGCATTCTATACATGAGGTCATTCAATATGGGAGAGTCATTTACAAAAGGGGAAACATAAAGGAAATTCTAGAGAGGTACAAATATTTTACTTCTCTCATTCCTGGAAATAATTGTACCTAGGTAACAAAATTCACACTTCATAATTCATTCTCGAATTTGAAGAATATGCTTTCCCAATTTTGAAAACTAACATAAAATTTGTCCTTCTCAAGTCTTGGCACACTTCTCTCAATCTTCATGTTTTCAAAGACCACAAATAACAGCTCAGCAACCATCTATGTGAACAGCATCTTCTGTATAGTAATTTTTCCTAAAAATCCATCCAGCCTCTACTTGAAGATGTCAAGGAAAGGTAAATCCACTCTTTTTAGGGGAAGTTCACTTCTGGTTAACTATGTTAATGAGTTTTTACTTTTATCAAATAAAGTTGAGGGTCACCCATTGAATAATAGAGAGCAGTGTATTGGGCATAAACAAGAAGCTACACACTAGAAATCTAGATCTATTCAGAAAACATGGTATAAAAGGTGTTATAAGGAGGCATGCATGACTAGAAAAAAAATATGAGCAGTCATAGTTACAGCAAGGAGTAACCTATAGAGATTGGTGCTTTGACATCTATGCAATGTCAAGAATTTTTCCTTTTAAAACAGGCAAACCAGGGGCGGCTAGGTGGCGCAGTGAGTAGAGCGCCGGCCCTGGAGTCAGAAGGACCTGAGTTCAGATCCGGCCTCAGACACTTAACCCACACAAACAAAAACCTAGCCGTGTGACCTTGGGCAAGTTACTTAACCCCAATTTCCCTAAAAGGGGCGGCTAGGCGGCGCAGTGAGTAAGAGCGCCGGCCTCGGAGTTGGGATGACCTGAGATCAAATCCGGCCTCAGAAAATGAGCACCCACACATAAATAATGACTTGCTGTGTAACCTTGAGCAAGTTACTTAACCCCAATTGCTTAAAAAAAAAGACAAAAAAAACAGGCAAACCTTCTTTCAAGATTTTCAGAAGGACATAAAATGAATTTTACAATATGGGTAGGCACAGATGCATTAACCAATGAGAATACAGATCTGCTGAAGTATAAAAATAGACGTTGGCCTAGACAATTGTTTGAGTGACATTCAGGAGTTAGGGTTAGGAGGCAAAGCTAGATGCTTGGGATCATTATGGGGATTAGAGGGAGGTACTGTTCATATTCAGTAAATATAGAGTCCTGAATTTCTTAGAGAAGTTGGTATTTAGCTTTGCTATACACAGCAAAAGTACTTGTTATCTAGGACTTTGGAAAATCATCCTAATGGAGAGCCTGGAGCAAATTTTCCTGCTAGGTCAAACCTATTTCATTTTTTCTCTCCTGCCAAGGACAGTAAAATATCCTTCAAGGACAGTAGAAGGAGCACCAGATCTGGAGTCAAGATCTGAGTTAAAATCCAGCCTCAGACACATACTGGTTGTTTGACCTTGGAAAAGTCACTTAACTCTTTCCTTATCTATAAAATGGGAACAACAAAAACATTTGTATTTCTGTATTGTTTTGATGACTAAATACTATATGTAAAACACTCTGCAAACCTGATAGCACTGTATAAATGCCAGCTACGATAATCATAACAAAATTATTCTATGTGGTATTATTATTGTTATTGTTATCTTCTTCAAAGACACAAGCTTTATCTGCCTAAAACAAATTATCTGTTAAGGAATTAATTAAAGAAACTCAAAGCAGATTGGATAAGAGTCAGGGAAGGAATTGATAACATAAAATATCTCCTTAAAATAACAAATTTGTATCATTAGATTTCATTCAAAAGCTTTTCAATGCTCTTCTTTTCCCTTTGGTTTTCTTTTTAATATTTCTTTCATTCGTTATTTCAAAACCTTCCATTTTCCCTAATAAGGTGAGGATCAGAGAGAGGCAGTCCTTCAAACAATCCTTTTAACTTCGGGTTGGGAGGAAATACCCAGCATTCCTTATACTTGTTGATTTTTTCTCAACTTTGGAAAAAATATAAATTAGTGCAATGAGGATCCCCCCCAAAGCCCACTAGTGGGTATCACTCTTCTCTTTATATTATCTCATTTTGGGGCCTCATTAGGTCACATGAGTTCAAAATAATATCTCTGTGCAGATGATACTCAGATCTATGTTTCCATCCCTAACCTCTTTCCTAAGTTCTAATCTCCCTTTACCAGCTACTTTTGAACAGCTCAAATTGGAAGTACCATAGTCTTCTTAAAATCACCATGTCCAAAGCAGAACTCATGATCTTTCCCCAAAAACCTTCCTTTCTTTTCAACTGCTAAAGGAACCATCATTTTCCCTCTTACCCTAGTTCCCAACCTCAATGTCATTCTATATATCTATATCTATCCATCTCTATATCTATCTATCATCTATCTATCTATATCCCATCTTTTGTCTAAGCTTGTGTTTTTTACTTTGATATCACCCATACATGTTCCCTTATTACCACAAACACAACTAACACCATTATATACAGGCATACTACAAAGATATTGCAAGTCAAGTTCCAGACCACCAAAATAAAACAAACATCTCAATAGAGTCACATGAAATTTTTTGTTTCCCAATGCATAAAAAATTTAGGTTTACACTGTACTATAGTTTATTAAATGTTCAATAGTATTGTGTCTGAAAAATGGATACCCCTCAATTTTTAAAAATACTTGATTGCTAAAAAAAAAATGCTGACCATCATCTGAACCTTCAATGAGTCATAATATTTTGCTGGGGAGCAGGGGGACATGGATCTTGCCTAAGTTTTGATCGCTGCTGACTGATCTGGGTGGTGGTTGCTGAAGGTTGGAGTAGTTGAGGCAATTTCTCAAAATAAGACAACAATGCATTTTGCTGTGTTGATTGACTTGTTCTTTCACTGGAACACTTAAGAGGCTATTGCATAGCTATTAATTGGCCAAATTTCAAGATTGTTATCTCTCAGGGTATAGGGAGGTCTGAGAAAAGGGAGAGAGGGGGAAATGGCAGGTCAGTGCCATTCAGAACACAAGCAATATTTATTGATTAAATTCACCATCTTATATGGGTATGGTTCTATTTTAAAATTTTAGTACTATTTTATTTTTTGCAATTACATGTAAAGACAATTTTTAATATTCATTTTTTATAAAATTTGGACTTCTAAATTTTCCCTGTCCTTCCCTTCCTTTCCCCCTCTTTAAGACAGTAAGAAATTTGATATAAGTTGTATATGTTCAATTATGTAAGACATATTTCCAGATTACTCATGTTATGAAAAAAGAAAGTTTGCAAAAAGAGTTTGCAAAAATTTTGCAAAAAAAATCAAAACCATAAAAAGATAAAATGAAATGTACCTCATCAATAGTATGCCTTGATCTGCATTCAGAATCTACCAGTTTTTTTCTCTGGATAGAGATGGCATTTGCTATCATAAATAAATCTTTTAGTATTGTCTTGGATCATTGTATTGCTGAGAAGAGCTAAGGCAATTATAGTTAATCACCACACAATGTTGCTGTTACTGTGTACAGTATTCTTCTGGTTCTGCTCACTTCATTCAGTATCAGTTCATTTAAGCCTTTCCAGGTTTTTCTGAAATCTCCTTGCTTATCATTTCTTATAGCACAATGGTATTCCATTACATTAATATATCACAACTAGTTTAGCTATTCCTCAATAGCTGCATATCCTTTCACTTTCTGATTCTTTGCCACCACAAAAAGAACTACTATAAATATTTTTTACATGTAGGTCCTTCCCCTTTTTTAAATAACCTCTTTGGGATACAAACCCAATAATGGTATTGTGGGATCAAAGGATACACACATTTTGATTGCCCTTTGGGCATAGTTCCAAATTACTCTCCAGAATAATTGGATCAGCTCAAAACCCACCAGCAATGCATTAGTGTCTATAGGTGTGACGTTTGGCATCACATTTGCCAAAACAATTCAAATAGTAACATCAAAGGTTACTGATCACAGATCACCATGACAGATAATAAGAATGAAAAAGTTTGAAATATTGTCAGAATGACCCAAATGTTACACAGACATGATGTGAGCATGTGCTACTGGAAAAATGGTGTCATAGAACTGCTCAATGCAGGATTTTCACAGACCTTCATTTTGTAGAAAACACAATATCTGGAAATACAATAAAGCAAAGCACAATATAATTAGATATGCCTGTACAGGCCTTCATTACCTTTCACCTGAACTATTGAAGTAGTCGTCTAATTAATCTCCTTGTCCCAAACATCTTCCCATTGCAACTCATCCTTTACTTATCTGCCAAAATGATTCCCCTAATTTGCAATTCTATCCCACAACTATCCCACTCCCCAAATCCAGTGACTCCATATTACCTGCAGAATAAAATATAATATTGCTGTTTGACATTTTAAGCCATTCACTTTCTGGTCCCTCCCTCCCTTTCAAGTAGATGATCTACCTACACTGGCCTATTTGCTGTTCCTAATATATGACATTCCATCTTTTAACTCTATGCCTTCCCACAAGTTACTTGTCCTGTTATGGTAGAAATTAAGGTAAACTGAGGTGCAAAATTCTAAGTACAATCAATTTATTGGTTGGGCTATACCAATAAATTTGGTCAATGGTTGCTCTAGATAACCAAAGACCTTGAATGAGGGCTGACAAGGTCTTTTATAATAATTAACAAGATGACAGAGCAAAACCCTGGGCAACTTTTTGTGGTTCCAAAGAACTGGAAATTGAGGGGATGCCCATCAATTGGAGGAATGGATGAACAAGTTGTGGTATAGGGCTGTGATGAAATACTGGTGTGCTATGAAAAATGATGAGCTGGCAGATTTCAGAAAAACCTGGAAAGCCTTACATGAACTGATTCAAAGTGAAATGAGCAGAACCAGGAGAACACTGGACATAGTAGCAGCTATATTGTACAATGATCAATTGTGTATGACTTAACTATTTTCAGCAATAGAATGATCCAAGACAATTCCAAAGGACCCATAATCAAAAATGGTATCCACATCCAGAAGAAGAACTGAGTCTGAATGTAGATTGAAGCATACTATCTTTCACTTTATTTTTTTCATGTTTTTCCTCCAATGGGTATGTTTTATCTTTCACAGCATGACTAATATAGAATTATGCTTTACATGTTATAACCTATGTCACACATAACATATAACATATATAACCTCTAACTATATATAACATATATATGATACATATACTACCTATAACATATATAACTATAATGTATATAACATCAAATTGCTTACTTAGGTAGGGAAGAAATAAGGAAGGGAGGAAGAAAATTTGGAAATCAATATTTTTAAATGAATATTAAAAATTGTCTTTATATGTAATTGGGATGAAAATAAAACACTATTAAAGACAGAAGAAAAATCTGAGCAACATAGGTGTGTCTTCTGATTGTCTATTGATAACATAATGAAAATCAAGGTTACATCATTTGAGCCTGCCCTTTGGAAAACCCCTTGACCACAGCTAAAATGTGATTTTAATCAAAAGACAAGGGTTCTCAGGTGATGGAATTAGTGTGCATGTGGTGGGTTCTGCTACAATAGTTTAAATTGGTGAAATTTAGTCTTTTAGGTTAATCAAAGTTCTCTTGAGAGTGAGTGATGCATGAGGTTACGAAGGTGGAAGTAATTATAAGATGAAAGCTTGACCTTTAGGCAAGTTTTTTTCCAGAATGTGGGTGGTGGGTGAAATTTATAAGGTGAAGGAACCTTGAAAGAGAATATTAAATCTAGTTTAAATAAGTCTTAGCAAAAGAGAATTAAAATCACTTTTTTCAGTTTTATAGCCCATATCTAGAACTCTCTCTTCTGCAACTTCTAGTTTCCATGTCTTCCTTCAAGACTCAGCTCAAATCTTACCCTCTGTAAGTATTAGCTTCAATCCCTTCCCTCTGAGATTAATTTCCACTTATATTGTATGCATCTTATATGTCCGTGATTCTTTGCACGTCATCTCCCCCACTGCAATGTTAGCTCCTTGAGAGCAGGGACCATATGTTTTTTTTTTTATTTTATATGTTCAGTGTTTAGCATGATTATAATTTAACAAGAGTTTAACAAATGCTACAATCTCTGAACATCAATGAGATGTTATCCTTATTTGCCATACTTTCTCAAATTGAAATTTTATAATCTGTGACTTTTGTTGATCATTTTTATGAATGTTTGCATGTTACTTTGATCCATTATGGGATCAAAGTCCCCTGGGAAGAGGCACTTGATTTTAATAGTTAGCTTTCCTTTGTTATTTCAGCCTTGTCTAATGATACTTGGTGCTATTTACTGTGATGAATGAAAAACCAAAGAGACAGAGTTTCTGGGTAATTAACAATCAGCTTACTTTGATGGACAGTGGTTTCTCTCAGTAACCAAAAACAAAATCATGGAGACACTGAATGTTTTAAATACCTTTAAAAAAAAGGGGATACCCCTGACATGTGAAAATCAATTAATTGGACAATTAATGAGGAGGTGGACTGAAAGTCTTCTACTCCTCTTGCTGAGAACATGAATTGATTAGGAGTCTCAGAAGCCTCCAGAAATCTGTACAGAGGAATCCATCTCCATCTATACCATTCTGATTGGTTTTCTCCTCCGTTAGCTGGGTCACCAGAAACTCCAGTAGAGGCATGCAAGAGCATAGGCACTTTGTTTTGGGACACGGATTCACCTAGATTAGATTCTCTTTAAACTCTAAACATAAATAAGGTCTCCTGGTTGGGTGGAGTCCTGCCCAAGATAGAGGAACTCTTCCCCAAGGTTTATGGCAATTTCCTCTGCCACACATGCCCTTCAGAGACTAGCTGACCTATAGAGGGTGGGCCCTAAATGAGAAAATAAATAGTCTGAATCCTAATTAATAATCGGTTATTAATATAATGGCAAAATTATTTCCATCATTCCCCTCTTTGATTCTTTTGAGAAACATAATCTCGTCAATGAATTACTAATTGATATGGCAAATGCTTCATCAAGGACTTTTAACTAGAGGTTTATGATAGGAAACACTGTGATAGGAAAAGGGAGAAATATTGACCAATATTGACAGAAGTCATTGGGGGAAATCCCCTTTCCCAAGTAGACCTTACAGAATAGAGGCACACAGGGAAGAAGTAAATTTTAAAAATAATAATCCACTCCCATTGTCCATTTCATCAGTCCATCATGTGTTAGGGCTTAAACATCTCATAAAGTTGTCTTGTTTCTGAGAATATCTCCTAATGTAATCTTCTGGTCCTCTGGAAATTTCTCCTCTCAGGCATTCTGGAACGCATAGGGTTTCAGAGAAGCTTCTAGCAGATTTGCTTCTCCAGTTCAGGTTACTTGCAAAGATCCCCTTTTCTTTTAAAATCTCTTACAAAATAGATCTTAGTACAATTTTAAGTTTACTTTGCCAATAACCAGGTCAGGTAGTGAGAGCTAAGTTAAAGCTTATGAATTTACTATTAAGAACATCAAATTTAGACCAGAGAATTTGTATTTTAGGGTAACAATGTTGATATAGTGTGACATGTTGATATATTTAAGAAATTGAAATAACTACTGAAAAATTAGAAAATTCTGAACCTAATTTTTATATTTGGCATATATAATTATCTAATCTTATTATTATTATTATTATTATTATTATTATTATTATGTTATTTACTCTAGTTATTTTCTTTTAGCTGCTCACTGCCCCTTTAGGAGGATGAGATTCTACTAAGGAACTAATAACAGAACAATTATATAACAAGATGACCCCTAATTACAAGAATAAATTCTCTAAATGTTGTCCTATTACGTTCAATTGAAGCAAAAGGCTCTGAGATGGGATATATAAATACATTAGGTAATAATTCCAACCAATGCAGATGGACTTCATATTTATCTTATATGAACTGATGCTGAGTGAGAAGAGCAGAACCAGGAGAAATCTGTACACAATTACAGATACAATGTATGTGTGATGACCAACTTTGATAGACTGGACTCTTCTCAGAAATGCAGGGTTATAAGTCAACTCCAAAAGACTCATGATGGAGAGAGATGTCTACATCCAGAGAAAGAGCTAGAAAGAACAGTTTGAATCCAGATTGAAGCAAACAACCAGCTCTCTGTCTTTTTCTTGTTTGGTTTTGCTTCCTCTTTCCCATTGTTCATTCCATCTGATACAATCCTTCTTTATAACCTGACTTATGTCTAATGTTAAAGTGTTTGCAGATCCTTACTTTATTGTATGCCGCTGAGGGGGGGGGGGGGTTAGGAGGTGGGCGAGAGGGGAAGGAGGGAAAGAATTTGAAACTCAAGGGATTATGGAACTGAATCTTGTAAAGTAAAAGTAAACAAACAAATTAATAAAGACTAAAAAAGAAAAAATAATTCCAAACAATGCATATTAAATAATTTATCTATAATAAAACATTTTCAGTTAGCAACCATGTTCAAATTAATGACCTTGAGTAAAAGAGAATATCTCTTTAAGAAAACACAAAATAGACCAAAAGTCATCATCTTTTAAGATAACTAATTGTACTGAAATTCTTTTCATTAACACAGAACTGAAACAGTCATGATATTAATCTCACTAAATAACAGAATTATATCCTGGTTTCACAAATCTTTACATCATTGCCTAATTATTTTCATACCACATTGTGAGACATTAAAGGACCTAGTGTTATATAGGAATATATAACTATTAACAGGCAGACAAAAAAAGCCAAATATCCATTTCCTAGATTGTTTAGGATATAGAAAAGACTAAAATTCTAGACTAAATAGCTCAATACCTGCATCTTACTATAGTAGCTCAGATGTGTTCCAGTATTAGCTTATGAGATAAAAATCTAATATTTTGTTAATATTGATCACCTGTCACAAAAGAAGAATAGAGACATAGCTATATAGCTAGAGGAAAATGTTTACCTTTCTTGAGGTCAGTTTCAGACTAGAGTAATATAGATAATCGTACTGAGTCAGGCTTAAATAGTGGGATATTTTTCATTCAAGAAGAAATATCATACTGAGAAATTAAGTCAGGATATTCCTATCTCAGCCCATACTAGCATCATTCTCCCAGCCCTTCCCATGAGAATTCCACCTGCATTTCATGGATGTAAACCCCATACAGTTACTGGCATCATGGTGTATGGGAAACCTATATTATGTATAAAGTTGTGGAGCCATGAAGGCTTTATGGGCTCCTACTTATTATTGAATTTTTTTCAGTTGTGTCCAACTCTTTGTGGCCCCATTCAGGGTTTTCTTGGCAAAGATACAAAATGGTTTGCCATTTCCTTCTCCAGTCCATTTTACAGATGAGGAACTGAAGCAAACAGGGGTAAACATATTGCCCAGTGTCACATAGATAGTAAGTGTCTGAGTCTAAATTTGAACTCATGAAGATGAGTCTTCCTGATCCCAAGCCCAGTGTTCTATTCACTGAGTCACCTAGCTAAATAGTCTCCTAGGTCTTCTCAGGTCCTAATAGTATACATATGTTCATTTGTTTTTGGTGTTTGTGGCATGTTTAGAATAATTAATAGTTTTTCTTTTCCTGAATAATACTTAATTTTAATCACAATATTGAAATGCTGTTTAGAATGTTTGAGGAGGAAGGTTTTTTAGGTCATCATTAATGCTGCACTCCTCAGAAAGATGGAGAGTGGTGGACACTTGAGATGCCAACACTCATTAGATTTTATCAAACTTATGTTTTAGTTCTTCATCACTGAATTTTTATCCCTGAAGTGAGGACATTTTTTTTGTTTCTTTAAAAAAAAAAGACTTTTTATTCTGATTTCTTCCAATGCAAAATATTTTTTCTTTTCTTTAAGCCAATCAATTTCCCAAAGTTTCTCGTTCAAATATTCTGAAACAAGGATCTCTTTAAGACATTTCAATGTGTGATGAGAGCTTATTTTCTTTTAAGCAATTGGGGTTAAGTAATTTGCTCAAGGTTACATGCCCAGTCATTATTTATGTGTGGGTGCTCATTTTCTGAGGCCAGAACCAATCCCGGGACCTCCCAGTTCCAGGGCTGGTGTTCTTATTAACTGCACCACCTAGCCGCCCGGAAGGCTTACTTTCATATCAAATTCCCAAGCATTTATGAAATGCTTACTATGTGTCAGACATTGTACAAAGTTCTAGAAACATAAAGAAAGGCAAAAACAATCATTGCCCTCTAATACTTCACAATTTAATGGGCAAATTACTATTTCCTAATTTTTATCTTCTTGGGACTATCTCTTGAGTTCCTGATGACATCATATATTTTTCTGCAACTAAAGACTCAATTAAATTTCTGCTGAGATCCTTAATTTCTCTATTATGAATGTAATTGGTCAGTTCCTTCTGCATACACAGAACATGACTTCTCAGTTGCTAACTTCAGTTATCATCCACCGTCTATAGCTTGCTTGTGGCCAACAACTACTAAATATTCCTTTTAAAATATAGGTCATATAAAGATTTTTATCTGATGACAAAAGTTTCCAACTCATTTCTATACCATCAAATAAGCAAAGAATTTAATTAAAGACATTTTTCATAGTTCTAGAATTAGCCTGTTTGTCTCACCCTTCCCAGAAGCTGACATGAGAACAATTATAACAAAAGGTACTTCCTGCAGAAACCTATATTGTATTTCGTCAATCTTTGGCAACTTTAGAGATTAGTGAAGGCATCACAGTTGTCAAAGTCATCCTCTATCTAAATCTTTGTAATTCTTTCCATCAAGAAATACTCTTTGCGGGGGACAGAGCCAAGATGGCAGAGTAGAAACAGTATTTCCAATGTGCCCTGCCCCACACAAATTTCAAACAATGTGAAAGGGGACTCCGAACAACTTCTGGAGCCCCAGCACCCACAGAATGGCACAGAGAAGCTAACCTCCTGCAGGGAGAGGCCAGCACAGCGCTCTGAGAGCAGGCAGCACAGCATGCTGGGAACCAACAGCTCAGCGCGCAGAGCTGAGCCCAGGTCCGCGGTTTTAGCCCCAGAGGGGCTGGGCCAGCAGCCAGCTGGAGGGACCCCAGAACACCAGCAATTGTGGCGATTCCAGAATTATCAGCACAGATATACCTAGGACAAAGTGAGAGGTTAGTGCCCTATGGACTTTGGGACCAGTATTTGAGGAATGTGTGGCTTCCTCCCCTGGAGGCGAAAAGCTGCTGAAGAAACAGCTGCACAGAAGCCATTTTGCAGTGTCAGTAGTGGCTCTAGCTCCTGGTCTGCGAATTGTAGGGAAATCCAGCAATCAGTCTGGGGGTTAATCGCTTTTACTTTAAACTGCCTGGATCTGGATTGTGGTCTGGGGGGGAAGTTTGAGGTGGGTATCCAACTTGCCAGAGTGGGTGGAGGCTTTACAGAGGCCACCCAACTGGCAGAAGTTGTGAAGACCCCACATTTGGGTGGAAGCTCCTCTGTCTGGTGGCAGAGTCCTACTGTGGCAACAAGCCCAAAAATCAAGTAATTAAGTGGCAACATGCCTAGGCAAATGAAACAAAATAAACAGAAAAGTTCAACATTGGACTCTTATTTTAGGGGCAAAGAGGCTCAAAGCATGGAGGAGGACTGTGAGGTCAGAACTCCTGCACCAAAAGCCCCAAATGAAAATACAAGCTGGCTACAGGCCATAGAGGACCTTAAGAAGCAGATAAGAGAAGTGGGGGAAAATTTGGGAAGAGAAATGAAAAAGATGCAAGAAAAGTATGAAATGACAGTCAACAGCCTGACTGAGGAAAATAACACCTTAAAAAATAGACTAACTCAAATGGCAAAAGAGGCTCAGAAAGGTAATGAGGAGAAGAATGCCTTAAAAAGTCGAATTTGCCAGATGGAAAAAGAATCTCAAAAGCTCACTGAGGAGATTCATTCCTTCAGAGTTAGACTGGAGCAAATGGAAGCTAATGACTTTATGAGAAATCAAGATACTATTAAACAGATCCAAACAAATGAAAGAATAGAAGGCAATGTGAAATATCTCATGGGAAAAACCACTGACCTGGAAAATAGATCCAGGAGAGATAATTTAAAAATTATTGGACTACTTGAAAGCCATGATCAAAGAAAGAATCCAGAAATCATCCTTAAAGAAATTCTCAAGGAAAATTGCCCTGATGTTTTAGACACAGTGGGGGAAATAGAGGTTGAAAGAATCCACTGATCACCTCCTGAAAAAGAGCCCAAAAAGAAAACTCCCAGGAATATTATACCCAGGCTCCAGAACTCCCAGACCAAGGAGAAAATACTACAAGCAGCCAGGAAGAAACAATTTCAATATTGTGGAAACGCAATCAGAATACCCCAGGACCTGGCAGCTTCTACACTGAGGGATCGAAGAGCATGGAATATGATATTCCAGAGGGCAAAAGAGCTGGGGTTGAAGGCAAGGGTCACCTACCCAGCAAAACTGAGTATCCTGTTTCAGGGGAAAATATGGTCATTCAGTGGAATAGATGACTTTCAAGCATTCTTGATGAAAAAAACAGAGTTGAATAGAGAATTTGACATTCAGACACAAGAAGCAAGAGATGCTTGAGAAGGTAATCAAGGAAAAGAAATCAAAAGGAACTTATCAAAGTTGGACTATTCACATTCCTACATGGAAAAACAATAACTGTGTTTGCTGAAACCTTTCTCATTATGAAAATAATTGAAGAAGGGTACATGGCATATGTTCACAGGTATACATGGATAGAGGGCACAGGTTGAATTTGATGGGAAGGGATGATTCTTTTTTTTTTTTGGAGGGGAATTGGGGTTGGGTGACTTGCCCGGGGTCACACGGCTGGGTTTTTGCTTATGTGTTGGGTGTCTGGGGCTGTATCCGAGCTCGGGTCCTTCTGGCTCCAGGGCCGGTGCTCTGCTTGCTACGCCACCTGGCCGCCCCAAGGAAGGGATGATTCTTAAGGGGTGAAGTCAAGAGGTGAGAGAGGAAAGTGGCAAGAGGAGATGGAGAGAGACAGGGTAGGGCAAACTATCTCATGTAGAAGAGGCAAGGGGAAGTAGTTGCAGAGGAGGGGAAGAACAGGAAGGCAAAAAGGCAAAAGCATATTCTCATTGAAGTTGGCTCAAGGAGAGAATCACATACATACTAAATGGAATATCTTACCCTCACTCACTCTCCTGAGTAGGGGAAAGGGGGATGAGAGGGGGGATGATGGAGGGGAGGGCATTCTGGGGGGAGGGGAGGTTGGAAGTACCCACTATCAAAGAGGGACAGGATCAAAGTAGGGAATGGACCAGGTGGGAGGTGAGACAGGTGGGAGGGAAATATAAGCAGTCTTTTACAATATATCTACTATGGTAATGTTTTGCATAGCTATACATGTACAACACATACTGAATTATTTATCTTCTCAGAGGGAGTGGGTGACAAGGGAGGAAGGGAATGGATCTGAAAATCGAAGTTTTAAAATTAAATGTTTCATAAGATGTCCAGGCATTGGGGCTCAGAGATTCACCTTGCCCTAATGGCAAAGTCGAAGGGGGTATGGGAGAAGATATGGGAGAGAGCAGATTGGATGAGGGGATATCTAGTGGGACTGCTATTCTGGGGTGGTTGGTAGGGAAAAAATGGGGGGAAAATGTAACTCATAATCTGGTGGAAATGAATGATGTAAACCAGAAGTTAATAAAGCATTTGTTTAATTAAAAAAAATAAAGAAAAAAAATTAAAAAAAAGAAATACTCTTTGCTACTTCTTTAGCTCTGGTAGTAGAAAAAATGTGTCATGTTTGTGCTTTTCACCCTAGTTAGTTTAGGATACAAGCTTTGGAAGAAGAAATAAATATCTATATACACTTAACAGAAAGAATGGATAATTAACAGGGCAAAATAGATCACAACTCATGAAGAAAATTTGGCCTTGTTAGTTCAAATAAGATTAGTTGAGATTAAGTGTTTATGATAACAGCACGCTTCTGGAAGTATACACAGTATTCACAATGAACAGAAGCGTTAAAAGAGGCGGAGAAAAGGCATTGCATTTTAAGAAGATATATCTATATAGGGGAGACTAAAGCACAGTGAATAGAGCACCAGCCCTGGAATCAGGAGGACCTGAGTTCAAATCCAACCTCAGACACTGAACAGTTACTAGCCATGTGACCTTGGGCAAGTCATTTAACCCCAATTGCCCTGCCTTCCCCCCTCCAAAAAGCAAAAAAAAAAAAAATCTAAGATATCCATATGATATATGTAATATCCTGGGAGTTTGGGAGAAGGAATATGGAATAGGACACCTGGATGAGGATCATTGGAAGGAGAATCTGAGCTGACATTTTTGTGGGAATATAATAAAAATAAATTAGACAGAAGGAATAATTTAGACAAGAACTTTGGGAATCAGATCACAAACATGGCATGGAGGTATGATGTTAGAGTGACAGGAAACTTACAGTACCTGGATATTGGATGGGAATGTATGCCCAAATTGGGCAATTGAGAAATTTATGCTTTGTTGATTAAATGGAAATTTTTATTCTTTAAGTGGAAGAGCAGTTGAAAAGGAACTGACGATTGATTTTTCTGCATCTGATTTTGACTACTGAAGAGAAAATGATTCCTCAAGTAGAAATGCTATGAATTCAGGGGCACAATTAACTACTTTATCATGTAGTTTTGTGGCAGAGAAGAAAAGAAATACCATGAATACTGTGATTTTTATCAGATATTTCAGGAGAAAAAAAAGGCTAGGTAAGATTTAATGGCTTAATATATTAATATTAAGCTTCTAGTTGGTGCAGTTGATAAACTTATTGTCAGAAAGATGTGTGTTCAAATCTTGCAAAAAACATTTACAGCTTTGGAGCCCTAGATAAGTCATTTAACTCTCTTAACCTCAGTTTCCTCATCCATAACATGGTAATGATAATAGTACCTGTCACACAGAGTTGATAAGGATCAAAGGAGATAATATGTATGTGCATCTATATCTGTATCCATCTGCATAAATTGAGATATATCTCTCTATCTCCATAGATATGTATATAGATACACACATATATATAGTACTTCATAAATCTTAAAGTATTGTATAAATGTTCATAATTCTGATGATTGATGATGATAATGATGATGATGATTTCAAGGACTATTGGCTTTAGTAGGATGGTAACATTGCAAGATCAAATATAGGATCATCTTTCGTGTGTAGTTAAAGTGAGGTAGTGAAATATATAACGTGAAATGAGTATGTGGAGGAACAGGGAGGTTAGAGACATTGAAAGAGTATCAATACACATGTGGATATCCCCAGTATGAGAGAAAGACTAAAATATAGGCACTGAACTCATTCTGGAAGGAAGGGAAGTGTTCTGGAGATCATTTGCCAATGGTAATCAGAATTTTGATTGCATAGTAGATATGGTTTGAGTGAACCTCAAAGGATGAGAGATTAAATTAGGGAAATAGAGGAAATGTCTTAAAGTGGTAATAAGGAGCAAGGAGTACTGTCGCTCTTGGATCAGTGAGGTGAGGGAATGAAAAGAAATAAAGTTGGTGTTGGAAAGGGAGACCAGGGATTCTGTGTTATTAGGAAAGAGATGGGTCTCATTGAAAAGTGGAAGATGGAAAGAATGGGAAAGGAAGATCTTAAAGATAAAAGTTTTTGGTTACCTATGAAGTAGTATTCCAAAGAATACAGTAGAAGGAATGGGTAACTTCAGAGTGGAAAATTAGGAAGACTGGGTTGGGCAAGTGGGAATAAGTAATTGAACAATGGAGTGCCTAGAACAGGGTTTGAAGAGACAAGGGTGGTTGTGGTTCAGAATGGAATGGGGAATGTGCTAATCATCAAGGAATGAGTGTAGATAGGGTGTCAATGTTCATAAGAATTTAGCTTTAGGGTAGAGTCCTCTCAAGGCATTAGGAAGTTCTGGTGGGGATAAGTGCTGGGAGGTGAAGGAATGGTATTATTTCTTTTTCCCCCAGGTCCAGAGATCATGCTGGAAAAATGGTGAAATGTTCTTTCTTTTCTTCTCAGAAAGGTGGAGACTGGTATACAATGGAATTATGAGATGATGATAAAGATGATAATGAATGATTCCATTTAACATATGCATACAAAATATGTGGATGGAAATCTAGAATAAGAAAAATTAGTGTGAAATAAGGGAATGAGAGTGAAATGGAGTTCATTCTATCTACATGTGTTTTACCAGGTGGCACAGTAGATATAGCCCTGGACCCGGAGGAAGGAAGACCTGAATCTGGATTCTGCCTCACAGACTTAAAAGTTTATATGTAGATTTTGGCAAGTCATTTAGCCTCTTGTTCAGCCATTTTCAGTCATGTCCAATTCTTTGTGATCCCTTTTGGGGTTTTCTTGGCAGTGATAGTGGAATGGTTAGATATTTCTTTCTCCAATGCATTTTACAGATGAGGAAACTAAGACAAACAGGGTTGAGTGACCTCCCAGGGTCACACAGGTAGTAAGTGTCTAAGGTCACACTTCAATTCAGGTCTTCCTGACTCCAGGCCTCACACTTTATCCTCTGTGTCACCTAATTCCTTCCTCATCTGTAGAGTTAGGATAATAATAGTGCATACCTAACACATGTAAGGATAAAATGGGTTAAAATATGTAAAGTCTTTTGAAAGCATTAAAGAAGCCATATAAATAGTAGCTCTTGTTTGTCCAGTTGATATCTGTTTGTTCTATTGTTATTAAGTTATTTATTAGTTTCACTTTACCCTCATGTTAAGTACTATTGTTATACATATTTCTAACCTATTATTTTGCTGCCAATTGCATTGATATTGCCTTAATTTGAATACCCAAGAGCTAATAAGTAACAAGGCAAGAGGGAACCCTACTTACTACCTACCTTACTACCTTACTAACAAGTTGTTTAACTCCTTATGGTCCTGTGTTCCTTCTTTAAAATGAGGGGTTTGGATTAGTTGAACTCTAAACCTATGATGCCAAAGATTAAGGAGTGGAGTTATTCTGAGATGCCTCACATACCTATACAAGCCTTATTTGAAATATATTCAGTTCTAACGGGAAAAGAAATTATATATGAAAATCACATTTGTATTTTTTTGCCTTCTCCTGCCCCTCCACACCCTACCATGGGAAGGACAATAGGAGAAGACAGAAAAAAGGAGATATTTCAGGAAACAGAAATGTCCTCGAACCTGTCTCTGATCTCTTCTTTGGAGTGGGAGAATGGTGGTGCTTTGGAGCAGGGGTAGATTGGGAAAATGGCTTTTCATGGACTGGAGATATACTTAATGGGAGTATAGTATTATAGATAATGCAGTAGAGTGTGCACCAGAAGCCATCAGAGACTCCTGTATTTAGGCTCTTCCTGAGATAGAAAACCCCTAATATCACCAGTGGGTCAATTGTGACTTCCACACATAATCAGGAAAAACAAAAGCAAAGTCTTGGAGCAAGTGATAACCTCAAGTCTACTTAGAAGCTAAAGGCAGAATCCTGAGGTCTCCTGAGATGTCATCCAGTTTGTGGCAATATTTAGGAGAAGGTTTGAAAAAAAATAAGATTAAAAAACCCTTCTCTTTAACTTCTTTGCTTATCTTTTTTTTCTGAGCATATCATCATATGTTCATGATGTCTACAATTAGATCTTTGAGTGATTAGAATCTTGTAGTAGAGGTAAAAAAACCCAAGATTGGATCCATTGATTAAGTAATTTATGTCTATCAGTTCTACTGCAACAGAGGGAGGGCAATATGATATAGCAGAGAAAGTCCTGGATTTTGGAGGAAGAAGACATTGATTAAAAACGAGCTCCACTAATTATTCCTTCATCCTCTGTTTTGGAAGAGTACCAATGACTTCATGGGGATAACGTCTGAATTTGCCCATAAATTGGATACAGGTAAGGCAGAGTTGCAATCTCACTTGTCTTCCAAAGTCATCAAACTCCAGTTGCCACACAAAAGTCAGGATGACTGGTGATGGTCTGGAATGCAGTTGATGACCTTGGAGTTTTCGATGTCTGACAAAGCTCTCAGCATCTCACTGCACCTGCTTTAGATGTCTTTGTGACTATTGCAAAAAAATTTTCCTCATCCCCCCCATTCCAATGAGGGAAGTCTTCACATGCTTGGGATAGACATCCTCCCTAACTCAGCAATGGGTTTGTGAGCCATCAGTTATTCTCAACCTGCTTTAGCCTGTCTTCCGAGATGCTTTACCAGGGTGTGGTTGCTGCTCATGTTATAGCTTCTTGGAGCCACAGGTGAGAGTTGAGTGCCAGGTGGACAACAAAGGTAGATGAGCAGTACTGAAAAGCACTTGGCAAGTCCTCACACTAGAGGCACTCATCCACATCATTTCTATTACCTGTATGACATTTAACAAGCAATTTAAACTTCCTGGGCCTCAATTTCCTCATCTGTAAAATGAGAGATACTGGAAGTTTCTATCATTCTTTTCAATTCTAAATCTATGATCCTTTGAGTTTTAGTATTTAACTTTTTTTTTTGGATGGGAGGTATAAGCAGATATGGAGATATATTAGAACTAGCACCTTAGTCACACTGAAAAGACCTGAATTGTAGGTTCTGACATTTGCTACATTTGTGACTTTGGCCAAGTTACTTAACCTTTCTTTTCTTCAACTTTTATTTATTTTATTTTTAATTTATGGAATGAAACAAGCATTTCCATGATATGATAATAGTAATAAATTGCAATGGAACTGCAAATCTATTGTGTACAAGTTGCTATCCCATTTAAATATACAATAAAGTTATCATGTAAATTTCTTTTTTTTCTTCACTTGACCCCGCCCTAGAGAGGGCTACCATTAGATACAAATATGTATATATAGGTTTAAAGGGTTCTATACCTATTTCTATTTATCAGATCTTTCTCTGCATATAGATAGTGTCTTCCTTCTTATGTCCTTTGTAGTTAACTTTGATACTTATAAAAGTCAGAATGACTTATTGGCTCAAAGTCATTCTTAAAACAATATTGCTATTATTCTATATAGGGTTGTCTGGCTTTTGCTTATTTTTCACTTCATTATTTCATGCAAGTCTTTCAATGGTTTTCTAAGATCCTCGAGCTCACCATTTCTTACAGCATTGTAGTATTCCACCTTTCTTAGAGTCAGCCTCTTCATCTCTGAAATGGGGATGATAATACTTCTATTAAATAACTTTTATTTAATTTCCTTTTAAAATCTGTAATTTCATTGCCTTTTTATTATTGTGCTCCCTTCAGTACAGAAATTTAAACCCAGCTATAACTTAATAAAATAATATTCAGAATACCTACGATTGAAAAATTCTTTGCCTTGCAACCAACCTCGTATTAAGATTCTCTTAATTTACTTTGGTGTTCAGATGACAAGCATGCAGTAAACCATAATGACCTTACTCACAGTCTTTATAGTTTGAAGCAACCTGATAGCACTTGAACCTGTAATAGTCAGGATCACTTTCATGCAACAATAAGCCACTGAAAGATATTAATGGGATAAATACAACATTAATAATCATAATCATGCAATCAGTCCCTTATATTAATTTATCCCTAGATTTGTGTTTATATTTGCTCAAATTTGTTTTCTAAATTTCATTTTCCAATTTTTAGAAGTGTACAAGAATGATTTACTTAAAGTGGCAAATCAGGAAACACAGCAGGAAAGTACTCAGCACACATTTTCCAGTCATCCAGCTTCTATAACCTTTGTGAGATATCATTAATTATGATCCAGCCCTTGTCTTCAACTGCTACTATTGTTGTAAGGTAACCCAAATCACCTGCCAGCTGATTTGGAGCCCACCATTAAGCCACCATTAAGCCCCTTTATATTTGTCTTTGTCTTTATCCTAAACCCTGTAACTGCTTGTAACAGCTTTAAGGTGTATCACCCAAGGCATAGTCCCTGGCTCCCTTATCTTTTGCTGAGTTAGTACTTCCCAAAATCAGTAAGCCTTGAAGCAGCATTTCATTTAGGGGTTATGATGCAAGCCTGTATAGAGATCACGGGGCAAGTCTATCCCATGCAAGAGACCACCCTGTTCTGGGATGCTGACCCAGCAAGGCCCTCCTTCTCAGAATAATGTTTTAAAATATATGACATAAAAGACATAGGATTTCTGAGATTCCAGAGTTCGTGGATTCTGGACTCTGGGCTAAAAACCTATGCACAACACCATGGGGCCTCACAGTAACGTGAAATGGTAGAGTAGTACCTCTTTGACCCTGAATAAGAGACAAATTAACTAACCAATAAATTATTCCAACTTTTGTCCCTGGAACAAGGGGTTCTGACTTTTAATCATTAAGCTGCCAGGAAATTGCTAATATGAACACATATATACACACTCATAGAGATGCACAATTGTAAATACAGAATATGCATCTGAGAGATAAACAGTAATACAGAGATAGGGAGAGAAAAGTCAAGATATAAACAAATAGTTCTGAAAAGTAGATAATAGTTTAAGGTAAATAAAGTCAAATCTTTTGGTTCCATAGAAACCACCCAGCTCACTAATACATAATTGGAGAAGGTTCTAGGCTAGAAGATGTGAAAGGAATGCTTGAGACCTTCTGAGATTCTCTATCATTCAGCAAATGAATAAGCAGTGGCATGTAGCCAGGAAACATGCCCTCTGAGATCCATTAAAGTTGTGGACCCCAGTGGACAAACCAATGAATAATAATGTCATCCCAACAAAGGGAATATTTCTTTCTGAGCTGAGCTGAGCTGAGCACAAATTTGGCTGGATAGGGGTTTCAGAAGGAGCAGTGGAAACCATTCTCCAGGAAGAGGGACTGACTAACTCCTTCCCAGATTGCAATAAGGTATTGAAAGCTCTTTATTGGATCCTCTATCACTGTGTACTACCTGACAGAGGGGTCTGGCATAGAGGGAGTAAAAGGGAAGTAGGTTAAATCCTTTTATAGATAAGAGAACAGTAAAGGAGGGACCACTTCTCCCTAGTATCATTTCTGGAGGTTAGAATGTACCTAGAATACACAGCTCCCTATATGTGTCCCCAGTAATTATCAGAGAGGTGAATGGCCCTTGAATATGACATACATATATAGACATTCTCAACAGGGATTGGTCCCTGTTGAGGGTACCTATCAGATCCTAGAAATCCTATTCCTCACTCAAGACTGGTAGATAAATTTAGTCTTCTTCCAAGGTCACAGTTATGTGTTCTCAGGTTGTCAACTAACCACAAAGCTACTTGCATGATTGGGGACAGACCCCCTTTCTCTATCAGAAGGAATGAAAAGCTGTATGGTAGCTTTCAAGGACCTGTGTAGTATCCTAATCTGTGTATGTCCTGTAATGAGTTAATGGGAGGTTTGGTAGGAAGAAGGGGGGATTAGGAACTACAATGTATTATTTGCCCCAAATTAAGTCTAGAACTGTTAAAAGGGAGAGGGGGAAAAGGGAAAGAGGAACCTGGGAATAAAGGACCTACTTGCACAGAGTTCCTATATTCCCTCTTTTATCCCCAATTAGAATTAAGCCCTTTGAGTGCAAGGGTTGACTGACTCTTGTCTTTATATCCCTAGTACTTAGCACAAAGCTTGACACATGGTATGTGCTTGGTATTGTTGCTCTTTGTGTGGTGTGCCAAGAGCAAATACTTTACATGTCTTATTTCTGGTAACATGAAGCAGACTGCTACTGGTGCTTCCCTATTCAGGGCAGATATAGAAAATGGGTGCCAAAGAAAGTACAAGACTATTTCTTCCATCTCTCTGGTCTCCAAATACCCATTTCTAGACTTCTGAGGGTAGAAACAAAGAAGTATAGATTTTGAACAGGAAGGAATTTTAAAGATGCTCTAGTTCATTTTACAGAGGAAGTAACTGACACCCAAGGAAGTTGTAACTTGAGCAAGTATCAGAGATGGGTTTTGAATCAACATTCCCTGACTCCAAAGACAGTGCTCCTTATACTGTATGATACTGATGCTGTATCATAACCTGAGGCAGGTTTCAGAATAGTCAAAGATGCAATGTGTATCATGAAGTGACTTCAGGAATCTTATCAAATATAGCCTTTACCTGGGTTGTTCCTTCTCCCAGAAAAGGTTGTTCTGATCCTCTATCCCCTTTCAGATATTTATGCTTATATTTGAAAAGCATGAAATACAAACATAATGTGTTACTGTTGAGAATGTCTATATATGTATGTTACTTGCAGCCTTGAGAAAATAATTTTGTTCATATAGACTATTTTAAGATTTTATCCTATAACAGTATTCCCTGTTATTTAATAATTTATGAATCTCTTCAACAAGACTTCAAAATAATCCTAATTGCTAATCCATTTAGCAATAGAATAACAAGCTAGTAACTTCATGTACCAAGCAGGAGAATAAGAAAAAGTTTTAGATTTGGAGTCTAAGGATTTCAGTTTAAAACCAGGTTCTTCTAAAATGTAAATTTTAAGATAAAACAGACCTTAGAGGTCTTTTAGTCTAACTCCTTCCTTTTACAGATAAAGTGAGGCCCAAAGAGGTTTAGGTTAACTTTCCCATAGTTACAGATGGAGCAAAGAAGATGGCTAGGATTTGAACTGAGGTCTTCTGTCTCCTTTGATTACAAATTCAGTTTCATTTCTATTGAACCAAGATGCCTCTTTACTTGTGTGGCAGTGAACAAGTAATTTAATCTGATTACCACCCAGTAGCCTCATAACCAATGGTAGCTAGGTGACAGAATGGATAAAAAACACTAGACTTGGAATCAGGAACTCATCTTCACAAGTTCAAATCCATCCTCTGACACATATTAAAACCTGTGTGACTCTGGGCAAGTCACTTAACCCTGTTTGCCTCAGTTTCTCATCTGTAAAATGAGCTGGAGAAGGCAATAGCAGACCTCTCCAGGATCTTTGCCAAGAAAACCCCAAATGGAGTCTTGGAGAGTTGGGTATGACTGAAAACAATAATCTCATCTGTAAGATGAAGGTACTAGATTACCTATGATTCCAGTCCTTCCAAATCTAAATTCATGACCTTGTGATTATATGAGCCTAAGAGAAGTACAAGGAAACAATTTGCAGTGAAATAAAAACACAAAACACAGCGTCCCAAAAGTCTTAGTGCATGTTAAAATTTTTGATAGCGTAACGTTTTCAAATGTTGGATAATCAATGTCAGATAAGATAAAGAGGGTATTCTTGGTCAATCATGTATTGAATTACTGACATTTGAGGTCCCTTAAAACTCAGAGATTCTCTAGTGATAAACTCAATTCTTCTTTTGGAGTCTATTTCAGTCTCTGTAATGGTGGAACATCCAGACAATCAAAGTCTTTTTCTCATCACAAAAGATGAAAATCATCAGTGTTCAATTTCACTGTTGATGCCAACAGCTTCTTCCTAAACACTGTTTAAGCCCTTAAGGCTTCAGGGTTTAATGTGCCTTGTACATCCAAGATTCTCAACTCTTGTTATGTGAGTCATTTTCAAAAATTATTTTCCATGTTTCTATGTTGGAATGTTTAAAAACATACAACTCCCTGGGCATCAGGCTCTTCTAAACAAGTTGATAGAAACTTGAATGATTTTTATAACCAAGAAATTTTAACAAATTTCTCTATAATCAAAAAATAAATGTTAGATATATTCACATATTGACAAACCACAGCTGTTTAGTTTGTTCCACAGCTACAATTCAGCACATGGAGACATGAACTTGGATTTAGAGAAAAAAAAAACATATGACTATATTATAAAATATACAAATATTATATCTATATTTCCAAATTTAGGATGTCTTACCCAAATATCATAAAATACCATGAACTGCTAATAATCTTCTCATATTTACCATTGAGGAAACAGAAAAAAAGACATACTCTGGGACCCTAGATATTGGTTACTAAAAAAATAATTCTGATCTTCTAGAAAAGTTTACAGCTTTGAAATAATCTTACTTACCTCTATTTGATTACCTTTGTATTTCAACTTCTGAAAACTATTCATAATATTCACCTAATTTCATATAATTTATCACATTTCTAATGCAGAAAAAACCTTTTTATATTATATATTTATATTAATTACACATGTAGTTGGATGTCAGACCTCAATCAGAAATGTTTAAGTTATTTTTCCCAAGCCCTATTATAGTTACATGAATTTTGTTGGTATAAAATCTTCTTAAATTTTATATTATTCAAATTGCTTGTTTCATCTTTCATTCTCTCCTCTATCCTTTATCTGATTGAATTCTTCCCTTACCATAGTCGTGAAAAATATCACCTCATATACTTCTTTATATTTTAGTAGTGGCATTAAGATCACTTATACATTTAGAATGTATTATTGTACAAACTGCTAGATGTTACCCAAAACCCATTTCTTGGTTTGAATATCAAGATCATATTTGTCTCACAAAATGAGATTGGTAATGCAAATAGCTTGTTTTCTTTTACAAATTTAATTTTTTGTTCTACTTTAAGTTCTACAATGTCTCCCTCCCTCCCTATCTCCCCTCCCCACACTAGAGAAGGCCATTTCACACAGATATATAGACATAGATAAAAATATATATATGTAAAACCATAATATTCATGTTTCTATTTATCAGTTCTTCCTCTGGAAGTGAATAGCATTTTCCTTAATAGTCGCTGTTGTTATTTTTTCTAGCTCAATAAAATATTTTTAATAATTTAATTGGAATGGCATTAAATGTATATTAGTTTATGCAGAATTGCCATATTTATTATATTGACTCTGCCTGCACATGAACAAATAATATTTCTCCAATTATTGAAATCTGATTCTATTTGTATAAAAAGTGTTTTATAATTATGTTCAAGTAGTTTCTGGGTTTGTCTTAACAGGTATACTCATTGGCATTTATGCTTCTACTGTTATTTTAAATGTGATATCTCTATCTTTTTTTGGTAGAGTTTTTGTGGTGATAGATAGAAATGTTGATGATTTATATGGGTTAACTTTACATCCTACTACTTTACTAAAATTAATTGTTTCAACTAGCTTTTTAGTTGAATGCCCACTATTTTCCAAGTATTATCATCATATCATCTGCAAAAAGAGATAATTTACTACCATTGTTATTCCTTCAATTTTTCCTTTCCTTATTGCTATTGCTAGCATTTCTAACACAATATTGAATAATATTGGTGATGATGGGCATCCTTGTTTCACTCCTGATCTTATTGGGAAGGCTTCTAGCCTATCCCTATTATAGAAGATGCTTGTTGATGGTTTTAAGTAGATGCTTTTTTTAAAAAAAATTATTCATTTTTTTTAACTTAAATACAAGAAGAAAAAAAAATGAACATTTCCATGTATGTAAGACAACATAAAAAGAAGATCCAATATAAAACCATATATTTCCATTTTGCACAGTTTATTTTTTAAAAACCCTATGTATTAAATACTACACTTCATTTTCAAACCTACCCTGCTTTTTCTGTGCTTCCTTCCACATTTTCTTTAGTTTTCTGCTGTGTGCTTTCTTCCTTCCCTCTCTCCCCACCTAGAGAAGGCTACCATTAGACACAAATATGTATATACATGCAAAACCATACCAGAGATCTCTAATTTATCACTTCTTTCTCTGTATGTGGATAGCATTTTCTTTGATAGTTCCTTTGTAGTTGATCTGAGTCATAATATTCAAAATTATAGTCCTTCAAAGTTCTTAAAATAATATTGCTCTTACTATGCACAATGTTCTCCTGGTTCTATACTTTTCACTATTCATTATTTCATAAAAATCTTTCCAAGTTTTTCTAAAATAAGCTTGTTCATCATCACTGCAGTATTCCATCACAATCATATACCACAACTTGTTTAGCCATTCCCCAGTTTGTGAGCATTCCCTTAATTTCTAGTTCTTTACCAATACAGTTAGTAGAACATGTAGGTTCTTTTCCTTTTTCCATGATGACCTTAGGAAATAGACCTAATAGTGCTATTGCTGGGTTAAAGGGTATACACAGTTTTATAACTCTTTGGGTATAATACCAGATTGTTCTCCAAAGCAATTGGACCAGTTCATAGTTCCACCAATAGTGAATTAGTGTCCCAAGTTTTCCACATCCCTTCCAACATTTGTCATTCTCCACTTCTATTATTTTAGCCAATCTGATACATATGTGAAGATATTTAAAAGTTAATTCGCATTTCTCTAAACGATGTTTTAGAGCATTTTAATATTACTATATATGGCTTTTATTTCTTTGTCAAAAAAACTGCCTGTTCATATCTTTGGCCATTAATTAATTGTCAAATTATTATTAATAATAACTAGTATTCTTATAAATTTGACAAAGTTCTTTTTTTATACATTTGAGATATGAGACCTTTATCTGAGAAACCATCTATAAACATTTTCTCTTAGTTTTCTGTTTTTATGTAGATGCTTCTCACTATTTTAAGGAAAAATCCACTTATACCTATGTCTTCAAGTATTTTAATAGGAATCAGTGTTGTATTTTGTCAAGAGACTATTTACTGATATAATTATATGATTTTTGTTACTTTTGTTATTAATATAATCAATTGTGTTAATAGTTTTCCTTATGTTACACCATCCCTAGACTCCTGATATAAAAACCACTGGTCCCAATGTATAATCTTTGTGAATTATAGGTGTAGAATCCTAGCTAGTATTTTATTTAGGATTTTTGCATTCACATTCATTAGCAAAATTGTTCCATAATTTTGTTTCTCTGTTTTTTTCTTTTTGGTTTAGCATATTTCGCACATTAGCATATTCAGCACCATATTTGTTTCATTAAAGGAATTTGGTAGAACTTCGTTTCCTATTATTTCAAATAATTTATTTAATATTGGAATTAGTTAATCTTTAAAGTTTGGTACAATTCATTTGTAAATGTACCTTGTCCTGGTGTTTTTTTTTTCTTTAGGAATTTCATTGATGATGTGTTCAATTTCTTTTCCTAAAATATATGTATTTAGATATTTTATTTCTTCTCAATCTAGGCAGTTTTAATTTTATATTTTATACCATTTTATTTTTCAATTATAGATAAAAATAGTCTTGAATGTTCATTTTTATAAGAATTTGAGTTCCAGAGCAACAAGGTAGCACAATGAATAGAGCACCGGCCCTGGAGTCAGGAGGACCTGAGTTCAAACAGACACTTAACACAAAAAACTAGCCATGTCACCTTGAGCAAGTAACTTAACCCCAATTGCCCTCCAAAATTTTAAAAAAAGAATTTTAGTTCCCAATTTTTCCCTCCATACCTTCCCCACTCCCCAACACAGCAAGCAGTCTTATATAGCTTATACACGTACAGTCATCAGTCATGTGATAAAAGAAGAAAAAGAACAAAAGGGGAAAAAATGAGACAAAAAGTGAAAATAACACGCTTTGATGAGCGTTCAGATCCCACAATTCTTTTTCCGGGTTTGGATAGCATTTTCCATCACGAGCTTTTTGGAATTGTCTTGGATCATCGTATTATTAGAAGAGCTAAGTTTATCAGAGTTGGTCATTGTACACTATTGCTGTTATGCTGTACAATGTTTTCCTGATTCTGTTCATTATATTCAGCATCAGTTCATGTAAATCTTTCCAGCTTTTCTGAAATCTACCTGCTCGTCATTTCTTAGAGCATGATAGTATTCCATTACATTTATATAACACAACTTTTTCAGTCATTCCCCAATTGATGGACATCTCTTTAATTTCCAATTCTTGGCCTCTACCAAAAAAAAAAGAACTGCTTTTTATATATTTGTACACACAGGTCCTTTCTCCCTTTATATGATCTCTTTGTGATATAGACTTAGTAGAGGTATTACTGGATGAAAAGGAATGCAGAGTTTTATAGCCCTTTGGGAATAGTCCCAAATTACTTTCCAGAATGGTTAGATCAGTTCATGACTCTACCAACAATGCATTAGTGTTCCAATTTTCCCCCAACTCCAACATTTATCACTTTCCTTTTCCCTCATATTAGCCAATATGATAGATGTGAGGTGGTAACTCAGAGTTCCTTTAATTTACATTTCTTTTTATTTGACCATTTATCAATTGTGGAAAGACTTGTATTCTTATAAATAAGATTTTTTTCTATTTATTTAAGAAACGAGACCTTCATCAGAAACACTGACTTTAAAAATAGCTTCCCAGGTTTCTGCTTTCCTTCTAATCTTAGTTGCATTGGCTTTCCTTGTGCAAAAACTTTTTAATTTAATGTAATCAACATTATCTCTATCTCTTATTTGTTCATAAATTCTCCCCTTCTCTATAGATCTAATGGGTCAACCATTACTTGTCTCCTAATTTGCTTATGGCATCACACTTCATGTCTAAATCATGTGCATATTTTCACCTTATCTTTTGTATACAGTGTGAAATGTTGGTCTGTGTTTACTTTCTGCCATTTTATTTTCCAGGTTTTCCAATTGACTATTTTTGTCAAATAGTGAATTCTTTTCCCAGAAGCTGGAGTTTTGGGGTTTATCAAAGGGTACATTACAATAGTCATTTGCTACTCTGTCTTGTGTACCTAACATATTCCACTGATACATCATTCAATTTCTCAGTCAATACCAAAGAGTTTTCATGATTGGTACTTTATAATATAGTTGTAGCCCTGATACTGCTATGCAACCTTCCTTTGCATTTTTGTTCATTAATTCTCTTGATATTCTTTACTTTTTGCTCTTCAGGATGTATGTTCTTATTTTTTCTACTTCTATAAAATAATTTTTGGTAGTTCGAGTGGTATAACACTGAATAAATACACTAATTTAGGAATTGACATATTATATTAGTTCAGCCTACCCATGAGTAACTTAGTTTCTTTCTGTCTTTTTGTAGGTTCTGTCATTCCAGAATCTATTTAGAGGCTTGACTAAACATTGTTTATGAGAGAAACTGGAGAAAGCTCAGAAGAACTCCTGTCATTCCTCCATCATCTTTCTGTATTTTTGTAAGTATTCTCCCATTTCACTTGCATTATTAAATTTATTGGCATATAAGTGGACAAAATAATTTCTGATAATGTCTTTGATTTTCTTTTCATTAGTGGTTTATTCATCTTTTTTCATTTTTGATACTAGTGATTTGGTTTTCTTCTTTTTTACCATATTAATCAATGGTTTATTTTATTGTTTTTTTTTATAAAACCAAATCTTTTGTATTTATTAATTCAGTAGTTTTCTTACATTCAGTTTTATTGATCTCATGTTTAATTTTAGGATTTATAATTTGGCATTTAATTTGGGAGAATTTAATTTTATTTTTATACCTATCCATTGTGAAAATCAGTGTATTTGCAAGCCAACAACTCTATTATCAAAGTGGAAGCAGAATAAGCAGAAGTCTACCTCAATGTAATCTCTGAGATTGGTATACTAAGGAGATTCTCAACTCACTGATATTAAAATAAGACACTTTCAATGTACTCTGTTATCAGAGACTTAGAAAACTCCTGAGTCATTTGGATAGATACTTACTGAACATCTGTCTGGTTGCAGGAAATTGGGGAATCTGTGGAATGGAATTCTGGAACATCACCTTGATAAACAGTTTCTTCCTTGTTGGAATTCTCCAGGATAGCAGGTTCCCTGCATTTGTCTGTGCTGCCATCACATTCCTGTACCTGGTGGCCATGGCTAGTAATGGTCTTCTACTCTTGTTGATTGCAATGGACAATAGACTCCATGTGCCAATGTACTTCTTGCTCAGTCAGCTCTCACTTATGGATCTGCTCTTCACATCTATTGTTGCCCCCAAGACATTGATAGATTACCTGTGTGGACAAAACACCATCTCTTTTACAGGCTGTGGGCTTCAGATGTTTCTGGCACTGACACTTGGGGGTGCAGAAGATATTCTGTTGGCTTTCATGGCTTATGACCGCTATGTGGCCATTCATCACCCTTTGAACTATATGGTCTTAATGAGACCAACAGTTTGTTGGTCCATGGTGGCTATATCCTGGCTCTTAGCATCTCTGAGTGCCCTTGTGTATACCATCTATACTATGCATTTTCCTTTCTGTAGAAATCAAGAGATTCACCACCTTCTCTGTGAAATACTTCCATTACTAAAGCTAGCATGTACTGACACTTCACAGTATGAGCTCATGGTATACACAATGGGTGTGACCTTTCTTCTGATCCCCCTCTCTGCCATTCTTGCCTCCTATACCTTAGTCTTAACTGCTGTGTTCCATATGCCCTCAGCACAGGGGAGACAGAAAGCTCTCTTTACCTGCTCATCCCACCTGACAGTGGTTGGGCTATATTATGGAGCTGCCATGGTCATGTATGTCTTGCCCAGTGCCTACCACAGCCCTCAGCAAGACAATGTCCTCTCTGTATTCTACACCATTGTCACTCCAGCCCTGAATCCCCTAATCTACAGCCTGAGAAACAAAGATGTGCTAGGGGCCCTAAAGAAGGTTATAGGGAAAGACCCCTCGTAGCTGAAATGGTAGCATCTGGATAAGTGAAGAACATTTTGTTCTTAATGACAAGACTTATCACTCTCCACTGGTATTGGAATTCTACATTCTGTTTCTATCACTGTGGGAAATTGTCTTAGATGCATTTTAAGCCCACAATCTGAGTTCCTTCTTTTGTCCTTTCCTACTCTAGACTTGGTCCCTATAAGGCACAAAGACTTATTTATACCAGGATTTATGTGACATTATATTTCTCTTTTTGAGGTGGCCAGGTGGCGCACTGAGTAGAGCACTGGCCCAGGAGTTAGGAGGACCTGAGTTCAACTCCAACCTTAGACACTTAAAACTTACTAGCCATATGACTTAGGGCAAGTCATTTAACCCCAACTGCCCTGCCTTCCCCCCTCCAAAAAAAATTCTCTTTTTGATCTGATCTTAACAATACTGTATTGCACCCATGACATCAGGGGCATTTTTTTTTAAACAAACTGGCAATAATATATGTAATGACAACAACTTGACAAATTCAAAACCATTATTCTAAGTAATATATAAGGAATCTCAAAACTGAAAGCAATGGAATATTAGTGACCAAAAGGAAATGCCTAATATTTTTTAAAAGCAAAGTCTTAAGTTCTAAACACTTTTTCTCCCCAGACCCAATTATCTGTCCTTTTTATTTATTTATTAATTTATTTTTTTGTTTTTTATTTATATAACAATATATATACAAAGGGTGTGACCATTCTCATTGTGAATATAACAAACATTTCCATAACATAGTACAATAAAAATTTGATTGCATATAAAACTGCAAATCTACTATGCACAAGGGGGTGGCTAGGTGGCGCAGTGAGTAGAGCGTCGGCCCTGGAGTTAGAAGGACCTGAGTTCGGATCCAGCCTCAGATACTTAACGCAGACACAAACAAAAACCTAGCCATGTGACCTTGGGCAAGTTACTTAACCCCAATTGCCCTCCAAAAAGCAAAAAAAAAAAAATCTACTATGCACAATTTGCTATTCCTTTCAAATATACAACAAAATCATGTAAATTTTGTTTTTTTTTTCCTTCCTTCGCCCACCACCCTAGAGAAAGTTACCATGAGATTAAAATAGGTAGGGGTGTGTGTGTGTGTGTGTGTGTGTGTGTGTGTGTGAGAAATTATTTCTACTTATCAATTCTTTCACTAGATACAGATGTCTTTCTTCACATGTACTTTATAGTTAATTGGGTAGTTGTAATAGTCAAAATAACTTATTTGCTCAAAGTTGTTCTTAAAATAATATTGTTGTTATTTTGTATGACATTCTCTTGGTTTTGTTCATTTTACTCTTCATTATTGCTTGTAAGACTTTCCATGTTTTTCTAAAACCACTGAATACATCATTTCTTACAGCATAATAGTATTTCATCACAATCATATACCACAATTTGTTTAGGCACTCCTGAATTGATGGGTATTCCTGCAATTTCCAGTTCTTTGCCACCAAAAGAGTTACTATAAACATTTCAGAACATATATGGGCTTTTGCTTTTTCCCTAATTATCTTTGGAAATAGACCACGTAGTGATACTGTATGGTCAAAATGTATAGGTTGTTTAATAACTCTTTGGACATAATTCTAGATTGTTCTCCAGAATTGTTGAATCAGTTCAAAGTTCTAATAACAGTGAATTATTGCCCCAATTTTTCCATATCCCCTCCAACATGTCACTTTTCCCTTCTATCATTTTAACTAATCTGGTAAGTGAAATGATAAGGTTATTTTAATCAGCATTTCTCTAATTAATAATGATTTAGAGAATTTTTTCATATGGCTATAAATTGTTTTGATTTCTCCATCATAAAACTGTTCATATCCTGTGGCAATTTGTTGCTTAGGCAATGTCTCTTATTCTTAAAGATTTGACAAGATTCTTTATATATTTTAGATATAAAACTTTTTTTCCTTTCTCGCGTATTTATTTGAATAACATTGGATTTAATCATGGTTGGGTTTTTTGTTTATTTTTCATTTTCAAAATTCATTTCCACAAGATTGTGAGTTACAAATTTTCTCCCCATTTTCCCCCAACCCCCACCCCAAAATAGTGAGCCTACTGAGTACCCCTTCCCCAAATCTGCTCTCTCTTATATCGTCCCCTATAGCCCCTCTAATATTCTAGTAGGGCAAGACAGATTTCTCTACCCCAGTGCCTGTATATCTTATTTCCCAGTTGCATATAAAAATATTTTTTAACATTTGTTTTTAAAACTTTGATTTCCAGATTCTTTCCCTTCTTCCCTCCTCACTCACCCCCACTGGGAAGATAAACAATTCAGTATAGGTTGTACATGTGTAGTTATGCAAAACATTTCCATAGTAGATATATTGTGAAAGAATAAATATATTTCCCTTCATCCTATCCTGCCCCCCACTTATTCTATTTTCAACTTTGACCCTGTCCCTTTTCAAAAGTGTGTGCTTCTAACTACCCTCTCCCCTAGTCTGCCCTCCCTTCTATCATCCCCCTACTTTTACCCCTGTAGGATAAGATGTCCAATTGAGTGTGTATGTTATTCCCTCCTTAAGCCAAATTCAGTGAGAGTAAGGTTGACCCATTCCTTTTCACCTTCCTATTCTTCCACTTTCTCTTGCCTCTTTTGTATGAGATAATTTACCCTATTCTATCTCTCTCTATAGCCTTCTCTCATTATCCTCTCTCACCTCTTAATTTTATTTTTTAGATATCATCCCTTCCTGTTCAACTGATCCTGTGCCTTCTATGTATACATGTGCACATATATACACATACTCACATATGTATTTATACACACATACACCCTCTTATAAAAACATATACATATATGTATGTATGCATATATATACATATATATTCCCTTCAACTATCTTCATTCTGAGAAAAGTCTCATGAATTAAAATGAACATTTTTCCATGAAGGAATATAAATACTTCAACTTTAATAAGTTCCTTATGATTTCTTTTTCCTATTACTTTCTCATGCTTCTCTTGCTTTTTGTATTTGAAAGCCAAATTTTCTGTTCAGCTCTGGTTTTTACATCAAGAATGCTTGAAAGTCCTCTATTACATTAAATGACCATATTTTTCTCTGAAGCATTTTACTCAGTTTTGCTGGCTAAGTGATTCTTGGTTTTAATCCTCACTCCTTTGACCTCTGGAATATCATATCCCAAGCTCTTCAATCCCTTAATGTAGAAACTGCTAGATCTTGTGTTATCCTGATTGTGTTTCCACAATACTAAAATTGTTTCTTCCTGGCTGCTTGTGACATTTTCTCCTAGACCTGGGAACTCTGGAATTTGGCTATAATATTCCTAGGAGTTTTCTTTTTGAGATCTTTTTCAAGAGGTGATCAGTGAATTCTTTCAACCTCTATTTTGCCCTCTGGTTCTAGAATATCAGGCAATTTTCCTTGAGAATTTCTTAAAGGATGATTTCTAGGTTCTTTTTTTTTATCATGGCTTTCAGGTAGTCCAATATTTTTTAAATTATCTCTCCTGGATCTATTTTCCAGGTCAGTGGTTTTTCTAGTGAGATTGCCAATTTCATATTGCCTTCTATTTTTTCATTTGTTTGGATCTGTATAATAGTATCTTGATTTCTCATAAAGTCATTAGCTTCCATTTGCTCCAATCTAATTTTGAAGGAATAATTCTCTTCAGTGAGTTTTTGAAATTCCTTTTCCACCTGGCAAATTTAGCTTTTTAAGACATTCTTCTCATCATTGGCTCTTTGGGCCTCTTTTGCCATTTGAGTTAGTCTATTTTTTAAGTTGTTATTTTCTTCAGTATTTTTTGGGTCTCCTTTAGGCTATTGGCTTGCTTTTTATGATTTTCTTGCATCATTCTCATTTTTCTTCCCAATTTTTCCCCCACTTCTCTTACTTGATTTTCAAAATGTTTCTTCACCTCCTCCATGGCTTGTAACCAATTCTTCTTGGAAGCTTTTGATGTAGGAGTTTTGCCTTTTTTTTCTTTATTTTTTATTTTATTTTTATTATTTTTTATTTTATATTTTATTTTTTCCCTACCCACCACCCCAGAATATCAGTCCCACTAGATATCCCTCATCCAATCTGCTCTCTCCCATATCTTCCCCCATACCCCCTTCAACTTCACCATTAGGGCAAGGTGAACCTCTGAGCACCAATGCCTGCACATCTTATCTCCCAATTACATGCAAAATAGTATTAATATTAGTATTTATATACATTTGAAACATTTAATTTTAAAACTTCGATTTTCAGATCCATTCCCTTCCTCCCTTGTCACCCACTCCCTCTGAGAAGATAAGCAATTTAGTATGTGTTGTACATGTATAGCTATGCAAAACATTACCATAGTAGATATATTGTAAAAGACTACTTATATTTCCCTCCCACCTGTCTCACCTCCCACCTGGTCCATTCCCTACTTTGATCCTGTCCCTCTTTGATAGTGGGTACTTCTAACCTCCCCTCTCCCCAGAATGCCCTCCCCTCCATTATCCCCCCTCTCATCCCCCTTTCCCCTACTCAGGAGAGTGAGTGAGGGTAAGATATTCCATTTAGTATGTATGTGATTCTCTCCTTGAGCCAACTTCAATGAGAATATGGTTTTACCTTTTTGCCTTCCTGTTCTTCCCCTCCCCTGCAACTACTTCCCCTTGCCTCTTCTACATGAGATAGTTTACCCTACCCTGTCTCTCCCCATCTCCTCTTGCCACTTTCCTCTCTCACCTCTTCACTTCACCCTTTAAGTATCATCCCTTCCCACCAAATTCAACCTGTGCCCTCTATCCATGTATACCTGTAAACATATATACACACATTCACATATGTAGTCATATGCCCATATACCCTTCTTCAATTATTTTCATAATGAGAAAGGTTTCATCAGACACAGTTATTGTTTTTCCAAGTAGGAATGTAAATAGTTCAACTTTGATAAGTTCCTTCTGATTTCTTTTCCCTAATTACCTTCTCAAGCATCTCTTGCTTCTTGTGTCTGAATGTCAGATTTTCTATTCAACTTTGTTTTTTTCCTTAAGAATGCTTGAAAGTCCTCTATTCTACTGAATGACCATATTTTCCCCTGAAACAAAATACTCAGTTTTGCTGGGTAGGTAACCCTTGGCTTCAATCTCAGCTCTTTTGCCCTCTGGAATATCACATTCCATGCCCTTCGATTCCTCATTGTAGAAGCTGCCAGGTCCTGTGCTATTCTGATTGTGTTTCCACAATATTGAAATTGTTTCTTCCTGGGTGCTTGTAGTATTTTCTCCTTGATCTGGGAGTTCTGGAACCTGGCTATAATATTCCTGGGAGTTTTCTTTTGGGGACCTTTTTCAGGAGGTGATTGGTGGATTCTTTCAACCTCTGTTTCCCCCTCTGGCTCTGGGCTCTGCTCCCAGAGCGCTGCACTGGCCGCTCCTTGCAGGGCTTCTGGGCTGTCCTCAGCAGGAGATTAGATTCTCTGTGTGGTTCTGTGGGTGCTGGGGCTCCAGAAGTTGTTCAGAGTCCCCTTTTACATTGTTTGGAAGTGGTGTGGGGCAGAACACCTTGGAAGTGCTGTTTCTACTCCACCATCTTCGAGTTTTGCCTGTGTTGACTTCTTTGAGTTCCATGTTTTGATTCTTTTTGTCCCCAAAAAAGTATTCTATGGTCAGATTGCTCTTCCTCTTCTTGCTCATCTTGGAGGCCAATTACTTGACTTTTGAGTTCTTTGCCACAATAGAACTCTACTTCCAAAGTGGAAAGATCTGTGTCCCAAGTCACTGGGGCTTTTGCAAATATTGTCAGAGATATGAGGAAGGCACCCTCTCTACAGCCCCCACAAGCATTGGCACACTGGCATTTCTCACCCCAGGACCACTTGTAAGACAGCGACCCAGATTCAAGCAGGTCAAAGCAAGAGCAATTACTCTCTGAATGGTCACTTAGTCCCCCTATGATCTGTAGTCTAAGACCTCTGGAGGCAGCCATGGGGCAACAGCTGCAGCTGCCGCACCTCCAACCACCTCTTGCCCCAGGGGCAGGGGCTGGACCACACTCTTCTGTCACTCAGTTCCAACAGAGTTCTCCACTGACCTGTTACTTTCTCTTTAGTGTTTATGGATTTAGAAGTCTGGAAACCACCACAGATGCTTGTGATTCACTCTCCTGAATTCTGCTCTGGCCATTCTGTGCCACTATTCAGGACTGCCCCAGTTCTGGGACTGTGTGGTTCACATAGGACTGTACTTGTCTCCCAGCCCGTTATGATAGACCCTTCCTACAACTCTGCCAGGCTGGCTTCAGCAGATTTGTTTCTCTTTGTTACTTTTTTGGGTCTGTAGCTCTAAAATTTGTTTAGAATCATATTTTATATATAGTGGAGGTAGTTGTGACAGGAGCTCAAGGAATTTCCTGCTTCTACTCCACAATCTTGGCTCTGCCCCTAGATATAAAACTTTTATCTGATCAACTGTCTATAAAATCTTTCCCCCAAATTTTCTGATTTCCTTCTGATCTTGGCTACATTTGTTTTGTTTTGTTTTTCAGAACCTTTTGCATTTAACATAATCAAGATTATCCATTTTACACCTAACTTTGGTCACTATACTAAACACAGTTTGAATGGGGAACAATATGGTGTAAATATTTCTTCCCTCATAATTGACACTATCTTCCTCTTGGGGCAGCGAAGTGGTACAGTGGATAGACTAGTGGATAGATAAGCCATAGAGTCAAGGGGAACTAAGTTCAAATCCAACTATGTTTGCTTATGTTTCTTTATCTGTAAAAATGAGCTAGAGAAGGAAGAGGCAAACCACTCTAGTATCTTTGCCAAAGAATCCCCAAATGGGGTCATAAATGTTCAGAAATAACTAAACAACAACAAATTATCCTCTTAATGCTCCCTAAGATCACATTAGCTTTTTGGGGGGGTGCTATATTGAATTGTTGACTCATACTATACTTTTTGTCTATTGAAATCTAACTTATTTTTAAAGAAAAACCCATACCACTTCTTTCAGGTGCTGGTGAACTTGATTTATTGAAGTTTACTTAGATGAAAACCTAAAGATGTAGCCATGTAATAGTAATGAAATTTGAAAATTCCTTTGTATTAACAAGCTAAGAGGTACTTAGCACTTAGTGACAAGCTAAGTTAAAGAAACAGAAGGTATGAACCCCTGTTGCTGACATAACAGAAAAGGGCTAAATAGGGAGAAGCTAATACCATATATAAGGAAAAGCCCCAGCTGGGAGAGTCAGAACTTCTTGGAGCAAGCATCTGGAGGCAGAGCACCTACTGCCAGAAAGAGAGAAACAGAATTTCTCTCAGTGAGCATCTGGAGGCTGTGCTGCTACTGATGGACTGAAGACTGAACTGAGAATTGAGAACTGAGAAGAGGAATGAGAATTGAGAACTGAGACAGGATTTCTTGGAGCAAGCCTCATGGAGGCTGGATAAAGTGATTATGATTTTGGGAATGGAGCTGGAGAAAGCAATTTTGATTTTTGAGAATAGAACTTGTGGTGGCAGAGCTTCTTCTGAGAGCTATCCAAACTCCTGCTGAGAGGTTCCAAGAACCACCCAGAGCTGTCAAAGACTTCTGAGGGCCAGCCAGAGCTGCCAGAGGAAGCATGACTATGGTTTCAGTACTTTGTTTTGGGTCTATGTTGATTTCACAGGCAAAAAGTGAATTGAGATGATAGTGCCAACCATGTGTGTGGATATTGCTGTAATTCTGCTACACTTGATGTGTATAGATAGTGTTGTGGCTCTGTTAAGTTTTCTCTTCCTAGGAACAGAAACTGTGAAGTACTTGAGGAGGACTAAACACTGTGAGCTTCCATGTGGAACAAAAACTGCAATGAGAGCTGTATAAGGAACTGGGAGCTGCCTGCCTTTGAACCCAGGTGACAGTTGGTGAATTCAGGTAGGACCTGGGACCATAGAAGAGGAACCATGGAAGCTAATAGCCTGCCTTGAATCAAGATGAAAAGACCTCCCCATGGGTACTAAGTAGTGACTGATGAAATTGTAATTTAATTGCACCCCATGGGTGGAAGACTTTGACTCTTGTACTTTGTGACTGAATTAAGGACTTTGTGATTGACTAAATGAATGTACTTTGCTTAAAACTATGTGACCACCATGGTGAAAACTATGTGGCCACTTTAGTGATAAGTTATTATGTCATTCTGAATGCTGTATTTTGATTTCTGTGAATGTTTTGCTTTAATTTACTGTTCAATAAATAGTTTGCTATACTATGTAATCAGAATCTTGAAAGCTGTTCACAGTAGCAGTCCTCTGAAAAGATGCTAGTTAGTGGCTTTACAAACCAGAATCCTAGATGTTTGACATTGTATAGGCCAAAGAGGCCTGAATCCTTGATTGTATTTGTCAGTTATCATATGAATATTTTCTAAGTATATTTTATTCCCTCCAAATTATCTCAGTGAGTGGACATACACATGGCATTTTCAATAGGGATCAAGAATGGACTTGTAGTTTCATTGGTAAAGGAAATTACCAGGTAAGGAAACTCCTATCAATGCCAGTTGGAACTTTCTGCTTCAATCTATACTCAGAGCTCATAATTTCTCTCTCTGGAGGTGGATAGCATTTTTCATCTTGATTCCTTTGTTGCTTCCACCTCTGCCACACCTCTCAGATCTCCCTTCTATTCCTTTATTTTCTATTTTGTGAAAGTTTGGTTGAGAGGTAAGCAATAGCAGGTATAGTACAGAGAATGTGCTCCTTGCACCACAGATTTGATAACATATATATGTATATATACACATATACATATGCACATATACATATGTGTATATATGAATGTTTTATACATGTATATGTGTGTATATATGCATATATAAAATATCTCAGATATGATGTATCTCTTATGTCTTATATATCATATACATCATATATATTTCATACCTCTCATATATCATGTTTCACAAATATATATGTGCCTATATATCATACATATAACATATATTTCTCATATATACATATATCTAATCCATATCATCTCTCTCTGTCTCATTTATAAATAGATATCATAAGTATATATTAATATCATATATCTATATATATATCACATATACCATATATAAACATATCTCACATATCATGTTTCTATGTTATATTTCATATACAACTCATCTTATCTCTCTATAGATCATATATCATATGTACCTCATATACTTATATATATCATACACATCTCATTTATATATATAATATATAATATCTCTCATATATATCATATGCATAAGATATATATCATATATATCATACTGATATATATCTCCTTCCTAAAGCTATAATTTCAATGGTGTAAGTACTCCTTCCACTGACAGATCACAACTTACTTGGGAGATGATCTTTAACATTTGTTTCTACTGAAAAATCCACTCCCCTGTAGCCAGTGGGGAATGAGTTTGGTGATACAGGTCCTCAGATGACAGGGATACAGCCCATCACTGGGTCTTTCAATCTTGGTAACATATTCCAGGTTTTTCAATCTTTTAAAATCTTCCAGAGAGTCTATTCCTTTGACTCAAAAGCCCAGGATCCTCTTTATCGAAAAAACTATTTGTAAGTCTTTTCTCACTCTATAAAGTGGCTTAGCTCTTCCCAGTGCCTAGGAGCAGTAGTCTACTAAGTACTTGGCAGACAAAGAACTTACACCTACATCTATTTTAGCTGATTACTGGGAAAGGGTCTAACAAAATGAGATTCAGCTGAACTGTATTATCTTTGCTCTGGATTGGGGTGGGGAACCTGTGGCCGCAAGGCCACAAGTAGACATCTAGGTCCTCAAGTGGGGTCCTTTGACTGAATCCAAATTTCAGAGAGCAAATCCCCTTAAAGAAAGGATTTGTTCAGTAAAACTTGGACTCAATCAAAATACCATACCCAAGGATCTAGAAAGTCACATGTGGCCTTGAGGACACAAGTTCCCTCCTCCTGTTCTAGATTTGTCCTCAAACGTCAAAGTGGAGATTCTCTATGTCAGTCTTCCAAAGATGTTGCATTTTAGCTTGGATGTGACTCTGGATGTCTCACAGATCATTTCAGTCAAGTTCTCTGAGTGAGTACAACTTGCTTTTTTGCAAGATAGAATTTTTTTTTTTAAAAGGCTTGCATTAATCAGTCACAGTTACCCACCTACCAGGCACATTAATGTCCTAATTAGCCCACTGATCCTTTAAGGAACTTAATGGTTTCCATGAAGATTTAATTTAAAAATTCATGGATCTAATTAAAAAAGAAGTTTTTGAAACAAAAATTTCTTTGGCCTAAACCATGAACATTAGAGGAATGGGGAGTCTTGGGTGGGCAAAATGGTAATACTTAATTATTTGGTCTTTCAGGTTCTGCTTCTGTGGGTGCAGAACAAAGGTCTGAATTAGGTGGTTTCATGGGGTATTTAGAAACTCATTTGTAGTGTAAGGTACACTGCAATTTGGTGATAAAAAGGACAGAAAACATTTTTGTACACAGGTAAAGATTTATGTTAATTATTAAATGGTATAAGATACTGTGGCTCCTAAAGGTTATTGATAGTTAATGAGTAACAAAAAACCTTGTTTTAAAATGCACTACTTATATATAAATAACATAATATAATTAACAATGCATTATTAAATACAATATATATTATATTAGTAATATATTTTTTTGTTTTAGATTCATTGGCATGCAGTTGGGCAAAATAACTCTTAATTATTCTTTTTATTTCCTCTTCATTGGTAGTGAATTCATCTTTTTCATTTTTGATACAGGTAATTTGGTTTTCTTTTTTTGTTATTCAAATTAACCAAAGGTTTATCTGTTTTATTGGGTTTTTTTTTTTCATAAAACCACTTCCTAGTTTTATTTATTAGTTCAATAATTTTCTTAATTTCAATTTTATTAATCTTTCCTTTGATGTACAGAATTTCTAATTTGGTATATAATTAGGGAGTTTTAATTTGTTCTTTTCCTAACTCTTTTAGTTGCCCAATTTATTGATCTCTTCTTTCTCTGTTTTATTCATGTAAGCATAGAGAAAATTTTTGACTGTATCACTTAAGTTTTGGTATGTTGTCTCACTATTATCATTCTCTTGGATGAAGTTATTGATTGTTTCTATGTTCTAATTGTTTTCTACAGTTACTTTTTGTCCTTCCTTTTCCAATCTATTGAGGCCTAGAGAAGTTAAATGGATTGCCCATGGTCACACAGCTGTTAAAAGGCAAGGCCAAGAATCCAACCCAGATTGGTAGATTCCAAGTCCCGGGCTTCCCTGATTACAAGATATTTTTTCTACAGATATTAAAGTATGATTGACATGAAAAGATTATTAAAAATGACAGTGTGGAGAGTTTGTGAATAATGACTTATGTAGACTCAATATTCAGCTTTGTCAAGATTATTGGAAAGAGTCATAAAATCATAGATCCTGTTACTAGAAGTGATCTCAAGGGACTACCTGATAAGAACATTGTCTTTATCCCTCCTTCTACTTTTGTGGAACTTAGATGTCATAGTTTTAACATTTAAAACAATATACTGTATTAATAATAAATAATGATAATTAACAACAATAATAGCTAGTATATTGCCTGCTATGTGCTAAGTATTATCTCAGTACAAATATTATCTCAGTTGGTTCTCACAACATCCCTGCAAGTTAAGCACTATTATTAGCCTCGTATAATTGAGGAAACTGATGTAAATGAAGGTTACATGAATTGCCTAAAATCACACAGCTAATAAATGTCTGAGACAAAATTTAAACTCATCTTTCTAACTCCAGATCTGAAATTCCTGCATCCTCACATAGTTAGGTATACTTTAAGCTCTGAGGTCATTTTAGAAGAAAAGTGGAAGAAGTTTTGATTCACTGAAAAATTGAACCAGTTCAAGCAGTGCCAACCTGGTTGGAATTGGCCTAAACTGGTTTTGACTGGTTGAACTGGTTTCAGCTGGATTTAACTGGTTTAGGCCAGTTAGAACGAGTTTAAATAGAACTGGTTTTGATGGGTTTGAATCAGGTTTTTACCAGTTTGAATTAGTTGCAACTGATACAAACTGGTTTTGACTGTTTTTAAACCAGTTTGAGCTGGTCCATTTGGACTGCTTTTAACCTGAATTGAACTGGTTTAGACTTGTTTGAACTGCTTGTGGCTGGTTTTCACTGGCTTAAACTGGTCTAAACTGGCTTAGACTGGTTTGAACTGATTTTGACCAGTTTGAACTGGTTTTCACCCTTTTTAATGAATTTAAGGTTACTATAGAGAAACCTTGATCAATGTGGTTTAAAAAAAATTTTTTTAACATTGTTCTCTTTGAGGTGGGAAACAGAAGCCCATAAGAGAACAGGGAATTTTAAATATGACTAGGAGATTGGGTTAAGAATGGAAGCAGGAAGTAAACAATCACTAGTTGTGGCTTTTCTGAGTTATAGTAAAATTCATTTCCATACTCAACTTTCAATTAGTCAGTTAGCATTGTTAATTTTTCTTTACTGGATACATAATCAAAGGAATTAACAATTTCTAGTGTTGGAGAGGAACCAGAGACACTAAGAAATTACATGCCTTGCTTAGGGTCACTCAGTCAATACGTATTACAGAGGGTCCAAAGCTCAGGTTTCTCTGACTTCAAAACCAGCACTCCATCAACTATTCTAGACTTACTCTCCTATTAAGTTTTTCTTTATTAAAAGAAAAACAAAAAGAAGTCCATATACATATAAAAGAGTGAAAGGAGATGGAAGGCAAGACAGAGATTACTGATTAATCTGTAAAGCCATCAAAGAGAGCAAGTTTAAGAATAATAAAGTGAAAATATGTTTTAAAATAAACACAACTTCATTCCATGATCCATATTTGGAGAAGAGCCCAGAATACAATGTTTAAGAAGAGCCCTCAGGACACCAGAGTTGCTCCCTTACTTAGCAGGTAAGTGAGTCATGGGAATTAGGTCAAGAAATGTCCCCTCTGAGACTCATTAAAGGCCCTGACCCTGGAACAACAGGTCCATAATGTTGTCATCTCAGGAAATCAAAGAATGCCCTCTGAACTTACTGAAGCATAAATCCAATCTGAAGAGGAGACATCTGATGGGACAGCAGAGGTGACTCCCTCAGGAATATGGCTCTTAGTGTTTTCATTCTTCCTAAAAGACAATAAAACCTGACTATGGGAAGATCCTTCTTTAATACTCTTTGCATTTCTCCTACTGCTCTTCCTAATCTATGTTACTTTTTTCTCAAACCTTAGCAAATTCTGAGCTCCTTGACCTATAGACTTCTGTTTGCTTCCCATTTGCTGGCCAGGAGGGACTGGTTTAAGGAGAATTAGGTAAGATAATCAACTCTTGATAAGCAACTTCTTCCCTATCCAAAAACACGGGAGAAAGGGAAAGGCAGTGGTCCCGTGCTACTTTAGTATTGTCTCTGAGCTGTAACCGTACCTTCCCAATCAAATCATCAGAGAAGCCAAACATTGGCAAAAATGGATGCACTCCTAACCATTTCATCATGGGAATTCTATCCCAAATTCATCACTAGTAAAAAATATAAATTCTCCCCCACAAGTTTCTACTTGATCATTTCAGACTTTCAACTAAACATAGAAGAGCCAGTGGAGTTGAAGACTGATCCACTTTCTTCATGAGAGGTAAGTGAGGAACCATTTTTTCTTCCTTAGGGAGTCACAGAGAATCTAAATCTGCATTGTCTTTAGGGAGAGAAAATGGATAGGGGCAGGGTAGAAAGAAAACAGAATCTAAAATTCTCTGTTCCACATTAAGGAAGGAATGATAGTATAGGGTCCTCATAGTGAAGAAGACCCTGACACCTGGGTACATATCTTTTATCCTTTACCCACAAATTTTCTCAATGAGGCATAGCCCTATTGATGAGGAGAAAACAGGATGACTGAAGGGCATGAACTGGTCCAGGGTGGCCCAAGGAGTTACATTTAAATCTTATGCTAGAACCTATATCTCTTTAGAGTGACTTAGTTTCTGACCTCTACAACAGTTTCCTGCCATAATCAACCGCTTGGACTGTACTTCACCATGGTCCACAAAAACCATTCTCTCCACATCCTCCCCAGATAGCCAAACTGCAATATTTAGTGATTTTTGCTCTTAGAAAATAGTTTCTCCAACTCAGCACCCACAAAAAGTCCTATGTCCATAGAAATAGTTTAGTCTCTACTAGCCCCCAAGATAGTTTCTGGTGTTAACTAATGGTCAAAAGAATCTCTGAGATGTTCTCTTCTTGGATCTCACAATTTGTATTAAATATATAAGACCTCATAGTTATAATTTCTCTTAAGAGAAGTCTATTGTCTATGTGCAATAGGAAAGTCCAATTCTGGACAGTAATCTGGCCAAAAATAAAATATGCACAGAAGAAAAAAGATGGGGAAAAGAGTTAAAAGAAGGGCTCTTCGTCTCAATTTTCTCAAACTTTCTGCTAAATGTTACCACAAACTGGATGATATCCCAGGAGGCCTCAGGATTCTGTCTTTAGCTTCTACTTGGACTTGAGGCTGTCAATTGCTCCAAGACTTTGCTTTTGTTTTTCCTGATTATGTGTAGAAGTCATAATTGGTCCACTATTGATATTAAGGGTTTTCTATCTTAGGAAGAGCCTAAATACAAGAGTCTCTGATGGCTTCTGAAAGTCTCCCAGATAGTTTCTGGCATGTACTCTGGTGCACTACCTATGAAATAGATTAAATATACTCCAGGCTCTGAAAAGCCATTTTCCCAATCTCCCCAAACCACCGTCACTCTCCCACTCCAAAGAGGAGATCAGAGACAGGTTCTAGGACATTTCTGTTTCCAGAAATACCTCTTTTTTTCCTTTCATCTCCTCCAACTATCCTTCCCATGGTAGTGATGGAATCCTAATAAAGCTGCCCCAATATTCTAACTTCATTATAGACCTGGCCCTACTGAACAACAGGCCCACTCCACCTACCTAGCCTCCCCCCCACCACATGTCCTAACTTCTTTGTATATGCCTCACTGATCAATGGAACAGCAGGTGTATCCCTGAACTCTTAGTTCCCACAGAAACAGCAGGTGTGTCCATGAGCTGGGAACCTAGCTACTGCCTCTACCTGGTCACTGCCCCCAGACCATTTCCTATGAGAACAGATTGCAATCACAATCACATCATCCATCTAGACTAAGACAGGACCACAATAGCTAGTCAGTTGGAGGGAAGAATGACCAGAATGTTTAACCACCAAACCATAGATGGGACCCCTCCTCCATTACCTAATCCCTTAACAAACTTCTCCTGCCTTTTTAATAGTAATGACATTCCTCTGTTCTATGTAAATTTCTGTTGTGTAACTGCATCTTTACCCTATTAAAAAATCCATCTTGCTTTCTCTCAAGTTGCTCGTTCCTCTTGGAATTTAGCCCACTTCATGAGAGGCATCGATCTCAATAAATGCCTATACTTAGATTAGAGGTGGTCCGACTCAATTCTTTGAGATGGTTCTACCACCACACATCATGAAATCACAACAGTTTTTGGGTGAGCAAAGCCCCCACCTCAACAGCTTTTTGGCATTCCTGGATTTAAACTGCAACAGTAGGGTGTGGAGGGGCAGGAGAAGACAAAAAAATATAAATGAGATTTGCATATATAAATTTCTTTTCCCCTTAGAACTGAATATATTTCAAATGATGTTTGTATCGGTGTGCGAGGTCTCTCAGAATAAATCCACTACTTAATCATTTTCTAGAGCTCAGGTAATCAAGAGGCCATCATTTTAATGCTGAAGAAACTCAGGACCATAAAAGTTAAACAACTTGCTCTACATCACACAGGTACTAAGTAGTGTTCCCTCTTCCCCAATTATTTACTAGCTCTTGGGTATTCAAATTAGGGCAATAGCAATACAACTCGCAGCAAAGTAATAGGTTAGAAACCATATATAACAATTATACTTAACATGAGGGTAAAGTGAAAGTAGTAACTGAACAAGAATAAAACAAACACAGATATTAACTGGACAAACAACAGCTACTATTTATATGGTTTCTTTCATGCCTTCAAAGCACCTTACATATTTTAACCCATTTTATCTTTATAAACACCTTATGAGGCATGTACTATTAGTATCCCAATTGTACAGATGAGGAAGGACCTAGGTGGCACAGTGGATAAAGTGTAAGGCCTGGAATCAGGAAGACATGAGTTCAAGTGTGACCACAGACACTTACTACCTATGTGACCCTGGGAGGTCACTCAACCCTGTTTGTCCGGTCATAAAATGCATTGGAGAAGGAAATGGCAAACCACTTTAGTATCTCTGCCCAAAAAACCCCAAAAGGGATCATAAAGAGTTGGACATGACTGAAAATGAACAACAACAGATAAGGAAACCAAGGCAAAGAGAGGTTAAATGACTTGCCCAAGACTATATATAAACTAGCAAGTCTGTGAGGCAAAATTCAGATTCAGGTCTTCCTCCAAGCCCAGAGCTATATTTACTAGGCCACCTAGTAAACCACATGTAGAAAGAATGAACTCCCTTTCACTTTCTTTTTTCACATTAATTTTTTCATATTATTTCACATTATTCACCCTTATTTCACATTAATTTTCTTATTATATATTTCCATCCCCCTATCTTGTTCATACATTCGTTAAACCAAATCATTCATTATCATCTTTATCATCATCTCTTAATTCCATTGTATACCAGTCTCCACCTTTCTGAGAAGAAAAGAAAGAATATTTCGACATTTCTCCAGCCTGGTCTCTGGACTTGGACAAAAGAGTAATAACACCATTCTTTCACTTCCCAGCACTTGTTCCCACCTGAACTGCCTAAAGTCTTGAAAGGACTGCACGCTAAAGCTAGATGCTTATGGACATTGACAACATATCCTCACTCATTCCTTGGTGATTAATACTTTCCTTATCCCATTCTGAACCACAATCACCCCTGTTTTCATTCAAACCCTGTTCTTGGAACTCCATCATCCAACTCCTTATGCCCACTCACCACAACCCAGTCTTCCCAATTTTCTACTCTAAAGTTATCCATCCTTTCTACTATGTCCTCTGGAATACTACTTCATAGGTACCAAACTAGCTTTTATCTTTAAGATTTTCCTTTCTCATTCTTTCCATTTTCCAGTTCTCAATGAGACCCACCTTCTTCCAAATAACACAGAATCCCTGGCCTTACCTTCCAACACCAGTTTTATTTTCATTTCATTTTTTATTAAATAATATACTTGATATATATACATATATATATCATATACTTGATAATCATATACTTGATCTTGACAATGTTATCATCCCACTAAAGCCAATAGTCCCTGAAATCATCATCATCATAAAGAGTTAATATCTATATGACATTTTAAGATTTACAAAGTGCCATATATATGTGTGAGTGCCTATACCTATGTGTATAGATACAGATATAGATGTAGTTATAGATATAGACACACACATTATCTCATTTGATCCTCCTGTAAACCCTGTGAGGTGGGTGCTGTTATTATTACCATGTAACAGATGAGAAAACTAAAGCTAAGAGAGTTAAGTGATGTATCCAGGGCTCCAAAACTGTAAATGTCTGTTGCAAGATTTGAACTTAGATCTTCCAGACAACAAGTCTATCAGCTGCACCAACTAGTTGCTATTAATAACAATATATTAAACCATTAAATCTTATCTATCCTTTTGTCTCTCCTTAAATATTTGGTACAAGTCACAGTATTCGTGCTATTTCTTTTCTTCTCTGTCACAAACTTCATGATAGAGTAATCACTCATTCCCAAAATTGCCATCATTTCTACTTGAGTAATCACTTCCTGCAAAATCAGACCCAGTAAAGTCAACCAATTGTCACGTCCTTGTTGATTCTTCTGCCATTTAAAGAATAAAACTTTTCAATTAATCAAAGCATACATTTCTCAACTGCTCAGTTTTGACAGACATCCCCATCCAATATCCAGGTATCATAAGTTCCCTATCACTCTAACATCATGCTACCATGCAATGTTTGTAACCTCATTCCCAAACTTTTTCTCTAAATTATTCTTTCTCTCTAGTTTATTTGAATTATATTCCCACAATAAAGTCAGCTGTTATTCTCCTTCCAATGATCCTCACCCAGGCATTCTATACTTTATTCCCTGCCCCCAGCTCCAATGATGTTACATACCTGCATATGGATATGTCTTCTTAATATGCAATGCTATTTCCTTGCCTCTTTTAACCCTTCTGTTCAGTGGGAATATGATGTACACTTCCAAAAACACATTCTTCTCATAATTAATTAATTAATTATGAGATTAATTAATTCATCTCAACTGAACCAACAAGTTCAAATTCTCTTTGTTAACTGGGATCTGTTTTGCTATGCTTATTATCCATTCTTTGTGTTTAGTGTATATAGACATCTTACGCCCTTCATTTTATGGCTGGATTCCTTATTTGATTATTTTCTCCTGAGAAGTAATCTTTTCTTCTATTCCTATTACTATATTAGACTCAGTATCATTTTATGGCAACCAGATTAATAGGTCTATACAAACACTTTCCTCCTGTTCCTTTGTTTTTTAATTTAAAACCTATTCCTTGGCTCCAAAAGTTAAATGATTCTTCTCCTCTTTGCAATGTTATTCTATTCTCAGATCTTCTAGTACACATGATAACTTATCTTTCCTTCCTCTGTCTTCATCATACAATCACTTCCCAATGACCTCCCCCCAGGGGAATTTCCTTGGTAACAAATAGGCACCAAAAAAAAATAAAATAAAAACATTACTTTTGTCTCCAAATATATACCCCATTATGTACCTGTAGTTCACCATGTCTATGCTGAAAAGCATAAGTTATGACTCACAAACAATCTTCTGAATCATAAATTCACTGCTATTCTTTCAAAGAACACCTTACTATCACTAAAAATTGAAAGTGGAAAAACATTCCCTTAGCACTTTCACCTTCCTTTTCAGAATGGAGCCCAACCTATAGAATATGCATACATAGCTACTATTTTTTACCGGTAGGAACACAAGAATATCATATTCCCATAGTCACTGCAAAATTAGGCTATCCTGTCTTTTAACCTTTGGGAGGTTAAGTTTCTTGGGCAAATCTTGTGACCAAATGTTGTGGGAAACTATCTGTTTATTATATATATATGTGTGTGTGTGTGTGTGTGTGTGTGTGTGTGTGTATGTATATAGTATACATATATAAATATATATTGTATATATGTGAATATATTGTGTGTATATATACATATATATGTGTATATATATATCTATATATATATATATATAGATATATATATATATACAGAGAGAGAGAGAGACTGATCTGATGGATTATTTGGGGAGGAATGGCCCCCTGAATAATATTTAATTTATCAAGATGAGCCTTACAATTTTTCTGCCAATAGAATGATGCAATCTTCTTGACTACCCCTCATTTGCAATTAATACATTACTTTCCTGGATTTTATGCAAACAAAATCAAAGAAAAACTGATCCATAAACAGAAAGCAAGTTGTTCAATTAGATACAGATATTTTCTTGCATTTCTCTTATAACAATTCTATACCTTCATTCTGCACACAGGAGCAGACCCATTTAGCCACAGGTGCCATGATAGCCACTCAATCTTGAAGTTTGTACATGGCCTGTAGGTAGAAGATTTAAGGAAATCTAATGGTTTCTTTGGTTTACAGAAAGTCAGAAACCTGTTTTCTTTCAACACTACTTCTATCCATAGGGCAACTCACCAAATCATTGTCAAGAAGTGTGTGGATCTGTCCAATAAAATTGGACCTATCTAATAAAAATTAGTGGACTTTTCTACTTCAGCCCTACAATCCTGCCTCCTTCACTTGATCTAGCTGTATTTTATTAAGCATTAGCCAAAGAAACTTTGCACAATGGACTTGAGTCTCCATAGAAAAACACAGACACACACACAATAATCAAAGAAACTGTATAATACTGCAATGCATAATTAGAATTTTAATATGCCAAGCACCTGTAAGATTACTGCTCTCTTTCCTAAACCCTAGAAGTTTCCCCACAAACCCCAGACAAAGGATCAACTGGACAAAGGAGTTCTAGAATATATAAATTTTGAATTTCTTTAAGCCTACCATATAGGGAAGAAAATGATGCCCACTCAGTGCTCAATGTTTTAGAACAGTAGTTTCCAAGGAATTTTCTTCTACAAACCTTTTAACAGAAGCAAGAGCAATAACAAAAGGTGTTGTGAATCACTGGGGTAATTTAATATACTACTCAAAATATTCATTAAGTGCTTACAATAACTACAATAACTTTGCCCCCAAACTACAAATTAAAATTTGTACTACATAGTTATATTCATAAATTTTAAAAATTTACTCTATCCGTAAATTGAAAACTGTAAATATAAAATTACAAATTTGTATTTATAAAATAATTTCAAATAAATTATATGAAATAGTCTGTGAAATTAAAAGTAATCTAGCAAGATGTGATATTCATACTTTTGTCTGCAAAACTTCATATTAAATTTATTTTATAAATTTTATTTAATACAAATGTCTTTAGTTAAATAAATATTGACTTGAAAGTTGTTTAACCCTTTTGGTGGTTTGGAAATAATTTAATGAGAGGTTGTGAAATGGGAAGAAATGTTGCATTTAGTCAGAAGGGGTCAAATTTGTGGTATAAAAAACCAAAATTGTTCTGAACACTATCATAACAATTTTGAATCATTGCAGAAACAAGCCTATAAAGTTTCAAATATACACATGCTTGTTACCACAAAAGAGGAATATATTTGCAACAAAATTGACCAATTATAATCAGCTTAAAGAGCTCTTAGAGAATTTTTACTATGAACAAATTGAACCATTGCCACAAATACCCAAAATATTAGCAAACCATTAAATGTAAACAACTGCTCTAGAAGAAGAGGCAGAAATATGGAGTTTATAGATTTGTATCCTAGGTGAACTTGGGGTACCTGCACATATACTGGGTATTGAACTCAGTCCTGGCTGTCCTATCATTATCAGGGATATTTAACCTTTTCAAACTACAGGTAATCCACCATGAAGTACGATGAGTAGACTTGTCAGAAAGAATGTTGCCTTCACTGATCGTGGAAGACTTTTCACTCTAACCCTTAACTTCAGTGCCTCTCTCTCACATAACTGTCATTCTTCCTGTTTCGTCCTTAGAAAAATTCCTATCACTTCAATTTTAGAGGAAAATAAAAACAAGATAAAAGGGACGTGATATAAATTTATATCCTTATAAGGCAGAAATGAATAGAATCCTAATTGTATCTATTCAGTTTTCTTCTCCTTACCTCTTCTTTTCAAAATTCATCCTAATATATTTGCCTGCTTGACCTTCTCAGTTACAAATATATGTTAAATTTATAAAAATCTACACAATCTATATATATATTTATTATATTTAGGCAGAAAACAAAAAAAAATTATAAGCCCAAGCAAGAATTTGAAGATCCAAGAAAAAGTAAAATTATGAAGAAAATCTAAAAGAACAATACCATCACATTACTCCATCTAATTTAACAGATATGTGGGTTTATACTCTAAAACAAGTTCTGTATTCAGGTGCATATATATACATATATATATATATATATGTGTGTGTGTGTGTGTGTGTGTGTGTGTATATATATATATATATATATATATATGTACATATCTTAAAGTAATTCATCACCTTTTATGTGGCTCAATTTGATGGTTATATTTATAAATTGTTAGAGGGGAAATACTTTTATCAGAAAGTAAGTTCAATAATTGTTGGTATGGGTCCAATTGACTGATGGGAAGACTGACTTTTACTGACTTTTAATGGCCTCTAACATCATACATTTTCATCATTCCTGGCCTTCTTTGGCCTATGTATCCACCTCTCTCTTTTGATCCAAGGAAAAAAAAACCTGTGCAATGGAACTCTGGAACACCACCTTGGAGAACAGTTTCTTCCTCATTGGAATTCTCCAGGACAGTAAGTATCCTGGACTGGTTTGTGCCACAATCACATTCCTCTACCTGGTGGCTGTGACCAGCAATGGCCTCCTGCTCCTATTGATTGCTATGGACAAGAGGCTCCATGTACCTATGTACTTCTTGCTCAGCCAACTCTCACTTATGGATCTGCTCCTTACAACTGCCATTTCTCCCAAAATACTTGTGGATTACTTGAGTGGACAGAGCACCATCTCTTTTTCAGGCTGTGGATTCCAGATGTTCTTGTTACTGACAGTTGGAGGGGCTGAAGATATCCTGTTGGCCTTCATGGCATATGACCGCTATGTAGCCATTCAACATCCCCTGAATTATATGGTCTTCATGAGACCAAAAGTGTACTGGTCCATGGTGGCCACAAACTGGCTCTTGGCATCCATGAATTCCCTTGTGCACACCATATATACTATGCACTTCCCTTTCTGTAGAACCCGGGAGATAAGACACCTGCTCTGTGAGATCCCTCCTTTGCTGAAGCTGGCATGTGCTGACACCACAAAGTACCAATTCATGGTATACACAATGGGTGTGGCATTCCTCATTATCCCTCTTTCTGTTATCCTTGTCTCCTATACACTAGTTTTAAATGCTGTATTCCACATGCCCTCAACACAGGGGAGACAGAAAGCTCTCCTCACATGCTCATCCCATCTGACAGTGGTTGGACTCTATTATGGAGCTGCTGTGTTCATGTATGTCCTGCCCAGTGCTTACCACAGCCCTCACCAAGACAATATCCTCTCTGTGTTTTATACCATTATTACTCCAGCCCTGAATCCCCTGATCTATAGCCTGAGGAATAAGGATGTACTGGGAGCCCTGAAGAAGGTACTAGGGAAAGGCCTTTCAGTACCCAAATTGTAGAACCATAGTGCTTTGCTTGATATTCCAGCTGAGAGCTAGTAGCTAGTAAATTCTCTCTAGGCTTATTTCCACTTGTCTGGACCATCTTATGGCACACCCTAATCAAATTTTTCCCTTTTATTATTACCTCAACACTACTGTATTCTATACATGATCTATATTATTGAGGATGTGACAGTCATTTACAGAAGGGGAAACATAAGAGAAATTCTAGAGAGGTACAAAATATTTGACTTCTTTAATTCCTGGTAGTAACTGTGTCCCTGTAACAAAACTCACACTTTATAATGGATTCTAGAAATTCTTTTTAAAGAATTATAGCCAAAATCAGCAGTCTATAGCTTGAAGAATACACTTTCCCAATTTGAACATAAAATCTGTCCCTCTTTGGTCTTGTTATATTTGTCTCAATCTTCATGATTTTTAAAACCACATATAATAGATAAGCAATGACCTATGTGAACAGCATTCCCAGTGTAATTTATTTTCCCACAAGTCCATTCCCCTTCTATTTGAAGATCTCAAGGAAGTACAAACCCACTATTTCCAGGTGAAATTCACTTTTGGTCAATTATGTTAATGAGTTTTTGCTTTTATAAAAAAATTGAACATTACCCATTGAGCAATAGAGAGCAATGTACTGGACATAAACAGGAAGCTACACACTAGAAATGGAGAACTATTCAGAAGGTACAGTGTAATAGGTGCTAAAAGGAGGCATGAATAACTAGAAAAAAATACGCAGTCAGGGGGCGGAGCCAAGATGGTGGAGTAGAAACAGCTCATCCAAGCCACTCTGCCCCCAGATTCCCCCCAAACTATGTAAAAGGGGACTCTGAACAACTTCTGGAGCCCCAGCACCCACAGAACAACACAGAGAAGCTAACCTCCCACTGAGGACAGCCCAGTAGCCCTGCAGGAAGGACCAGCGCAGTGCTCTGGGAGCCGGCAGCATGCAGCGCCCAGAGCGCAGGAGCCAAGTGGAGCCCAGGGCCGTGTGAGCCAAGGTTTTAGCCCCAGGGCGGCAGGGCCAGCAGCCGGCTGGAGGAACCCCAGAACACCAGGAGCTGTGGCGACTCCAGAATTATCAACATAGACATGCCTAGGACAAAGTAAGAGGTTAGTGTCCTATGGACTTTGGGACCAGTATTTGGGGAATGCGTCAGCTCCCGCCCCTGGGGGCTAGAAGCCAATGAGGAGACACGCCATTCTGTAGTTTTTAGAGGCAGCTCCAGCTCCTGGCCTGCGAATTTGTAGGGAGATCCAGCGATCAGTCTTGGGGGGTAATCGCTCTTGCTTTAACCTCCCTGGACCTGGATTGTGATCTAGGGTGGAAGTCGTGGGTGGGTTTACAGCTTGCCAGAAACGGAAGTTGCCCCCCACACGTTCGGGATGAAAATTCCTCTATCTGGCCTTAAAGCCATAGTGTGGCAACAAGCCCAAAAGTCAAGTAATTAAGCGGCAATATGCCAAGGCAAAGGAAACAGAAAAATGCAACCCTAGACTCCTATTTTGGGGGCATAGAGCAGGAAAAGGACTGTGAGGTCTGAAGTCCTGCTCCAAAAGCCCCAGGGGAAAACATGAGCGGGTTGCAGGCCATAGAGGACCTTAAGAAGGACTTTAAAAATCAAATAAGAGAAGTGGAGGAAAAATTGGAAAGAGAAATGAGAAGGATGCAGGAAAAGTATGAAATGAGGGTCAACAGCCTGACTGAGGAAAACAACACCTTAAAAAATAGACTAACTCAAATGGCAAAGGAGGCCCAAAAGGGCAATGAGGAGAAGAATGCCTTAAAAAGCCAAATTTGCCAGATGGAAAAACAATCTCAAAAGTTCACTGAGGAGATTCATTCCTTCAGAGTTAGACTGGAGCAAATGGAAGCTAGTGACTTTATGAGAAATCAAGATGCTGTTAAGCAGAGCCAAACAAACGAAAGATTAGAAATTATGATGGAAATTATTTTGCTATTATGTTAATAACCCATTATTAATTAGGATTCAGACTATTTATTTCCTCATTTGGCATATAGGTCAGTCAATCTCTGAAGGGCATGGCTGATAGAGGAAATTGCCCTAATCCTTGGGGAATGTGTTCCTTAATCTTGGACAGGACCCCAATCAACTAAGAGACCTTCTTAATGTTGAGAGTATAAACAGAATCTGATCTTTGTGATTTCCTGCCTCCCAAAAAAACAAGCACTTTTCCACTGCAGTTTAATGTGACTCAGCACATAAAGGAGAGAAAACCAATCAGAATGGTATAAATGGAGATGGATTCCTCTGTCCAGATTTCTGGAGGCAACTGAGTCTCATAATCAAGCCATGTTCTCAACAAGAGGAGCAGAAGACTTTCAGTCCACCTCCTCATTAATTGTCCAATAAATTGATTTTCACCTGTCAGGAGTATTCCCTTTTCTAAAGGTATTTAAAGCATTCAGTATCTACATGGTTTTGGTTTGTTTTTGGTTACTGAGAGAAATTACTGACCATCAATTTATTCATTAATAGCCAGCCTAATTAATAAACAGATTATTAATTACCCAGAAACTCTGTCTCTTAGGCTTTTCATTTATCGCAGTAAATAGCACCAAGTAACATTGGACAAGGCTGAAATACAAAGGAAAGCTAACTATTTTTTAAAAAGGCCTCATCCCAAGGGACATAGTTCATAATGAATCAATGTAACATAGCAAACATCCAAGAGAATGATCAACAAGAGTAAAAAGGACTATATAATTTCAATTTCAAAAAGGATGGTGGATAAGGATGACATTTCATTGATATTCAGAAATTGCAGTATTTTTCAAAAACTTGCTAAGTTACAATCATGCAAAACACTGAGCATACAAAGAAATTTTTTAAAAAATATTGTCCCTGCTCTCCAGGAATTAACATTCCAGTGGGGGAGATGACATGCAAATAATCATGGACAAATAAGATGCATACAGTATAATTTTCTCAGTATACATATAATACAGTATACTTACTCTCAGAAGGAAGGGACTGAAGGTTGTACCCATAGAGGGTAAGGTTTGAGCTGAGGCTTGAAGGAAGACATGGAAACCAGAAATTATAGGTGAAGAGGAAGAGAGTTTTAGGCATGGATTGTAAAATTGCAAATAGATTTTAATTCTCTTTTGCCTAGACTTAATCAAATTAGACTTAATATTCCTTTTTGAGGTTCCTTCACCTTGTAAACCTCACTTACCACCCATATTCCAGAAAAACTTGCTGAAAAGTCAAGCTTTCATCTTTCAGTTTCTTCCACTTTTATAATCTCATGTATTTCCCACTCTCCAGAGAAACTTGACTAACCTAAAAGGTCAAATATCATCAATTTAAACTATTGTAACAGGTTCCATCACCTGCACACTAATCCCATCACCTGAGAACCTTTGTCTTGTGATTAAAATCACATTTTAGCTATGATTAAGAAGGTTTCCCTGAGGGTGGAGCCAAGATGGCAGAGTAGAAACAGTGCGACCAAGGTGCCGTCCCCCCAGATCACCTCCAAACTATATGAAAGGGGACTCTGAACAATTTCTGGAGCCCCAGCACCCACAGAATGACACAGAGAAGCTAACCTCCCACTGAGGACAGCCCAGCAGCCCTGCAGGAAGGACCAGCACAGCCCTCTGGGAGCCGGCAGCGCAGCGAGCGGAGAGCAGAGCCCAGGTCCACATGAGCCGCACTTTTAGCCCCAGGGCAGCAGGGCCAGCAGCAAGCTGGAGGGACCCCAGAAGACCTGCAGCTGTGGCGATTCCAGAATTATCAACTCAGATATGCCTAGTACAAAGTGAGAGGTTAGTGCCCTATGGATTTGGGACCAGTATTTGGGGAATTCGTTGTCTCCCTCCCCTGGGGGCTAGAAGCCACTGAGGAGACATGCCATTTTGTAGTTTTCAGTGGCAGCTCCAGCTCCTGGCCTGTGAAATGTAGAGAGATCCAGCAATCAGTCTTGGGGGGTAATCGCTCTTGCTTTAACCTCTCTGGATCTGGATTGTGGTCTGGGGGGGTCTGGGGTGGGTATCCAGCTTACCAGAAAGCTGTGAAGACCCCAACGTTCAGGATGAAAGCTCTCTGTCTGGTGGCAGAGTCCTACTGTGGCAACAAGCCCAAAAGTCAAGTAATTAAGTGGCAACATGTCAAGGCAAAGGAAACAAAATAAACAGAAAAATGCAACCTTAGACTCCTATTTTGGGGGCAAAGAGGATCGAAACATAGGACAGGAAGAGGACTGTGAGGTCAGAAATCCTCCTCCATGTTTGTGCCTTTTTATGTAAAATTTGCAGACAAAAAATGCTTTCATTCCCTGACCACCCTGTTAAGTGGTCTGCAGTTGAAGTGGCCATGCTGCTAATAATGTCATGCTTTCAATTTTTTACAGCTTTTGACCCACTTGTAGGAAAAGGGGTCGCCCTTTGTAGCATTATGGAGTTTAGGGGAACTAGGTTGTTCCAGTTACAAACTGTCATCAGGTTGAACTATACATTGAGAAACCCAGTCAAAATAAAGACATTTTTACTTTCAAAAAGAAATCCTCCTCCAAAAGCCCCAAAGGAAAAGATGAGCAGGTTACAGGCCATAGAGGACCTTAAGAAGGACTTTAAAAATCAAATAAGAGAAGTGGAGGAAAAATTGGGAAGAGAAATGAGAAGGATGCAGGAAAAGTATGAAATGAGGGTCAACAGCCTGACTGAGGAAAACAACACCTTAAAAAATAGACTAACTCAAATGGCAAAGGAGGCCCAAAAGGGCAATGAGGAGAAGAATGCCTTAAAAAGTCGAATTTGCCAGATGGAAAAAGAATCTCAAAAGTTCACTGAGGAGATTCATTCCTTCAGAGTTAGACTGGAGCAAATGGAAGCTAATGACTTTATGAGAATCAAGATGCTGTTAAGCAGATCCAAACAAATGAAAGAATAGAAGGCAATGTGGAATATCTCATGGGAAAAACCACTGACCTGGAAAATAGATCCAGGAGAGACAATTTAAAAATTATTGGACTACCTGAAAGCCATGACCAAAGAAAGAACCTAGAAATCACCCTTCAAGAAATTCTCAAGGAAAATTGCCCTGATGTTTTAGACCCAGAGGGCAAAATAGAGGTTGAAAGAATCCACAGATCACCTCCTGAAAAAGATCCCAAAAAGAAAACTCCCAGGAATATTATAGCCAGGTTCCAGAATCCCCAGATCAAGGAGAAAATACTACAAGCAGCCAGGAAGAAACAATTTCAATATTGTGGAAACACAATCAGAATAGCCCAGGACCTGGCAGCTTCTACACTGAAGGACTGAAGGGCATGGAATATGATATTCCAGAGGGCAAAAGAGCTGGGAATGAACCCAAGGGTCACCTACCCAGCAAATCTGAGTATTTTGTTTCAGGGGAAAATATGGTCATTCAGTGGAATAGAGGACTTTCAGGCATTCTTGAGGGAAAAACCAGAGTTGAATAGGAAATTTGACATCCAGACAAAAGAAGCAAGAGATGCTTGAGAAGGTAATCAGGGAAAAGAAATCAAAAGGAACTTATCAAAGTTTACCTATTTACATTCCTACATGGAAAAACAATAACAGTGACTGATGAAACCTTTCTCAGTATGAAAATAATGGAAGAAGGGTATGTGGTCATATGAATACATATGTGAATGTGTGTATATATGTTTTCAGTTATACATGGATAGAGGGCATAGGTTGAATTTATTGGGAAGGAATTATACTTGAGGGGTGAAATTAAGAGGTGAGAGAGGAAAGTGGCAAGAGGAGATGGGGAGAAACAGGGTAGGGTAAACTATCTCATGTAGAAAAAGAAAGGGCAGTTGGCTACAGGGGAGGGGAAGAATAGGAAGGCAAAAAGGCAAAACCACATTCTCACTGACTTTTGTTCAGGGAGAGAATGACATACATACTAAATGGGATATCTCAACCTGTAGCAGAATAGCGGGAAGGGGGATGAGAGGAGGGATGATGGATGGGAGGGCATTCTTGAGGGGAGGGGAGGTTGGAAGTACCCACTATAGAAGAGGGACAGATTCAAGGAGGGAATGGACCAGGTTGGGGGTGGGATGGGTGGGAGGGAATTATAAGAAGCCTTGTACAATATATATACTATGGTAATATTTTGCATAGCTATACATGTACAACACATACTGAATTACTTATCTTCCCAGAGGGAATGGGTGGCAAGGGAGGAAGGGAATGGATCTGAAATTCGAGGTCTTAAAATTAAATGTTTCAAATTAAAAAAAAAGAAAACACTGAAAGTCTTCAGACATCTGAACAGTCAGCTTCAAAACACAGATTATGAAGTATACTTCCCCTTTTTTAGCAAAGAGGTGGTAAACTAAAAGTTTGGAATAAAGCCATTATCATTACAAAATTTATTTTGCTTAGCTGTACTTTGCTAGGGATTGTTCTGTTGGAGAGCAGGAAGAGAGAATCTTTAGGAAAAAAAACAATGATTTAATAAAGATAAAGCGATAAAAAAAGAAGATTCCCCAAAAGGAATATTATCTCTGACTATATAGAATATAATTCTGACTACATTATCAATAGACAATCAGAAGATACACCTATGTTCCTTGAGATTTTTTTTTCGATTCATTTAGTTGTTTTAGTTTTCAACATTCACTTCCCCAAGATTTGGGGTTCCAAGTTTTCTCCCCATATGTCCTCTCCCCTCATCCTAAGAAGGCATACAATATGATTACCCCTTCCTTCAATCTGCCTTCCTTTCTATCACATCCCACCCCCCTTCTCTTATCCACTTCCCCTATATTTTCCTGTGGGGTAAGCTAGATTTCTGTACCCCATTGCCTGTGTATCTTATTTCCCAGTTACATGTAAAAACTATTTTTAACATTCATTTTTTTAAAACGAGTTCCAAATTCTCTCCCTTCCTCTCTCCCCATTCACACTCATTGAGAGGGCAAGCAATTCAATATAGGTTATTGAATCTCTATATAGAGAGATAGAGATCGAGTTAGAGATAGAGACAAAGATAGATAGAGATATTCATTCCCTCCAAAGGCCCTAATACAGAGAAAGGTCTAATGAGTTACAAATATCATCCTTCCATGTAGGAAAGTAAACCGTTCAGTTTTAATAAGTCCTTTATGATTTCTCTTTCCTGTTTACCTTTTCATGCTTCTTTTGAGTCTTGTATTTGAAACTCAATTCTCCTATTTAGCTCTGGCTTCTCAAGAATGGGTTAAAATCCTCAATGTCATTGAATGTCGATTTTTCTCCCTCATTGATTATGTTTTGCTTGTTAGGTGATTTTTGGTTTTAATCCTAGCTCCTTTGCCCTCCAGAATATTATATTCCAAGCCCTCCAAGCCCTTGATGTAGAAGATGCTAAATCTTCTGTTATCCTAATTGTGTTTCCACAATACTTGAATTGTTTCTTCCTGGCTGCTTGCAATATTTTCTCTTTGACCTGGAAACTCTGGAATTTAGCTATAATATTCTTGGAAAATTTCCTTTTGGGATCTCTTTCAGGAGGTGATCAATGGATTCTTTCAATTTCTATTTTACCCTCAAGTTCTAGAATATGAGTGCAGTTTTCCTTGATAATTTCTTGAAAGATGACGTCTAGGCTCTTTGATCATGGCTTTCAGGTAGTCCAATAATCTTTAGATTATCTTCCCTGGATCTACTTTCCAGGTGTGTGGTTTTTCCAATGAAATATTTCACATTGTCTTCTATTTTTTCATTCTTTTAGTTTTGTTTTATAATTTCTTGATTTCTCACAGAGTCATTAGCATCCATTTGCTCCACTGTAATTTTGAAGGAATCATTTTCTTCAGTGAGCTTTTGGACTTCCTTTTCCATTTGGCCAAATCTACTTTCTAAGGCATTCTTTTCCTCATTGACTTTCTGGACCTCTTTTGCCATTTGGTCTATTCAGTTTTTATGGTGTTATTTTCTTTATCATTTTGGGGGTCTCCTTTAGCAAGCTATTAACTCATTTCCTGTAATTTTCTTGCATCACTCTCATTTTTCTTCCCATTTTTTCCTCTAGTTTTCTTACTTGGTTTTCAAAATCATTTTTGAGTTTTTCTATGACCTGGGACTAATTTATATTTTTCTTGGAGGCTTTGGATATAGGAGTTTTGACTTTATTATTTTCTGATTTTACGTTTTGATCTTCTTTGTCACTAAAATAAGATTCTTTCTGAGTTTTTTCCTGTTGTTTTCTCATTTTCCCAGACATTTGTTGATTTTTTTAACTCTGTTAACGTAGAGCTTTGCTTCCAGTATAGAAGGTGTTCATCCTGTCTCAAGCTTTAAGGGTTTTGTGCAGCTGTTTTCAGAGATACTTCTAGGGACCTGTAAGTTTTCAATTGTTCCAAGGTGGTATGATCTAAGAAGTGTTTACTCCTCTTCTGGACTGTGCTCTGGTCAGTGAGTGACCACTAGAACTCTGTTCTGCCCTGGAGCTGTGAAGAGAGTTCCCTCTCCACAGTTGCCACAAGTTCTGCTATGCCAGAGTTCCTCCCTGTCCCAGGACTGCCACTCAGGAATGTGACCCAGATCCAAGTATGGGCAAAGCAACAGAATCCTGCTTCAGTACCAACAAAGAGATCCCTGTAATCTTCTGATCAGTTGTTTCATCCTCTTATCATCTTTGGGCTGAGAACTCTGGAAACAGCCACTGCCACTGCCCCAGGGCTATGCTGGGGCCTGGGTTGGTCTGTGTTCCTCTCTCACCCAGGTCCAACAGACCTTTCCCATTGACATTCTAAGTTGGACTTTTGGCATTTGTGGGTTAAGAAGTCTGTAAACCTCCTCAGCTACCAGTGATTTAGTACTCTGAGGCCTGCTCTAGGTTTTCTGGGGCCTGTGTTGTACTGGAACAGCCCATGCTGAACTGTACTCCTCTCCTAGTACAGCACAATAGACCTTTTACTGTTGACAATTCAGGTTGTGTTGGGCTGGAAATTTGTTTCACTCTTTTTGTGGGTTCTGCTGCTCTACAATCTTTTTAAGAGTCATTTTTTACAAGTATTTGGAGGGGTTTGGAGGAAAGCTCAAGTTAGTATCTGCTTTTATTCCACCATCTTTTTTTAAATACTGGTTTTTCCCCCAATTACATGTAAAGATAATTTTTAGCATTCATTTTTTTTAATTAATTCAAACTTTCTTCCTCCCTTCTTCATATCCTCCCTCCCTTAGACAGTAAGCAATTTAATATAGGTTATACATGTGCAGTCATGTAGAACATTTTCATATTAGTCATGCTGTGAAAGAAGAAACAGACCAATAAGAAGAAAAAAACATGAAAAAATAATAAAGTAAAAGATAGTTTACTTCAATCTACACTCAGACTACATCAGTTCTTTCTCTGTATGTGGATAGCATTTTTAATTTTTAGCCCTTTAGAATTGTCTTGGATCTTTATATTGTTGAAAATAGCTAAGTCATTCATAGCTGATGGTTGTATAATATTGCTGTTACTGTATACAGTGTTTTCCTGGTTTTGCTCACTTTACTTTGAATCACTTCATGTAGGGCTTTCCAGGTTTTTCTGAAATTTGCCTATTTGTCATTTCTCATAGCACAATAGTATTTCATCACAATCATATATGACATACCCCAATTGATGGGCATCCCCTCAATTTCCAATTCTTTGCCATGACAAAAAGTTGTTCAGGATTTTGGCCTCTTATATTGCTAATTATTATAAGAGACCCTGTCAGCCCTCACTCAAGGTCTTTGTTTATCTGGAGTAGCACTTCTTAAACTGTAGGTTGCAACTCCATGTAAGGTTCTGTAACTGAATGTAGGGGTCACAAAAAATTTGGCAATAGTAAAAGGTTTCTGAATGTACAACGACCAAACATCAATTCAAAATCAAACATGTAATGAATCCAAGGTGTTTCTGGGAGCACTTGTCCATGTTGCATCATGCAACTTCATTGCAGCCTTGGTTCTGAACATATGACATGCTCACTTTGCACCATGATGCTGTCACACCATGCAACATCAATGAACACTGCCAGAAATACCTCGGCTCAGATTCAAGATGGTTGTATGCTATGAATTGCAGTGTTTTTACTGTACATATAAAATTGGCAAATGATTTTGGCTTGGGATTAGGACAAAATTTCCAACACTTTCTAGAATGGCACTAAACATACTTCTGCCATTTTGTATTATGTATTTATGCAAAGCAGCATTCTCAGCATTAACAATTATAAAATCAAAATATCAATTAACTTTGGAAAACATTAAAGATGATCTATGTCCCTCAGTATCAAATATTCCAACAAAATTTAATTCTTTATGTAAAAATAAATAAGTACATTCATATCATTAATAGGTAAATTTGATTTCATCTTTAATAAATGGTAAAATTATACATATATATGTATGACAAAGAATTGTTTGAAAATAAATTTCTTTATGATGTATTATTAGTAAATGTTTGAATTACATACCTATATTACATACCTTTATACACTGGGTGACAAAAATTTCTTGGGTCAAAAGGGGTAGCAAGTGGAAGAAGTTTAAGAAACCCTACTGGGAGCCCAACTAATAAATTAATTGTACATAGAATTTTGCACCTCAATTTACCTTAACATCTACCATAACAGGGCAAATAACTTGTGGGAAGGCATAGAGTTAGGAGATGGAATGTCATGTATTTGGAATAGCAAACAGGCCTATGTAGGTGGATCATCTAGGAAGAGGGCAGATAGTGAATGGCTTAAAATGCCAACAACAACAACAAAAAGATATATTTTATTCTGGAGGTAATATGGAGTCACTGGAGTTGGTATGTGACATTAGAATTGCAAATTAAGAGGACCATTTTGGCAGCAAAGTAGAGAACGAGTTGGAATGGGGAAATATTTGAGGCAGTGAGACTAATTAGAAAGCTACTGCAATACCACAGTTGAGAAGTGATGAAGGCCCGTAAAGATATATCTAGTTTTGTTGTGCTTTGCTTTTGCAGATATTGTGTTTTCTACAAAATGGTTAGTGACAACCCAGTGTTGAGCAATTCTATGACACCATAATAGCACATGCTCACATCATATCTCTGTATAATTTTTTGATAATTCTCACAATGTTTCAAAATTCAAAGTGCCCTTTCCATACTGAAGCTCACAGTGACCAGTCCACCTCAAACCCTTCACAGTTTCTGTTTCTGGGAAGACAAAGTTTAACAGAGCCACAAAAACATTCATACACATTGCCAGCAATATCATTCCAATTCACTTTCTGCCTGTGAAACCAACACAAGTCAATGGATAGGGTGCATCTGTCTGACAAGGTAACACAATTCAACAGATAGAATGTTTCTATCTGGCAAAGTAACACAAACAACAGACAGAAGGCTTCTGTCTGATAAAGTATACAAATCAACAGACAAAATGATTCTGTCTGACAAAATAACACAAACACAAATCAACACAAACAGAACAGAGTACCAGACACACAGAACACAAGTGTTCTCTTTCTCAGTTCTGCTCTGTTTCAGTTTGTGCTTCTTCTTTTATATAATGGTTCTCTTTCCTGTTCCACCCTTCCTATTGTGTCAGCAAGTTCCTCCCACCTTCAAATCCAGGTGGGGTTCAAAGGCAATTGAAGAAATGAAACAAGGTGCTAAATACTTTAACAACTGAAACAAGATGCTAACTACCCCTTTGCTTGCCATTACATTGTTCTGACTACTCCATTGACCTGCCATTTCCCCTCTCTCTCACCTTTCTTGACCTCTTATGCCCCGAGACACAACAATATTGAAATTGGGTCAATTAATAACCCTCCAATGGACTCTAAGTGTCCAAATGAAAGGAAAAGTCACATTGCTTGTTCTTTTAAGAAATTGCCACAGCCACCCCAACCTTCAACAACCACCACCCTGATCAGTCAGCAGTCATCAGAATTGAGGAAAGACCACACACACATACAAACACACACACCAACAAAAGATTATGACACATTGAAGGCTCAAACAATGGTTAACATTTTTTAGCAATAAAGTATTTTTAAATTCAGTTTTGTACATTTTCAGACACAATACAATTGAACATTTAATAGACCACAGCATAGTGTAAACATAACTTTTATATGCATTGGGAAACAAAAAATTTCAGGTAACTCTCTTTATTGATATATTTGCTTTATTGTGGTGCTATGAAACTGAACCTGCAATATCTCTGTGATATGCCTGTACATAATGGTGTTACTTGTGTGGGTGGTAATAAAGGAATATATGTGGGGGATGTTAAAGTAAAAAAAAAACCACAAGGTTAGACAAAAGAATGTGTACTTAAGGAGGCAAGCCTCCTTAAGGATTATTGAATGATTGACTTACTAAATGATTGTACTTTGTGGAAAACTATTGTGACCACTTTGGTGAAAACTATATGGCCATTTTAGTGAAAAGTCATTGTGAATGCTGTATTTTGATTTTCTATGATAAGTTATAACATTGTGAATGCTGTACCTTTATTCTCTGTGAATGTTTTGCTCTGATTTGTTATTGAATAGAGTGTTCACTATACTATGTAATCAGAACCTTGAAAACTGTTCATAACAGCAATCTTCTGGAAGGCTACTCATGCAAGGCTTTAGAGCAGGGTATTTCCTCCCAATCCCAAGGTGAAAGGATTGAAGGACTGCCTCTCTGATCATCACCTTATTAGGGAAAATGGAGAAGTTTGAAATAATGAATGAAATAAATATTAAAAAATAAAAACAAAGAGGAAAAAGAAGAGCACTGAAAATCTCTTGAATGAAAGCTAGTGGTACAGGCATGTTATTTTAAAGAGATAACTTTATGTTATCAATTCCTTCCCTGACTCTTATCCAATATGCTTTGAGTTGTTTTAATTGATTCATTAACAGGTAATTTGCTTTATGCTAGGCAGATGAAGCTTGTGTCTTTGAAGAAGATAATAATAACAAATAGAATAATTTTGTTATGATTATCATAGCTAGAATTTATATAGTGCTTTCAGGTCTTCAAAGTGCTTTACATACATTATATTATATAGTCCTCACAAAAAACAAGAATATAAATGCTTTTGTTATCCCAGTTTTACAGATAAGGAAAAAGTTGAGTGACTTTCCCAAGGTCAAACAACTAGTATGTGTCTGAGACTGGATTTTAACTCAGATCTTGATTCCAGATCTAGTGGTCCTTCTACTATCCTTTAAGGACATTTTACTGACCTTGAGAAGAGAGGGAAAATACAACAGGTTTGACCTAGCAGGGAAACCTGTTCCAGGATCTCCATTTGAGTGACATTCCAAAGTCAGGAATAACAAAAAAGACTAGGATTCTTTAAAATTATTGTATAGACCAACGTGCCCCCAATTAATAGCTATGGGAAGTACTTTTACAGCATATAGCACAACTAAATACCAACTACTCCAAGAAATACAGAACTTTTTGTTTACTGAATATGAGTTGTCCTCCCTCTAATCCCCATAGTGATCCCAGGCATCTAACTTTAACTCCTAACTCTAGCTTCTCAATGTCACTCAAACAATTATCTAAGCCAAGCTCTATTTTTATACTTTGACAGATTTTTATTCTTATTGATGTGGGAGGGTAACCCATCCATGCCTATTCATCTTGGAGAACTCATGTTATATCCCTCAGAAAATCTTGGACAGGAAGTTTACCTACTGATGGTCTTTAAAAAAAAAATTCTTAACATTGTGGAGCAGCTAGGTAATGCAGTGAATAGAGCACTGGCCCTGGAGTCAGGAGGACCTGAGTTCAAATCCAGACTCAGAAACTTAACACTTAACTAGCCGTGTGACCTTGGGCAAGTCACTTAACCCCAATTGCCCTACCTTCCCTCCTCCAAAAAAAAAAAAAAAGCAAAAAAAATAATAATTTCTTAACATTGCATAGACATCAATACACCAATGACTATGGGTTATTCCTTGCCATCCCTATGTGACTACCCATATTTTTCCTAGTCATGCATGCCTCTTTATAACACCTTTTACACTTTGTCATCTGAGTAGCTCCTAATTTCTAGCATGTAGCTTCCTGTTTATGCCCTATACACTGCTCTATATTGCTCAGTGAGTGATCCTCAACTTTATTTGATAAAAGTAAAAACTAACATAGTTGACCAAAAGTTAACTTCACCTGGAGATAATGGAATTACCCTTCCTTGATATCTTCAAGTAGAAGCTGAATGGACTTGTGGAAGAAATTATTATACAGGGATGCTGTTCACATAGGTGATTACTGAGCTATTATTTGTGGTCTTTGAAAATCATGAAGATTTATGAACAGGCAGACTCCAGAAAAACCTGGAAAGACTTACACGAACTGATGCTGAGTAAAGTGAGCAGAACCAGTAGAATATTGTACATAGTAGCAGCAACAGTGTGTGATGACCAACTTTGATAGCAATGCTATGATCTAAGACAATTCCAAAAACTAAAGAGGGAAAACGCTATCCATGTCCACAAAAAGAACTATGGAGTCTGAATGCAGATCAAAGTATAGTATATTCTTTTTTTCTTGTGGTTTTTACCTTTGGTTCTGACTGTCCTTTTAAACATAACTAATATGGAAACATGTTTAATATGAATGTACATGTATAGCTTATATCATACTACATGCTGTCTTGGGGATGGGGGAAAGCAAGGGGGAAATTTAGAACTCTAAGTCTTATAAAAGTGAATATTGAATACTGAAAAATAAATTGATAGAAAAAAAGAAAATCATGAAGATCAAAAAAAGTATCAAAAGACTGGAGAGGGACAAATTTTATGTTAGTTTCCAAAATTGGGAAAGTGTATTCTTCAAGCTATAGGCTACTGAGTTTGACTACAATTCCTTTTTTAAAAAAATCTACAATGCATTATAAAGTATGAGTTTTGGCTTTTCTATTTTTTTCTTCTAATATGGGCACAATTATTACCAGGAATTAGAGAATTCAAATATTTTGTGCCTCTCTAGAATTTCTTTTATGTTGCCCCTTCTGTAAATTCCTCCCACAACCTGAATAATCTCAAGTAAAGAATGCAATAGTGATAGAGTAAGAATAAAAGGAAAATTTGATTATGGTGCCCCATGAGATGTCCCAGACAAGTGAAAACAAGCCTAAAGCGAATTTACTAGCTACTAGCTCTCAGCTAGAAGATCAAACAAGATATGTCTAGGGTTCTACAATTTTGGTGCTGAGGTGCCTTTGCTTAGCAACTTCTTCAGGGCTCCCAGTACATCCTTGTTCCTCAGGCTATAGATCAAGGGGTTCATGGTTGGAGTAACAATGGTATAGAACACAGAGAGGATATTGTCCTGTTGAGGGTTGTGGTAAGCACTGGGTAGGAGATATATCAACACAACAGCTCCATAGTAGAGTCCAACTACTGTCAGATGGGATGAGCATGTGAGGAGAGCTTTCTGTCTCCCCTGTGTTGAGGACATGTGGAACACAGCAGTCAAAACAAGGATATAGGAGACAAGGATAGCAGAGAGGGGGATGAGGAGGAATGTCACACCCATTGTGTATACCATGAACCGGTACTTTGTGGTGTCAGCACATGCCAGCTTCAACAAAGGAGGTATCTCACAGAGCAGGTGTCTTATCTCCCGGGTTCTACAGAAAGGGAAGTGCATAGTGTATATGGTGTGCACAAGGGCATTCAAGGATGCCAAGAGCCAGTAAGTGGCCACCATGGACCAGTACACTTTTGGTCTCATGAAGACCATATAATTCAGGGGATGTTGAATGGCTACATAGCGGTCATATGCCATGAAGGCCAACAGGATATCTTCAGCCCCTCCAACTGTCAGTAACAAGAACATCTGGAATCCACAGCCTGAAAAAGAGATGGTGCTCTGTCCACTCAAGTAATCCACAAGTATTTTGGGAGAAATGGCAGTTGTAAGGAGCAGATCCATAAGTGAGAGTTGGCTGAGCAAGAAGTACATAGGTACATGGAGCCTCTTGTCCATAGCAATCAATAGGAGCAGGAGGCCATTGCTGGTCACAGCCACCAGGTAGAGGAATGTGATTGTGGCACAAACCAGTCCAGGATACTTACTGTCCTGGAGAATTCCAATGAGGAAGAAACTGTTCTCCAAGGTGGTGTTCCAGAGTCCCATTACACAGGCTCTTTTTTCCTGGATCAAAACAGAGGTAAGTACATAGAGCCAACAAATCTAAGAATAATTTAAATGCATGATGTTACAGGCCACTGAAAGTTGTGAATGGTGGTGAATCAATGGGGGTGAGAGCCTTTCCATTGGCCAATTGGACTCAAGCCAACAATCATTGGGCTTACTTTCTGATAAAATTATTTCCCTTCTTAACAACTGACAAAAATTATCTATCAAATGGAGTCAAGTAAATGGTGAAGAATTACTGTAAAATATGTACACAAATATAAACCTCTAAATGGAACTATTTTGGAGTTCAAACCCATATAAAATCATTAAGCTATTTGGAGTAATGTGAGGGGATTATTCTTTTAGATTTTCTTCATAATTTTACTTTTTCTTGGATTTTTAAATTCTTGTTTGCATTTGTAAGTTTTGTTGCTTTCTGCCTAAAGATAATTGATTTATATAGATTATGTAGATTCATATAAATGTATTACATATTTGTAATTGAGAAAGTCAAGTGGGCAGGGATATTAGGATGAATTTTGAAAAACTATGATAAGGAAAAGAAAACTGAAGAAATACAGTTAGGATTCTATTTGTTTCTCTCCCATAATGATATGAACTTATTTTTTGTATTGCATCACTTTTATTTTGTTTTTCTTTTCCTCTAAAACTCAAGTGGTAGAAATTTGTGTGAGGATGGAAAAGGGAAAGTGACAACTGTGAAGGAAAAAGCCACTGAAGTTAAGGGTCAGAAAGAAAAGGGTTCCAGACCAGTGATAGCAATATCCTTTTTGCTGGTGCTTTCTGACAAGTCTACTCATTTTACTTCATGAAGAATTAGCTATAGTTTGAAAGGGTTGAATATCCCTGATAATGACAAGATAGTCAGTATGGAGTTTCATGCCCAGTCTATGAGCAAGGACCTCAAGTTCATCCAGAGGGCAAATCTATAAGCTCCACATTTCCACTTCTTCCTCTAGATCAGTTGTTTCCATTTCATGGTTTGCTAACATCTTGGGTATTTGTGGCAATGGTTCAATGGGTACAAACTAAAAATTCTCTAAAGGATGTTTAAGCAGATAATATTTAACCAATTTTATTGAAAATGTGTTTTTCTTCTGTGGCAATGAGCATGTGTATACTTGAAACTTCACATTTTTATTTCTGCAGTGATTCAAAACTGTTATGATTATGTTCACAACAATTTTGGGTTTTAGGGCAGCAATCACTTCAAAATTGACCCCATTTGATTAAATGCAACATTTCTTCCCATTTCACAACTTATCAAGTTGTTTCCAAATTACCATAAGAGTTAAACAACTTCCAAGTGATTATTTATTTAACTAAAGATATTACTCATATTAGATAAAATTTATAAAATAAATTTAAAATGAAGTTTTGAAGATAAATGTATGAATATGAGATGTTGGTATATTACTTTTAATTTTCACAGAATGTTTCATATAATCTATTCATAATTGTTTTATAAATGCAAATTTATAATTTTGTATTTAAAGCTTTCAATTTCCAGGTATAGTAAAGGTTTATAATTTATGGGTATAATTATATAGCATAAATTTTAGCTAGGAGTTGGGGGCAAAAGTAATTGTAGTTATTGTAAGCACTTAGTGAATATTGTTAACAGTATATTAAATTACTCCAGTGATTCACAACATATTTTTTTGTTGCTGCTTTTGTTGTTAAAAGGTTTGCAGAACAAAGTACCTTGGGAACTACTGTTCTAGAGCACTGAGCACTGACTGGGCATCATTTTCCTCCCTAAAGGAGAGGTTAAAAAATTCAAACTATAGATGTATATTATAAAATTCCTTTGTCCAGATTGATTCTGTGTCTAGGGTTTGTATGGAGACTTCTACAGTTTAGGAGAGACGGAGAGAGAGAGAGAGAGAGAGAGAGAGAGAGAGAGAGAGAGAGAGAGAGAGAGAGAGAGAGCGAGCAGTCTTACAATTACTCAGTAAATGATAACATTTTAACTTTTCATTGAAGTATTATTAAATACTGTTTCTTTGATTATTGTTCATATGTGTATGTGTGTGTGTGAGTGTGTGTGTGTGTGTGTGTGTGTTTTCTATGAGAGCCATCTACATTGTGCAAAATCCCCTTGACTAATGTTTAATAAAAATAGATCAAGTGAAGGAGGCAGGATTGCAGGGGTGAGATAGAGAAGTGCACTATTTTTATTGTATAGGTCCACAGATCTACACTTTTCTTGACAATGAGTTGGTCAACTGCCTTATGGATAGAAGCAATGCTGAAAGAAAAGTGTTCTGACTCTCTGTAAACCAAAGAAACTATTGGACTTCCTTAAATCTTCTACCTACAGGTCATGTACAAACTTCAAGACTGAGTGGCTATCAATGACACCTGTGGCTAAGTGGGTCTGCTTCTTTATGCAGAATTAAGGTATAGAATTTTTATAAGAGAAATGCAAGGAGATAGGTGTGTCTAAATAAACAACTTTCTTATGGATCAGTTTCTCTTTGAATCTATTTGCATAAAATCCAGGAAAAATATATTAATTGCAAATGAAAGGTAGTCAAAATTGTTATTCTATCAGCAAAGAAACTGGAAGGCTCACCTTGATAAATTAAGTATTATTCAGGAAGCCACCCCTCCCCCAATAATCCGTCAGATCAATGTATATGTATGGTAAACAGATACTTTTCCACAACATTTAGTCACAAGATTTGTCCAAGAAATTTAACCTCCCAAAGTTAAAAGGACTGGGATAGCCTAATTTTGCTGTAGCTTTCTGAGAGTATTGTATGCTTGTGCGCCTACCAGTACAAGAAAGCAGCTATGTATGCACGGTTTCTAGGTTGGGCTCCATTCTGAAAAAGAAGTGAAAGTGCTAAGGGAATGTATCTCCACTCTCAATTTTTAGTGATAATAAAGTGTTCTTAGAAAGAATAGTAGTGAATTTATGATTCAGAAAATTGTTTGTGAATTGTACATTATGTTTTTCAGCATAGATATGATGAATTATAGGTACATAGTGAGGTGTATATTTGGAGACAAAAGTAATGTTTTTATTTCTTTTTTTTGTGATCTATTTGTTACCAAGGAATTTCTATGGGGGGGGGGATCATTGGGAAGTGATAGGAAGATAAAGGAAGGAAAGATAAGTTATAATGTGTACTAGAAGATTTGATAATGGAATAACATTGCAAAGAGAAGAATCATTTAATATTTGGAGTCAAGTAACAGATTTTAAAATCGAAAAAGAAGGGAACAAGAGGAAAATGTTTATGTAGATCTACTAATCTCATTGCCACGCAGTGATACTAAGTCCAATACAGTAATAAGAATAGAAGAAAAGAGTACTTCTTAGGAGAAAATAATCAAATAAGAAATCCGCCAATGAAATAAAGGGCCCTAAGATGTCTATATAAAATAAACAAAAAGAATGAATAATAAGCAGGGCAAAATAGATCCCTACTCACAAAGAAAATTTGAGCTTGTCAGCTTAATTGAGATAAGGTATTTATAATAAGAACATGCTTTTGACAGTGTATACCATATTCACAATTAACAGGAGAGCTAAAAGAGTCAGGGAAATAGCAGCGCATATTAAGAAAATATATCCACATAAAGATATGTAATAACCTGGCAGCTGGGGGGAGGGGACATGGTATAGAACACCTGGGTGAGAATCATTGGAAGGAGAATCAGAGCTGACATTGTTGTGGGAATATAATTCAAATAAACTAGACAGAAGGAGTAATTTAGACAAAAAGTTTGGGAATAAGATCACAAACATGGAATGTCAGTATGAGGTTATAGTGATAGGGGACTTACAATACCTGGATATTAGATGGGGATGTCTGTCAAAACGGAGCAGTTGAGAAATGCGTGCTTTGATTAGAAAATTTTTATTCTTTAAACAGAATAGGAATCAGCAAGGAAGTGACAATTGATTGACTTTGCTGGGCATTATTTTGAATAATGATGAGGAAGTGATTTCTCAAGTAGAAATGATGGAAAATTTAGAGATGAGTGACTACTCTATCATCAAGTTTATGATAGAGAAGAAATACCATGAACACTATGATTTGTACCATATATTTTAGGAGAGAAGAAAGAATAGGTAATATTTAATGACTTAATAAATTTATATTAAGCAGCTAGTTTGTGCAGTTGATAGAGTTGTTGTCTGGAAGATCTGAGTTCAAATTGTGCAACAGACATTTATAGTTTTGGATCTCCAGATAAGTCACTTAACTCTCTTAGCATCAGTTTCCTCATCAATAACATTGTAATAATGATAGCATCTACCTCAGAGAGTTAATGAGAGGATCAAATGAAATAAACTGTGTGTATCTATATCCATACACATATAGATACTCAGACACATATATATATTGCACTTTGTAAATCTTAAAGTGTTATATAGATATTAATTCTTATTATTATGATCACCATTATTATTTCAAGGACTATTGTCTTTAGTGGGATGGTAACATTGCCCAGATCAAATACATGATAATCTTTTTTGTGTGGCTAAAGTGGGATGGAAAAGTACATGATGTGAAACGATATGTTGAGGAACAGGGTGATTAGTGTGGTTGAGAGAGTATCGGAATCTATGTCAACATCCCTTAGTATGAGAGAGACTAAAAGCAGTCACTGAACTCATTCTGGAAAGAATGGAAGTGTTTTGGAGATCATTTGGCAATGGTTACCATAATTTTCATTCAATGGTAGATATGGTTTGAGTGAACCTCAGAGGAGGAAAGATTACCAAGTCAGGAAAGTAAGGGAAATGTGTGAAAGTGGCAATAAGGAGCAAGGAGTACTACCCCACTTGGAGCAGTGAGATGAGGGAATGAACGGTGTTAGAAAGGGAGGCCAGGGACTCTGTTATTAGGAAGGAGACAGGTTTCATTGAGAGCTGGAAGAGGGGGAAAGGAAAATCTTAAAGACAAAAGCTAGGTTGTTACCTATGAAACAGTATTCCAGAGGACACAGTAGAAGGGATGATTAATTTCAGAGTGGAAAATTGGGAAGATTGGGTTGGGCAGAGTGGGAATAAGTGATTGGACAACAGAGTGCCCAGAACAGTGTTTGAATGATAACAGGGGTGGTTGTGGTTCAGAATGCTATGGGGAATATGTTAATCAAGGAATAAATACAGATAGGAGGTCAATGTCCCTAGGCATTTAGCTTTAGGGTGGAGTCCTCTCAAGACCTTAGGCAGTTTAGGTAGGGACATGTGCTTGGAGTTGAAGTAATAATGTTATATTCCTCTTTCCCCCAAATCCAGAGCCCAGGCTGGAGAAATGGTGAAATGTTCTTTCTTTTCTTCCCAGAAAGGTGGAGATTGGTATACAATGGAATTATAAAATTATGGTAAAGATGATATTGAATGATTTGTTTTAATAAGTAGGAAAAAGATGTGAGGATGGAAATCTAGAATGAGGAAAATTAGTATGAAATAAGAGAATGAGAGTGAAATGGAGTTCGTTCTATCTGCATGAGGTTTATTAGGTGGCATAGTGGACATTGTCCTCGACTTGGAGGAGGGAAGACCTGAATCTGGATTCTGAAGCCTTAGCAAGTCATTTAATCTCTCTCTCTCTGCCTTGGTTTCCTTATCTGTTGTTGTTCAGCCATTTTCAGTCTTGCCCTACTCTTTGTGATCCTTTTTGGGGTTTTCTTGGCAGAGATAGTGGAATGATTTGCCATTTCCTTCTCCAATGCATTTTACAGATGAGGAAACTGAGACAAACAGGGTTGAGTGACCTCCCAGGTAGTAAGATCACACAGATAGTAAGGGTCCGAGGTCACAATTCAATTCAGGTCTTCCTGATTTGAGGCCTGGCACTCTATCCACTATGCCACCTAGCTGGTTTCTCATCTGAAGAGTGAGGATAATAATAGCACATACCTCACAAGGTGTTTATAAGGATAAAATTAGTTAAAATATGTAAAGTGCTTTGAAAGCATGAAAAAAGTCATATAAATAGTAGAGTCCAGTCAATATTAGTGTTTGTTCTGTTGTTATTCAGTTTCATTTAACTGTCATGTTACAGTACTATTGTTATATATGGTTTTTAAACTATTACTTTGCTGCCAATTGAATTTCTATTGCCCTAATTTGAATACCCAAGAGCTAGTAAGTGACATGAGAAGAGGGAACCCTACTTACTACCTGTGTGACCTAGAGTAAGTTGTTTAACTTCTATGGTCCTGAGTTCCTTTATTAAAATGAGGGGTTTTCATCAGTTGAACTCTAAACCTATGATCCTAATGATTAAGAAGTAGATTTATTCTGAGAGACCTCACATACCTATACAAACCTCATTGAAATATATTCGGTTCTAAGGGGAAAAGAAATTTATATATGAAAATCACATTTATAGTTTTGACCTTTTCCTGCCCCTCTACACCCTACCATGGGAAGGATATTAGGAGGAGACTGGGCGGGGGGTGGGGGGGAGGAAGGAGATATTTCTGGAAACCGAAATGTCCTAGAACTTGTCTCTGATCTCCTCTTTGGAGTAGGAGAATGATGAGAGTAGGGGGAGATTGGGGAATTGGCTTTTCAGAGACTGAAATGTATTTAATGGGAGTATAATATTCTAGATAGCACACTAGAGTATGTGCCAAAAGTCATCTGGGGGACTTCAGAAGGCATCAGAGACCCTTATATTTAGGTTCTGCCCAAGATAGAAAACCATTAATATCAACAGTAGGCCAGTTGAGACTTCTACACATAATTAGGAAAAGCAAAGCAAATCCTTGGAGAAAGTGACAACCTCAAGTCCATGTAGAAGCTAAAGACATAATCCTGAGGCCTCCTGGGGTATCATCCAATTTGTAGCAACAGTTCACAGAAGGTTTAAGATAAAAAAAAAAAAACCTTTTTTTGACTTTTTCCCCATCTTTTTATTTTCTGTGTATATTTTACTTTTGGCCAGTTTGCTGATCAAAATTGGACTTTTATTGTGCAAAGGCAACATGATTCTCTCAGGAAAAATTATTAGTAAAATGCCTTAAATATCTAATGTAGATTGTGAGATATAAGAAGACAATTTCTTGGAAATCCTTTTGACCTTTAGTTAACACCAGAAGCTATCTTGGGAACTAGCAGAGACTCGAGTATTTCTACAGACATAGGGTTCCGTGTGGGTACTGAGTTGGAAAAACTGCCTTCAAAAATTAAATATTCCAGTTTGGCTATCTGGGTAGGATGTGGTGTGAGTGGTTTTGGTAGACTATGTCTAAGTCTTTGATTTTTTTCATGCTTTCAAAGCACCTTACATATTTTAAATCATTTTATTCTATAAGTCCAAGGGGTTGGTGACAGCAAGAAACACTATTGTAGAGGTCAGAAACTAAGACACTCTAAAGAGATATAGGTTCTAGCACCAGATTTCAATGTAACTCCTTGGAGTTGACCTTGGACCAATTCATGCCCCTCACTCATCCTCACTTTTCTTCTCATCAATAGGGCTATGCCTCATTGGGAAAATTTGTGGCTAAAGAAGAGATATGTACCCAGGTGTCAGGGGCTTCTTCATTACGAGGACCCTATGCTATCATTTTTCCTTAATTTGGAAAAGAGAATTTTAGATCCTATTTTCTTTCTGACCCACCCCCTCCCACTTTCTTTCCCTAAAGCAAATGCAGATTCAGATTCTGTGTGACTCCCTGAGGTAGAACACAGTGTTCCTCACTTACCTCTCATCGAGAAATTGGGTCAGTCCTCAACTCCACTGGCACTTCTATGTTTAGTTGAAAGTCTGGAATGATCAATTGGAGAAAAATTTAAATTTTCTACAAGTGATGAACGTGGGATGGAATTTCCATGATAAGATGGTTAGGAGTGCATCCATTTTTGGTAATATTTGGCTTCTCTGATGATTTAAATGGACAGGTCTGGTCACGGCTCAGGAACAATACTAAGGTAGCATGGGGCCACTGCCTTTCTCTTTCTCCCATGTGTGAGGAAAGGGAAGAAGATGCTTATCAAGTTGTTTATCTTACCTAATTCTCCTTGAACCAATCCCTCTTAGCCAGCAATAGGAAGCAAACAGAGGTCTATAGCTACAGGAGCTCAGAATTTGCCAAGGTTTGAGAAAAATGTGACATAGAGTGGGAAGAGCTGTAGGAGAAATGAAAATAAAAGAGTATTAAAGAAGGATCTTTCCATATTCAGGTTTTATTGTCTTCCAGGAAGAATGAAAACAGGAAGAGCCATATTCCCAGGAGAGTCACCTCTGCTGTCCCATCAAATGCCTATTCTTCAGATTAGATCTGTGCCTCAGCTCAGTTCAGATGATATTCTTTGATTACCTGAGATGACATCATCATGGACCTATTGTTTCAGGGTCAGGGCCTTAAATGAGTCCGGAGGGGGCATTTCTTGACCCGATTCCCATGACTCCCTTACCTGGTTACAAACAAGGGAGCAACTCTGGTGTCCTGAGGGCTCATTTAAAAATTAGTATTCTGGGCTCTTCTCCAAAGATGGTTCATGGCATTGAGTGGTGTTTCTTTAAAATATATTTTCACTTTCTTTACCTTAAACTTGCATTCTTTGCTTTACAGATTGATTACTCATCTCTGCCTTGCCTTCTATCTCCTTTCACTTCTTTCTCTGCATATGGATTGTTTTTGTTTATCTCATACTATACAAAAATTTAATAGGAGAATAAGCTTGGAACAGTTGTCAGAGTGCTATTTTGGAGTCAGAAAAACCTGGGTTCTGAACCCTTCCTAACACATATTGACCGAATGACCCTAAGCAAGACATATAATTTCTTACTGTCTCTGGTTCCTCTCCAACATTAAAATTGTGGGATAGGTGCTGATCTGCATTGGTAGATTAGGTTTTTTCATTGTTACAGTTTAAAGTGTCATTCATTTTCCCTTCACAAAATAACCCTCTCTAAAAACATATGATGTTGTTGATAAATATCCTAATTTTATTGATGTTTATAATGTTGTCTGTGATGTGTATATGCATATATACTTGCATTCTGATAATGTTCAAGTATAACATGTATAATTTTGAAGGGTCAGTAAAATTTTTCATCAAAAAATAAAACGTATATTATGTTTGAAACAACTTATTTTTTTTTCCTGGACATCCCTCCCTTTCCTTTTGTCTTTTCTTGCTTTATTCCCATCTTGAAGGTACAAAATAAATGGGAAGTGTGGAACTTTTATAGCCTTAGGAGATTAATGTAAGTGGAGTCACTGGAAAGTAATTTGAAGTTCCAAGATTTTACCTGTCTATTGGCCAGAAAGTAAGGACTGTTCATAGAGGAGTCAGGGTAAGTATCATCACCTTCTTCATGGTGAGACTGTTCCCTTTTTTCCTTGTGATCTTGATGCTGTAGGAATACTTGATACCCTTTCTCTGAAAATGGCCAAAATGTATAGAACAGATTGTTAAAAGACTAATTATAGCTACCTGGAAGTTAATATTTCAAAGTTCTTTAGGAGAGTCTTAGGAATAACCCCTGGGGATTTTAACATTAGATCTCTTTATTTTTATTCTATTCCGTAGATGTGCTCAAACCTATAATGTTAGTGAATAGCTCTTTTTGGGGGGGAGGGACAAGTTGGAGGTTTGCATAAACTTGAAAAGGAAACTACCTTAACGAGAATAAAGTTAACTTGAGCCAAATAAATTATAGTCTTTTTACTTTTGACCCTAGATTAATGATAAGGCATACATATTGAGTTAACTTCTAAGGACCCCACAAAGAGGCTAGATTGCTCCTTTTGTGAAGTTTTTGTAGGCAGCTATGCAAAGGAAGAAAGGAAGAAAGCAGGAACTGTTTGAAGTGAGAATGTCACCTGGTGGTTTGCATAGAGTTGGTCCTCTAATAGCTATCCCAGTCCCAGTCTTGGAAATACATATGTATGGCTTGCTTATTCTTTATCTGCTTCTTGCTCTCTAGAGCTTATTTAAGTTAAATGCTGCTGTAGAAATGAGAACATATGTACCTAACAGATACATCTGTGTATAGTGTGTTTGTGTGTGTTCATGGTGGCTGCAGTTAGATCTTTGAGTGATTAGAATCTTGTAGTAGAGGTAAAAAAAAAACCAAGATTGGATCCATTGATTAAGTAATTTATATCCATCAGTTCTACTGCAACAGGGGGAGGTAATGTGATATAGCAGAGAAAGTCCTGGATTTTGGAGTAAGAAGACATTGATTTAAAACCAGCTCCACCAACTGTTGCTTTGTCTCTTGTTTTGGAAGAGGACCAATGACATCAAGTAGTTTCTGAACTTGCCCATGAATTGAAGTGAAGCAGAGTTGCACAAAGTCATCATTCTCACTCTGTCTTCCAGAGTCATCAAGCTCTAGTTGCCAGACAAAAGTTGGAATGACCAGTGATGACCTGGGATGCAGTGTTAGAGTTTTTGATATCTGATTTGATATTCCTCATCACCTACTTTAGCTATTTTTGTGGCTGTTTTAACAAATTATCCTCATCCATTCCAATGATGGAAGTCTTTACATGCTTGGGATAGATACTCCATAACTCAGCAATGGGTTTGAGAGCCATCAATTATCCTCCACTTCATTTAGTCTGTCTTCTGAGATGCATTACCAGGGTGTGGTTGCTGCTCATGTTACAGCTTCAGGTGAGAGTTGAGTGCCAGGTAGACAAGAAAGGTAGATGAGCAGTCCTGAAAATACTAGAGATACTCATCCACATCTCTAGAACTACCTTCATGACATTTAACAAGTCACTTAAACTTTCTGGGCCTCGATTTCCTCATCTGTAAAATGAAAGATAACAGCAACAATACTAATAATAGCAACTCATACTTACATAGTGCCAGTTAAGTGTCAGGGATTGTGCTAAATGTTTTATAATTATTTAGTTCTGGATTTAGGGAAGCTTATTCAAAAACTAATAAATAAAAATAATAGAATTTTCTTTTGCAATTTGACTCAGCTCCCAGCCTGGAGAAAATCTAATGCTTTTGAACCAGGGCTCAAACCTGTACCATAATTTGCCCCAATATCCCAATATCTAAGCACTAATCCTCTCTGTTACAACACTCTCACAATCTCATACCCCCTTGGTTCACAAATAATTCAGTACACAGATCAAGGCATTGAATTTATCTTACAAGCAAAAATTCAAATTATTTAAACAAAACTTAGAAAAGTAGTATCCTTACACAACAGAATAAACTTTATAAATAGCTTTTGTCCTACTTTGACAGAGAGGACGGGGGAAGGAAAGAATCTCATACCTATTTTCCAAAACTAAAAATTAGCAACCCACTAGTCCAATTCTATTTGTTGAAAGTGGTAACAACTGCAATGTTCAGCATTCTGATCTGGAGCCAACAGATGCCTCATATGGTAACCTTACATATTGTTGTATCTCAGAAGCCAGCAGGTGCCTCAACACAACTCTCCAATCTCTAGTTTTAGTGTCTATTCCCTTTCCTTGCTTGCTCAAAATGCATGCCAGACCACAGTTTTTACCTCATTTCACCATTTTACCATTCCTGATGCTTTTCCTACAACCAGTCCTGCATGTTTCACCTACTCTGTTCAAAAAGTCCTGGTGCTAAGGAAATGCATCCCACTGCTGGCTCTCCCACTCTTACTCCTGGCTTAGAACTTGCAGAGTGGTTTCATTGCCTTCTAAGGAGCAAAAAGAAAAAACGGCTGTCAGTCCAAAACTCTATCTTTCAGACATCCATACAGCCAGGCTCTGAATATTCCTCCCAGTCTATAGGGTTCTATCACAAAACCCAGTTATGAGGTCTTAAGTGTACCATTGGCAGGAGTGATAAAAATAATTCCTTGCCTTGTCTCAGTACTATTTCTTCTTTTAAAATAAGTTTTCACTGATGTCTTATTTTTTAGGTCACCATAATTTGCCCAAATATTATTTTCCCCTCCTGGAGAGCCACCTTATACTACAAATGGAATTTTTTTGGAGGGGAAAGGCAGGGCAATTGGGGTTAAGTGACTTACCCAAGGCCACACAGTTAGTAAGTGTCAAGTGTCTGAGGCCAGATTTGAAGTTAGGTCCTCCTGACTTCAGGGCCAGTGCTCTGTTCTCTGTACCACCTAGCTGCCCCTACAAATTGAATTTTTAATGAAAAAATTTGACAAATAAGAGGAAAAAACATCCAAAAAAACTCATCAATACATTGAAAAAATATGACTAACAATATAATATGCAAAACTTGTCAATCGTTATCCTTTGTAAAAAAGAGGATTGTTAACATCTCCTATTTCTTCCTTTGAGTCATGCTTTATCTTTATAATTTTGCAATACTCACTTTTGATTGTGAATGTGGTTATTCTCTCTTTTTGTTTTGTTGTAGTCATTGTGTATAATTTTTCTTGCTTCTGCTTACTTCATCCTCTATCAGTTCACATGGATCTTCTCATGCTTCTCTGTATTCATCACATTCCTCACTTCTTATAGTATAGTAATATTCCATTACATTCGTGTACCACAGTTTGTTTAGAGATTCCCCAATTGACAAGACAGCAAATGCATGCAAATTATGTGCCAACACTTTACACTGAAATAAACAAGAGGCCACCAGCATCAACACCAATCTTCAAAATTAGCAACACATTTATTACATGCCTTCAACATTGCCAGTTACAGGCAGGTATCACTGTCAAAATCAACCACACCCTAATCACTTGACAATTACAGGTCAATGACATGCAAACACTTTAATGGGAGAGGCAGTGATAACATACTTATTAAATGCAAAAACCAACGAATATTCTACTGTGAAAGCTAGGAGCCACCAGCATGAGCACTAGCACCAGTACCACCAACAGCACCAGCACCACCACTAGCAGTGTGTTTTAGCATGTAATTACTGTGGTTTTTATGCTATTCACATTAAAATGTTGTGTGTTGTTGGTGTGTAATCAGCATGTGATTATAGTTGATTTTGACAAAGTGATGTGTGTGTAATTAGCAGGTTGTTGGCAAGTAACTGGTTTGTTGCTGACTTTGAAGACATTGCTGCTGCTGCTGCTGCTGCTGCTACTTTAGATCCTGCTGCTGGTGGTACTGTTGGTGGTACTTTAGTTGATGTTGGTGCTGCTCCTGCTGCTGCTTTTGCTACCAGGGCTGCTAGTTTTGGTGCTACTATTGAGGTGCTAGTGCTGGTGGTGCTGCTGTTGAATTTCACACTAAATTGTTATCATGCTGTTTGCACATAAAGAGAGTGTTGCTGGTGGCTTTCACATCGGAATGTTAACCTGTTGTTGGTGTGTAACTGGCAGGCCATTATCACGCTGATGATTTTGACACAGTGCTACCTGTTGGCATGTTTTGGGCATGTAACCTGTGTGTTGTTACCTCTGAAGGCATTGCTCCTTGCACTGGGGCTGCTGGTGTTGGAGCTGCCAATGGTGTGGTGGTGGTGTTTCTGGTGCAAGTGGTGCTGTTTCTCTTGCTGCACCTACTGCTGCTTTGGCTGCTTTTCCTCCAGTTCTTGCTGCTTTTGCTGCTGGTGGTGGTGCAACTATTGCTTCTGCTGCTGGTGGTCCTGAGGATGCAATTTTTGGGGTGGGGCTGGTGCTAGAGCTCTTGCTAATTTGTTGGTGCTGTGGGTGCTGCTGCTGGTAGTGGGGTTCCTGGTTGAGTTGGTGCTGGTCTTGGTGCTTGTAGTGGTGCTGGTGGCTTTTGCAGTATATTATTATCTTGTTGCTGGCATGTTATTAGCATGTTTTTGCTGGCTTTCACAGTAGTGTTAGGTTCTTGTTGGTGTGTTATCACCAAAATCACATGTACAACAAAATATAGAGAACATTATGAAATACAAAATGGATAATTTTAAATACATTAGATTAAAAAGGTTTTGCACAAACAAAGTCAATGCAATCAAGATTAGAAGGGAAGCAGAAAGCTAGGAAACATTTTTTTTAAGTTAGTGTCTCTGGTAAAGGCCTCATTTCACACATATATAGAGAATTGAGTCAAATTTATAATAATACAAGTCATTCCCCAATTGATAAACGGCCAAAGGATATAAACAGGCAGTTTTCTTATGAAGAAATTACAGCTATTTTTAGTCATATGAAAAGATGCTCTAAATTGCTATTGATTAGAGGAATGCAAATCAAAATAAATCTGAGGTACCACATCACACCTATCAGATTAGCTAACATGACAAAAAAGGAAAATGATAAATATTGGAGAAAATGTGGGGAAATTGGAACATTAATGCATTTTTGGAAGAGTTGTGAACTGATCAAACCATTCTGGGGAGCAATTTGGAATTATGTCCAAAGTACTATAAAACTGTACATACCCTTTGACCCAGCAATACCACTTCTAGGTCTATATCCCAAAGAGATCATAAAAATAGGAAAAGGAACCACATGTACAAAAATATTTATAGCAGCTCTTTTTGTGCAAGCCAAGAACTGGAAGTTGAGGGGATGCCAATCAATTGGGGAATGGCTGAACAAGTTGTGATATGTGAATGTAATGGAATGCTATAATTCTATAAGAAATGATAAACAGGCAGACTACAGAAAAACCTGGAAAGATTTACATGAACTGGTACTGAGTGAAATGAGCAGAACCAGGAAAACATTGTACACAGTAACAGCAACAAAGTTCTCAGCAATGCAAGAATCCAAGACAGTTCTTGAGATTCATGATGGAAAATGCTATCCACATCTAGAGAAAGAACTGTGGAGTCTGAATGAAGATTGGAACATACTATTTCTCTTTTTTTGTTTGTTTCTTCTTTATTATGGTTTTTCCCTTTGGTTCTAATTCTTTACAACATGACTAATGTGAAAATATGTTTAATATGATTATACATGTACAGTCTATATCAAATTGCATGCTGTTTTGGGGAAGGGGGAGGAGAAGAAGGAATGGAAATTTAGAACTCAGAATCTTGTAGAAGTGAATTATAATAATTATAATTATTACAATAATTATTATAATGATTAATTAAAATTATACATACATACATATGTGCATATAGACATATATGTATTGTGTGTATATACATATATATGAAGAAACAGCTTTCAAATAAGATTTGGACAAAATATATCTGGTGAATGAATAAAGATTCAAATACCTTTGTGAATGATGTGAGATGATGTCTCACTTGTGTGGGGACAATTTAATGTTAAGTAGGCAAGGAAAGATCTTTCATTTATTAAAAACTAGATAAATGAATGTACAGAACACAGTTTCATGGTGATGCATCAGTGATGGATGCTCATGGTGAAGCCTTCAGAGTTACAAGCATGATATGTATTTCAGTTCATCTGTAAGTAACTCTTTTTTTTTCCTGAGGGTAAAACTTCTACAACAACAAAAAGAAAAAGTCATATAAACATTTGGAGACTGAGGTATGATATTTTTAAAGGACTATTGATTTGATAGGAAGAGTTTGGGCAGTTATGAATTTGTCAGTAAAATATGAATCTCTCAGAGTCAGAAAGCTCTCATTTAAACATGTGAGAACTAGGAAGAATAACTGATAGGTAGAAAAGCCTGGCAGGAACTTAAAGGGGAGAATTGAAGACAGTGCATGAGGGCTTTAAAGTTGTTCAGGTTCTAGAAATTAGAAGTAGACAATTCACAGTAGGCTTCAGCTGAGTGATTCTTGCTTCCTGGGAGAGAACGTTGATTTCTTTGACCAAGAACTCCAGTGACAACTATTACCCTTTGATGCCACCTCCTCATTCTAAAGATGAACAAATTGATGTCCTCAAGGGTGAGGTAACTCACTCAAGGCCACACAGAGAATTAATGGCCAGTCTGGAAAAGACTTTCTAACAATTACAGATATGCTAAAGTAAAACCTGGAAAAGTAGTAGGTTCCTCCTTCCTACAGATCTTTTAATCAGAGAACAGATGACCATTTGTCCAGTATAAGACGTTGATGGAATTATTAATCAGTCACAGGTAAGACTAAATGGATGTTGAGGACATCTAACACTATGATTCTGAGATTTTGTGTTCAAAGACTTCTTGCAGAAGATGAACATTAGCTGTCTTGGATTATTGCATTGCTTAGAATAGCTAAGTCTTTCTCTTTCCCAGTTGATCATGGTGTAATATTGCTGTTATGTGTACAATGTTCTCTCGGTTCTGCACACTGGACTTTATATCAGTTCATATAAGTCTTCCTGGGTTTTTCTGAAATTATCCGTCTCACTATTTCTTAGAGTAGAATAGTATCCCATCAAGTTTATGTAGCAACAGACATGATTTCATTTAAGCCTCATGACAACCCTGTGAAGTAGTTACTACTGATGTTTTTATTCCCATTTTATAATTAGGAAACTCAGGTTCAGGGTGATTAACTACCACATTGAAGAATTAAATGCTGCTCACTGAGGAAATCTCAGAGGTAGGATTTGAACCCAAATTTTCCTAACTCTAGGATTACTATGCTATCCACTATTCTGCTATGTCTCTCCACACTATTAGAGAAAGTATGATGCAGTAAAGAGCTCTGAATTTGCAGTCTGAGGAACTTAACTTGACTCCCAGCCCCTTCCCTCACTTGACACTTATGTGACCATAGTCAAGGGACCTTATCTCTCTTTGTTTAATACATACTTTGGAGTTACTATCATAATTCTTATAGCCACTGCTGAACCTGGTTCCCAGGGCATGACTACAAGATCCCTTTAGCATTGTATGGGTGCTCTTTCAGGGATTTGGAGTGAATAATTTTGGTACTATTCTCCATGTTTTAAATTTATTATCCAGTAGGGTTGGTCAAGGCATTTCTAGATCTACAGGAATACAGCCACAGGAGAGATAGTTACACCTTAGAAACTGGCAAACTACATGCATGCTTTTTTTTTTTATTTAAAGAGTCAATTAAATATTTACCAGAACACCACTGATAATAACTCTGCAGACTAAAATGGCCTCAAGTAACTATGAAAACCTTCAATAGACTAACCTTCTCAGTGGAAAATCTCCAGCCCTGTTCCTCCTTCTATTTACATTATGATAATTGAATTATTTAATTTACTTCTTCCCTGTATCACTTAGGCAGTATTCTCTTCTCTCTCACTCTTCACCCCTTTCTTCCTAACATGTGGCCACACTCCAAAGTGTTTTTAAGGTTAGGAGAAAAAAAAACATACTAATTTCCGTTTGCTTTCCCAATTCTCACCCCTCCTCCACCAACTAGATGATTATCCCTAAGTCCCACTCATTACGTTGAGACTTAAAGAAACCTAGAAATAGCATTAGGAATCTAGGAGGGGGAGGGGAACAGCTAGTGACATTTGCCAGCAATCCTGCAACAATGGCAAAGGCTGCTACATGGGTTGCTATAACAAAAATAAATGAAAGAAAATACTCACCTCATCTCTAACCTGCTGGGTGGCAAAGTGGATAGAGTGTCTGGCCTGGAGTCAGGAAGACCCCTCTTCCTGAATTCAAATTTGACCTCAGATGTTTATTATCTGTCTGACCCTGGACAAGTCACTTAATCCCATTTGCCTCAGTTTCCTCATCTGTAAAATGAGCTGGAGAAAGAAATGGCAAACCACTCCAGTATCTCTTCCAAGAAAACCCTAAATGGGGTCACAAACAGTTGGATATGACTGAAAATGACTGAAAAACAAATGTTCTAGACAGAGTACAGAGGATATAAATACAAGCAAAAAGACAGTCTGTCAAGGAGCTTACCTTATAATGGGGAAAGACAAAATATAAAAGGGAGTTAAAAAATAGAGTTGGGAGGGGCAATGTACTGACATTGGGGCATGGTGGCATTGTCTACAGAGAATAAAGGATGGCTAGTCTTGACCATTCTGCAAAATGGAGGTTCTGGGAGCAACTCACCAATAGGAGTAGGGAGTTGAAGGGCAAAGGGAGAAGGTAGCTGAACCATTTCCAGTTGGTTGTCCTGCCATTGTTCAAGTCTACAAGAAAAATTATATATTTCTTGCTTCTCTGAGTTACAACAAAATTCATTTCCACACCCAACCTTCAGTTAGTCAGTTAAAGTTGAATTTTTACTGGAGAGCTAATCAATAGAATCCACAATGTCTAGTGTTAGCGAAGAACCAGAAACACTAAGAAATTACATGCCTTACTTAGGGTCACTCAGTCAATATGTGTTAGGAAGGGTTCAGAACCCAGTTTTTTCTGACTCCAAAACCAGCACCTACCAACTTGTTCCAGGCTTATTCTCCTAGCAGATTTTTATATGTTAACAGATAAAAACACATCCATATACAGAGAGAGAAGTGAAAGGAGATAGAAGGCAAGGCAGAGATTAGTGATCAATCTGTAAAGCAGACCGAGAGCACAAGTTTAAGAACAAGAAAGGAAAAATTTATTTTAAAATAAATACAACTCAATTTTGTGATCCATTTTTGGAGAGGAGCCCAGAACACAATATTTAAGAACATCACAGTTGCTCCCTTGCTTAGCTTGTAAGGGAGTCAAGGGAATCAGGTCAAGAAACATCCCCTCTGACCCTGGAACAGAAGGTCCATGATGTTGTCATCTCAGGTGATCAAAGAATATCATCTGAACTGAGCAATAGATCTAATCTGAAGAGTAGGCATCTAATGGGACAGCAGAGGTGACTCCCTTAGGAATATGACTCTTCCTGTTTCCATTCCTCCTAGAAGACAATAAAACCTGAATATGGAAAGATCCTTCTTTAATACTCTTTTTTTTTATTTCTCCTACTGCTCTTCCCACTCTATGTCACAGTTTTTCTCAAACCTTGGCAAATTCTGAGCTCCTTGAGCTATAGACTTCTGTTTGCTTCCCATTGCTGGCCAGGAGAAATTAGGTAAGATAAGCAACTTCTTGATAAGCAGCTTCTTCCCTTTCCTCACACATGGGTGTAAGAGAAAGACAGTGGGTGCATGCTATCTTAATATTGTTCCTGTGACCAGACCTGCCCAATTAAATCATCAGAGAAGCCAAACATTACCAAATGGATGCACTCCTAACCATCTCATCATGGGAATCCCATCCCACAGTCATCACTGGTAGAAAACATAATTTTTTCTCCACTTGATCATTTCAGATTTTTAGTTGACCATAGAAGAGCTAGTGGAGTTGAGGACCCACCCTCTTTCTCCATGAGAGGTAAGTGAGGAACCCTGTGTTCTGCCTCAGAAAGTCACATAGAATCTGAATCTATATTTGCTTTAGGGAGAGGAAGTGGAGGGGGGAGGGTCAGTAAGAAAATGGAATCTAAAATTCTCTGTTCCAGATCTCTTCTCCTTTCACCACAAATTTTCTCAATCAGGCATAGCCCTACTGATGAGGAGAAAAGTGAGGATGAGTGAGTGGCATGACTGGTCCAGGGTGACCCAGGGCGTTATATTCAAATCTGATGCTAGAACCTATATCTCTTAAGAGCACCTTAGTTTCTGACCTCTGCAACAGTGTTAGTACTCCTTGATCCTTATTACTGTTCTGAGGTACTTCCCCTACTTCTCTGATTCAGTAATCTTTCCTCCTTTGAGGTTCACTCAAACCCTATGTACTTCCCAATCAAAATTTTGGTAACCATTGGCAAACAATCTCCATAACACTTCCCTTATTTCCAGAATGACTTCAGTGCCTGTTTTTGGTCTTTCTCTCATACTAAGGGATGCTGACATATATTTTGATATTCTCTTAATAACCCTAATCCCCCTGTTCTTAACATATTCATTTCACATGATTTACTTCTCCACCCCACTTTAGCTAGACAAAAAAGATCATCGTATCCTCAATCTTGGCAATGTTACCATTCCACTAAAGCCAATAGTCCTTGATATAATAATAATCATAATAATGATGAGTTAACATTTATATAACACTTTAAGATTTAAAAAGTGTCATACATATGTATGTGTGTATATATGTATGTTTAGAGATATAAATACGCACATGTATTATCTCGTTTGATCCTCTTGTTGACTCTGTGTGGTGGATGCTATTATTATTACCATGTTATAGATGAAGAAGCTGAGGTTGAGTTAAGTGCCTTAGGGGCAGCTAGATGACTCAGTGAATAAAGCACCAGCCCTGGAGTCAGGAGGACCTGAGTTCAAATCCGGCCTCAGACACTTAACACATAAACTAGTCATGTGACCTTGGGCAAGTCGCTTAATCCCAATTGCCCTCCAAAAAGCAAAAATAAATAAATAAATGGGTAGATAGGTAAATAAATAAATTTTAAGATAAAAAGTATAAGCCTTTAAAAAAAAGAGTTAAGTGCCTTATCTGAGGCTCCAAAACTGTAAATATCCGTTGCAATATTTGAACTCAGATCTTCCAGACAATGACTCTCTCAATTGCACCAACTAACTTCTTAATATTAATATATTAAGCCATTACATCTTACCTATTGTTTCTTCTCTCCTAAAATATGTGATACAAATCACAGTATTTATAGCATTTCTTTTCTTTTCCATTACAAACTTCATGAAAGAGCAGTCACTCAACCCTAAAATTGATCCTATGTCCAGGGTTTTGTGGGTAGACTTCTAGAGCTCTCAAGAGAGAGAGTATCAGTCTTACAGTTGCTCAGTAAATGAAAACATTCTCATTATTATTAAACACTGTTTCTTTGAATATATATGTATACATATATACATATACATACATACACATACATATGTATACACACATATATACACATACATATACACATATATACATATACACATACACTCATACATATATACATATACACATACACATATACATAAACATATATATACATATACATACATATATTTCTATGGAGAGCCAACTCCATTGCTCAAAGTTCTCTTGACTAATGTTCAATAAAATATAGCTAGATCAAGTGAATAAGGCATGATTGCAGGGATGAAATAGAAAAGTCCACTAATTTTTATTGGATAATTCCCCAGATCTACACACTTCTTGACAATGAATTGTCCAGCTGCCCTATGGATAGAAGCAGTGTTGAAAGAAAAAAGGTTTCTGACTCTCTGTAAACTAAGCCTTATCTGAGCATCCAAAACTATAAATATCTGTTGCAATACTTGAACTCAGATCTTCCAGACAATGACTCTCTCAATTGCACCAACTAACTTAATAATATATTAAGCCATTACATCTTACCTATCATTTCTTCTCTCCTAAAATATGTGATACAAATCACAGTATTTATGGCATTTCTTTTCTTTTCCATCACAAATTTCATGAAAGAGCAGTCACTCAACCCTAAAATTTCCATCGTTTCTACTTAAGTAACCATTTCCTCATCATTAGTCAAAATCAGGACCAACAAAATCAATCAATTGCCAGTTCTTTGTTGGTTCCTCTGCCATTTAAAGAATAAAAGTTTTTATTTATTCAAAGCATAAATTTCTCAACTGTTCAGTTTTGGCAGACATCCCCATGCAATCTTCAAGTATTATAAGTTCCCTTTCACTTTAACACCATACCACCATTCTGTGTTTGTGATCTGCTTTCCAAACTTTTTGTCTAAATTACTCCTTCTGTCTAGTCTATTTGAATTACATTCCCACGTCAGCTCTGATTCTCCTTCCAATGATCCTCACCCAGGTGTTCTATAACATATTCCCTTTCCCAAACTCTCAGAATATTATACGTCTTCATATGAATATATCTTCTTAATATGCAATGCCTTTTCCCTGCCTCTTTTAATTATTCTGTTCATTGTGAAAATAGTGTACACTTCCAGAAGTGTACTCATCATAAATACTTAATCTCAACTAATCTCAGTTGAACAAAGGTCAAATTTTCTTTATGAGTTGGTATCTATTTTGTCCTGTTTATTATCCATTCTTTGTCCTTAGTGTATATAGATTTCATAGACCCCTTTTTATTGCTGCATTACTTGTTTGATTATTTCCTTCTGAGAAGTACTCTTTTCTTCTATTCTTATTACTGTACTGGATTTAGCAACCAGATTAATAGATCTACACAAACACTTACCTCCTATTCCCACCTTTTCTGGTTTAAAGTCTCCAATGTTGTGATTCTTCTGTTCTTAACAATTTTATTCTATTCCTAAATCTCCTAATACAGATTAGAATTTATCTTTCCTTCCTCAGATATTTTCTTTCTTTCCTTGAAGCAATGTTCTTTTCAAAGAAATAAAAACATTACCTTTGTCTCTAAATATATAACTCATTTTATACCTATAGTTTACCACATCCATGCTGAAAAGCATAAGGTCTGATTCACAGTCTTCTCAATCATAAATTCACTGCTATACTTTCCAAGCACACTTTATTACTACTAAAAATTAAAAGTAGAGGCTCATTCTCCCAGCACTTTCACCTTCTCTTTCAGAAGAGTCCAACATAAAAATTGTGCATACATAGTTGCTATTTTGTACTGGTAAGAGCATAAATATACCATATTCCCAGAAAGTCACTGCAAAAATTAAGCCATCCCAGTTCTTTAAACTTTGGGGGGAGTTAGTTTCTTGGACAATTTTTGTGACTAATGTTGTAGAAAACTGTCTATTTATCATACATATGCACTGATATGAGGGATTATTGTAGGAGGAATTGATTCCTGAGTAATATTTAATTTGTCAAGGTCAGCCTTCCAATTTTTCTGTTAATAGAATGATGCAATATTTTCAACTACCATTCATTTGCAATTAATATATTCACTCCTGGATTTTATGCAAACAGAATCAAAGAGAACCTGACCCATAAGCAGAAAGGAATTTGTTTAATTACAGACAAATGTGTTCTTGCATTTCCCTTATAACAATTCCATACCTTAATTGTGCACACAGGATCAGACTCAGCCACAGATGTCATTGATAATTGAAGTTTGTACATGACCTGTACATAGAAGATTTTAATAAATCAAATGATTTCCTTAGTTTACAGAGAGTCAGAAACCTTTTTTCTTTCAACATTGTTTCTATCCATAGGGCAGCTGGCCAACTCACTATCAAGAAGTGTGTAGATCTGGGGAATTATCCAATAAAAATTAGTGGACTTTTCTACTTCATCCCTGCAATCATGCCTTCTTCATTTGATCTAGCTATATTTTATTGAACATTAGTCAAGAGAACTTTGAGCAATGGAGTTGGCTCTCCATAGAAATATATGTATGTATATGTATATATATATATATATATGTGTGTGTGTGTGTATATTTGTGTATGTATGTGTGTATGTGTATATATATGTATATGTGTATATATGTGTGTACATATGTATGTGTATGTATATATACATATATTCAAAGAAACGGTGTTTAATAATATTGCAATACATAATTAAAATGTTTTCATTTATTGAGCAACTGTAAGACTGATACTCTCTCTCTTGAGAGCCCTAGAAGTCTACCCACAAAACCCTAGACATAGGATCAATTGGTACAAAAGAGTTTCAGAACATCTATAGTTTGAATTTGTTTAACCTCCCTTTTAGGGAAGAAAATAATGCCCACTCAGTGCTCAATGCTCTAGAACAGCAGGTCCCAAGGTATTTTGTTCTGCAAACCCTTTTAACAACAACAAAGTATGTTATGAATCACTAGGGTAATTTAATATGCTACTGAAAATATTCATTGAGTGCTTACAATAACTATAATAACTTTTTCCCTCAAACTACAAATTAAAATTTACACTATATAATTATATTCATGAATTATAAAAATTTACCTGTAATTTGAAAACTTTAAATATAAAATTATAAAGTTGCATTTATAAAATAATTACAAATAGATTATATGAAACATTCTGTAAAAATTAAAAGTTGTCTAGCAAGAACTCATACTCATGCTATCATCTGCAAAACTTCATATTAAATTTATTTTATGAATTTTATTTAATACAAATAATATCCTTAGTTAAATAAATAATGACTTGAAAGTTGTTTAACCATTGTGGTGGTTTGGAAACAATTTGACAACAGGTTGTGAAATGGGGAGAAATATATTGAATCAGAGGGGGTCAAATTTGATATAATTGTTACACAAAACCCCCAAATTATGGTGAACATAATAATAAATTTTATGTAACTGCAGAAATAAGCTTATAAAGTTTCAACCATACACATGCTTGTCACAGAAGAAAAAGATATTTGCAACAAAAATGGCCAATTATTATCTGCTTAAAGATCCTTTAGAGAATTTTTAGCGAGAACCTCTTGGACAATTGCCATAGATACCCAAGATGTTACCAAACGATTAAATAGAAACAACTACTCTAGAAGAAGAGGTGGAAAAGTGGAATTTGTAGATTTATACTCTAGGTGAACTTCAGTCCTGACTATCTTGTCATTATCAGGGATATTCAACCTTTTAAAATTACAGGTAATAAGTCATGAAGTAGGATGAGTAGACAAATTTCTACCATTTGAGTTTTATGGGAAAAGAAAAACAAAATAAAAGGGATGCAACACAAAAACATAAAATCATAATATTATAAGACAGGAACAAATAGAATCCTAATTGTATCTATGGAGTTTTCTTCTCCTTACTACTCCTCTTCAAAATTCATCCCAATATCTCTGCCAACTTGACCTTCATAATTACAAATATATAATAAACAATATAAAGCTATACAATCTATAGGAATCAATTATCTTTAGGTAGAAAACAATAAAACTTACAAATGTAAGCAAGAATTTAAAAATTCTAAAAAAAGGAAAATTATGAAGAAAATCTAAAAGAATAATCTCATTACACTCCTCCAAATAATTTAATAGATTTTATGTTGGTTTATACTCTAAAATAGTTCTGTTGAGAGGTTTCTATGTATGTACATATTTTAAATTCATCACCCTTTACTTGGCTCCATTTGGTGGTCATTTTTGTCAATTGTTAGAGAAAATATACTTTTATCAGAAAGTGAGCTCAATAATTGTTGTCAGGAGTCTAAATGACCAATAGAAAGGTTCTCACCCCCATTGATTCATCACCTACTAATTTTTAGTGACCTGTAATACCATACAATTATAGTATTCCTGGATTTGTTTGGTCTATGTACTTACCTCTCTGTTTTGATCCAGGAAAAAAAGAGCCCATGCAATGGAACTCTGGAATACCACATCAGAGAACAGTTTCTTCCTCACTGGAATTCTCCAGGACAGTAAGTATCCTGGACTGGTTTGTGCCACAATCACATTCCTCTACTTGGTGGCTATGATCAACAATGGCCTCCTGCTCCTCTTAATTGCCTTAGACAAGAGGCTCCATGTGCCTATGTACTTCTTTCTCAGCCAGCTCTCACTTACAGATGTGCTCTTTACAACCATCATTTCCCCAAAAACTTTTGTGGATTATTTTCATGGACAGAGCACCATCTCTTTTTCAGGCTATGGATTCCAGATGTTTCTGATACTGACAAGTGGAGGTGTTGAAGATACCCTCTTGGCCTTCATGGCATATGACCACTATGTAGCTATCCAATATCCCCTGAACTATATGGTCTTCATGAGACCAAAAGTTTGCTGGTCTATGGTGGCCACATCCTGGCTCTTGGCATCCATAAATGCCCTTGTGCACACCGTATACACTATGCACTTCCCTTTCTGTAGAACCCGGGAGATAAGCCACCTTCTCTGTGAGACTCCCCCTTTGCTAAAGTTGGCATGTGCTGACACCACAAAATACCAGTTCATGGTATACACCATGGGTGTGGCATTCCTCTTCATCCCCCTCTCTGTTATCCTTGCCTCTTATACACTAGTTTTAAATGCTGTGTTCCACATTCCCTCAACACGGGAGACAGAAAGCCCTCCTTACCTGCTCATACAATCTGACAGTAGTCGGTCTCTACTATGGAGCTGCTGTGTTCATGTATGTCCTGCCCAGTGCTTACCACAGCCCTCAGCAGGACAATATCATCTCTGTGTTCTATACCATTATTACTCTGGTCCTAAACCCCCTGATCTATAGCCTGAGGAATAAGGATGTACTGGGAGCCCTGAAGAAGTTGCTAGGGAAAGGCCCCTCAGCACCAAAATTGTAGAACCCTAGACATGTCTCTGCTTAATCTCAGCTGAGAACTAGTAGCTAGCAAATTCACTCTAGGCTCATTTCCACCTGTCTGGAATATTTCATGGGGCACCATTATCAAAATTTTCCCTTTTATTCTTCAATATTACTGAATTCTATACATGAAGTCATTCAAGATATTAAAGACATTTACAGAAGGGGCAACATGAGGGAAATTCTAGAGAGGTACAAAATATTTTACTTCTTTAATTCCTGGTAATAATTGTACCCAGGTAACAAAACTCACACTTCATACTGCATTCTAGATTTTTTTTAAAAAGGAATTGTAGTCAAAATTAGCAACTTATAGCTTGAAGAATACAGTTTCCCAATTCTGAAAATTAACATAATATTTGTCCCTCTTTGATCCTGTGATACTTCTCTCAATCTTCATGATTTTCAAAGATCATAAATAACAGCTACTCAATCACCTATCTAAACAGCATCCCCTGTATAATAATTTTCCCACAAGTTCATTTAGCCTTTGCTTGAAGATGTCAAGGAAGGGTAAATCCATTATATCCAGGGGAAATTCTCTTTTGTTCAACTATGTTAATGAGTTTTTACTTTTATCATATAAAGTTGAGGATCACCCCATTGAGCAGCAGAGAGAAGAGTATTGTGCATAAACAGGAAGCTACATGCTAGAGATGGAGAACTATTCAGAAGGCAAATTGTGAAAGGGGCTATAAGGAGGCATGCACGACTAGAAGAAAATATGGACAGTTACATTGTTACAGCAATGAATAACCTATAGATGTTACACTGATTTCTATGCAATGTCAAGAAATTTATAAACACAAAACAGGAAAACATCATGCCCAAGATTTACAGAAGGAAATGAAATGAATTCTACAAGATAGGTAGGCAAGAATGGATTACTCTCCTACATCAGTGAGAATACAGATCTGTCCAAGTATAAAAATAGAGCTAGGCTTAAATACTTGTTTGAGTGACATTCAGGAGTTGGGTTTAGGAAGCAAAGTTAGATGCCTGGGATCATTATGGGGATTGGAAGGATGTTCTGTTCATGTTCAGTAATATAAAGTCCTGAATTTCTCAGATAAGTTGATATTTAACTGTGATAAACACTGTAAAAGTACTTCACATTCCTTTTACAAATATTTTTTACATGTAGGTCCTTTCCCTTTTTTAGAATCTTTTGACCTAGTAATGGTATTGCTGGATCAAAGGTATCACATTTTGATTACCCTTTGGGCATAGTACCAGATTACTTTCCAGAATAGCTGGATCAGTTCACAACTCCACCAAAAATGCATTAGTGTCTATATGTGTGATTCTTGGCACCCAAAACAATCAAAATAGTGTAGAAGCAAGCACCCTAGCATACCCAGGATGGCTGCTAGCACAGGTTCTTTGATCTCCTTTTCTAAAGGAAAGCAACTCAAAAAAGCTTAATCTTACTTTGATCAAACATATTTCATTTTCCTAGTTCAGGGGGAAAAGTCAGCACCCTGAACTTCAGAGAATACAAATAGTAATTATAAGCAGACAAAAATACAGACAGAGAAAATAACATAGTTCAACAGACAGGGCTTCTAGATGTCTGACCCTTGCATCCATACAGTTAGTTACTAAAGAGAGAAGCTCCTACATTTGGGTTTTCAAAGCCAAGGACTTAATAGCTGGCCAAAGTCACGTCTGGCCAAATCACACAACTCTTCCCATCAGTGAGCCCCAAAGTAAAACCTCACCTCAGAGGTGTGTGTGTGTGTGTGTGTGTGTGTGTGTGTGTGTGTGTGTGTGTGTGTATATATGTGTGTGTGTGTGTGTGTGTATGTGTGTGTGTGTGTGTGTGTGTGTATGTGTGTGTGTGTGTGTGTGTGTGTGTGTGTGTGTGTGTATAGCCTTCTCCAGGGTCAGAAAACATCACAACCCTCCTAACCTACTGTCTAATTACAAAGTAACAAAAGTTCTGTCTTCCTGAAAAATAAGCCTCCCCTAAGCAAGCTCCTCCTATTGGGCTCTGCTCCACCCTTCAGCAAATTCCTCCTACCACAGCCTCCATGTGACCACATTCAGCCTATTGGGGGCAGAGTATATTTTCAAATTAGGGAAAGTCCTCAAATCCACTTAGGCTTATTAAGGGGCAGGGAAGATCTTCAAATTCCTATTACATTATAAATAGAAACATCAAAGGTGACTGATCACAGATCACCATAATAGATAATGAGAAAGAGAAAGTTTGAAATAGTGTGAGAATTACCAAAATGTGACACAGAGACATGATATGACCATGTACTATTGGAAAAATGGTGTTATAGAATTGCTCAACAAGGGGTTGCCATAAACCCTCATTTTGTAGAAACATAAGATCTGCAAAATACAATAAAGCACACAGTAAAACAAGATATGCCTATAGGGGTCTTCATTACCTCTTACCTGGACTATTGAAATAGTCTTTTAATTAATTTTCCTCAAACATCTCCCCATTCCAACTTATCCTCTACTTAGCCGCCAAAATGGTTCTCCTAATTTACAATTCTAATGTCACACAACTATCCCACCCCCCAAATCCAGTGATTCCATATTACCTGCAGAATAATTTCTGTTTGGCATTTTAAGTATTTCACTATCTGGCCCCTCCCTACCCTTCAAGTAGATGATCTGCCTAGTTATTGTTCCTAATATATGATATTCTATCTCCTAACTCTATGCCTTCTTACAGATTACTTGGGCAGAAATTAAGGTAAACTGAGGTGCAAAATTCTATGTACAATCAATTTATTAGTTTAGCTAACAGTGAGCAATAAATTGTGTCACTGGTGACTCTAGATAACCAAAGACCTTGACTGAGGGCTGACAACGTCTTTTATAATAACTAGCAATATGACAGAGCAAAATCCTGAGCAACTTTTTGCAGCAGTAAATAATTGGAAATTGAGGAGATGCCCATCAATTGAGGAAATGGATAAACAAATTGTGGCATACTGTTGTGACAAAATACTGTTGTGCTATGAGAAATGATGAGCTGGCAGATTTCAGAAAAGCCTGGAAAGCCTTACAGGAACTGATTCAAAGTGAAGTGAGCAGAAGTGGGAGAACATTGTACACAGTAACAGCAATACTGTACAATGATCAACTGTGAATGACTTAACTATTCTCAGCAATACAATGATCCAAAAAAATTCCAAAGGACTCATGATTAAAAATGCTATCTACATCTAGCAAAAGACCTGATGGATTTTTTCATATTTTCCCCCTATTGGTATGTTTCTTTTTCCACATCATGACAAATACAGAAATATTTTAATATGTTATTACCTATATCACACATTACCTATAACATATATACAACCTATATATGACATATATATAATGTATAACATATATATATGACCTATAATGTATATAACCTATATCAAATTGCTTACTGTCTTAGGGAGGGAGGAAATGAGGAAGGGAGAAAGAAAATTTGGAACTCAATTTTTAAAAAATGAATGTTAAAAATTATCTTTACATGTAACGGGGGAGGAAATAAAACACTATTTTTAAAAATCTGAGCAACATAGGTATGTCTTCTTATTGTCTGTTGATAACACAGTTAGAATCAATGTTAAATCATTTTGAAGTACCCTTCAGAAACCCCATTAACCAATGCTAAGATGTGATTTTAATCAGAAGATAAAGGTTCTCTGGTGATGGAATTAGGGTGCAGGTGATGGAACTTGCTACAATAGTTTAAATTTATGAGGTTTGACCTATTAGATTAAACAAGTTTCTCTTGAAAGTGAGTGATGCCTTGGGTTACAAAAGTGGAAGTAATTACAAGATGAAAACTTGACCTTTGGCAAGCTTTTTCTGGAATGTGGATGGTGAGTGAAATTTACAAGGTGAAGGAATTTCAAAAGGGAATATTAGGGGGGCAGAGTCAAGATGGCAGAGTAGTAACAGCACAGCTCCTGCTCCCACCACTTCCAAATTTATGTAAAAGGGGACTCTGAACAAAATCTGGAGCTGTAGAACCCACAAAATGACAAAGAGAAGATAACCACCCACTGAAGACAGCCCAGCAGCCTGGCAGGGAGCAGCCAGCACAGTGCCGTGGGAGCGAAGCCCAGGCCCACGTGAGTCAGAGGTTTTAGCCGCAGGGTGGCCAGACCAGCAGACAGCTGGAGGGACCCCAGAACACCAGCAGCTGTGGCGTTTCCAGAATTATCAACACATAGATGCCTAGAACAAAGTGAGAGGTCAGTGCAGTGTGGATTTTGGGACTAGTGAGGAGAGCACATTTGGCCTCTTTCCTCTGGGGGCAAGAAGCCGCTGGTTAGCCACAGCACAGCCCACCATGTTGCAGCTTCAGCTCCTGGCCTGCAAACTGTAGGGGGATCCAGCGATCAGTCTGGGGGGTAAGCGCTCTTGCATTAACCTTCTTGGATCTGGATTGCAGTCTCAGGTGGAGGTCTTGGGGTATGTGACCAGCTTGCCAGAGTGTGTGGAGGCTTCTCAGAGGGCACCCAACTAATACCTCCAGCAGCTGAGAAAACCACAGTCTTTGGGACAGAAGCTTCCCTGGCTGGTGGCAGAGTCCTACTGTGGCAACAAGCCCAAAAGTCAAGTAATTAAGTGGCAACATGCCTAGGAAAAACTAAAGGAAAAACTAAACAGAAAAACTCAACATTAGACTCCAATTTGGGGGGCAAAGAGGATAGAAGCATAGAACAGGAGGACTGGGAGGTCAGAACTCTTGCACCAAAAGCCCCAAAGGAAAATACAAGCTGGTTACAGGCCATAGAGGACCTTAAGAAGCAGATAAGAGAGGTGGGGGAAAAATTGGGAAGAAAAATGAGAAAGATGCAAGAAAAGTATGAAATGAGAGTCAACAGCCTGACTGAGGAAAATAACACCTTAAAAAATAAACTAACTCAAATGGCAAAAGAGGTTCAAAAAGGCAATGAGGAGAAGAATGCCTTAAAAAGTCAAATTTGCCAGATGAAAAAAGAATCTCAAAAGGTCACTGAGGAGAATCATTCCTTCAGAATTAGATTGGAGCAAATGGAAGCTAATGACTTTGTGAGAAATCAAAATGTTATTAAGTAGATCCAAGCAAATGAAAGAATAGAAAGAAAAGAAAGAAATAGAAAGCTGCAAAGAAATATCTCATGGGAAAAACCAGTGACCTGGAAAATAGATCCAGGAGAGACAATTTAAAATGATTGGACTACCTAAAACCATGATCAAAGAAAGAACCTAGAAATCATCCTTCAAGAAATTCTCAAGGAAAATTGCCCTGATGTTTTAGAACCATAGGACAAAATAGAGGTTGAAAGAATCCACAGATCACCTCCTGAAAAAGATCCCAAAAAGAAAACTCCTAGGAATATTATAGCCAGGTTCCAGAATTCCCAGATCAAGGAGAGAATATTACAAGCAGCCAGGAAGAAACAATTTCAATATTGTGGAAACACAATCAGGATAACACAGGATCTGGCAGCTTCTACACTGAGGGATCAAAGGGCATGGAATATGCTATTCCAGAGGGCAAAGGAGCTGGGATTAAAACCAAGAATCACCTACCCAACAAAACTGAGTATTTTGTTTCAGGGGAAAATATGGTCATTCAGTGGAATAGAGGACTTTCAAGCATTCTTGAGGAAAAAACCAGAGTTGAATAGAAAATTTGACATTCAGATACAAAAAGCAAGAGATGCTTGAGAAGGTAAACAGGGAAAAGAAATCATAAGGAGCTTATCAAAGTTGAACTATTTACATTCCTACATGGAAAAACAATAACTGTAACTGATGAAACTTTTCTCAGTATGAAAATAGTTGAAGAAGGGTATATGGGCATATGAATACATATGTGAATGTGTGTATATATGTTTACAGGTATACATAGATAGAGGGCACAGGTAGAATTTAATAGGAAATGATGATACTTAAAAGGTGAAATTAAGAGGTGAGAAAATAATATACCAAGAGGAGATGGGGAGAGACAGAATGGGGTAAACCATCTTGTATAGAATAGGCAAGGGAAAATGGTTACAAGGGAGGGGAAGAACAGGAAGGCCAAAAGGCAAAACCTTATTCTCATTGAATTTGGATCAGGGAAAGAATGACATACATACTAAATAGGATATCTCACCCTACAGGAGAATAGGAGGGAAGGGGATGAGAGGAGGGGGGATGATGGAAAGGAGGGCAGAAGGGAAAGGGGGAGGGAAGTTGGAAGCACCCACTTTTGAAAAAGGTCAGGATCAAAGTAGGGAATAGACCAACTGGGAGGTGGGATAGGAGGGAGGGTAACATAGTCTTTTACAATATGTCTACTATGGTAATGTTTTACATAGCTACACATGTACAACATATACTGAATTGTTTATCTTCCCAGTAAGGGCATGTGACAAGGGAGGAAGGGAATGAATCTGGAATTCAAAGTTTTAAAAATCAAATGTTTAAAAATATATAAATACTATTATCAATACTATTTTACATACAATTGGGAAATAAGATATATAGTCATTGGGGCACACCTCCTGAAAACCTTGCCCTACTGAAAAAGTCAAAGAGGGTATGGGAGATGATATGGGAGAGAGCAGAGGGGATATCCTGTGGGACTGTTATTCTGTGGTGGGGGGTAGGGAAAAATGGGGGGAAATACTGTAAGTCAAAATCTGATGGAAATGAATGATGTAAATCAGAAGTTAATAAAGCATTTGAAAAAAGGGGAATATTAAACCTAATTTGACTAAGTCTTAGAAAAAGAGAACTAAAATAATTTTTTTTCAGTTTTATAGCCCGTATCTAGAACTCTCTCACTCTTCATGTGCAGCTTCTAGTTTTCTTGTCTTCCTTCAAGACTCAACTCAAATCTTACCCCTCTATGAGTACAAACTTCAGTCCCTTCCTTCTGAGATTAATTTCCACTTACACTGCATGCATCTTGTGTGTTTGTGATTGTTTGCATATCATCTCCCCCACTGGAATGTTAGCTCCTTGAGACCAGGGACCTTATTGTTTTTTAGATTTCTTTATATGCTCAGTGTTTAGCATGATTGTAATTTAGCAAGTGTTTAACAAATGCAGCAATCTCTGAACATCAATGAAATGTTATCCTTATTCACCATACTTTCTGAAATTAAAATTATATAGTCTTTGTGACTTTTGCTGATCATTCTTTTGAATGTTTATGTTGCTTTGATCCATTATGGACTATGATGAAGTGTTTTTGTTTTTGTTTTGTTTTGTTTTTTTGTTATAGTTAACTTTCCTTTGTTATTTCAGCCTTGTCTAATGCTACTTGGTGCTATTTACAGGGATGAATGAAAACCCTAAGAGACAAAGTTTCTGGGTAATTAATAATCAATTTATTAATTAGCCTATTAATCACTACATTGAGACCCAGTGGTTTTTCTCAGTAACCAAAAACAAAATTATGGAGACACGATGCTTTAAATATCTTTAGACAAGTGGAATACCTCTGACAGGTGAAAATCAATTAATTGGACAACTTAATGAGGAGGTGGACTGAAAGTCTTCAGGTCTTCTTGCTGAGAATATGGCTTGATTATGAGACTCAGCTGCCTCCAGAAATCTGGACAGAGGAATCTATTTCCATCTATATTATTCTGATTTGTTTTCTCCTTCATGAGCTAAGTCATCCAAAACTCCAGTAGAGGCATGTATAGGCTCTTTGTTTTGGGGCAGGAATTCACCTAGATTAGATTCTGTTTATACTCTAAACATAAGTAAGGTCTCCTAGTTGGATGGGCTCCTACCCAAGATCAAGAAACATGTTCCCCAAGGATTATGGCAATTTCTTCTATCAACCATGCCCTTCGGAGACTTGTTGACCTGTAGGGGATGGGCCTTAAATGAGAAATAAATCACCTGGATCTTAATAATGGGTTAATTAGTATAATGGCAAAATGACTTCCATCATTCCCTCCTTTGATTCTTTTGAGAGACACAATGTCTTCAATGAATCACTAACTGTTATGACAAATGCTTCATCAAGGATTTTCAACTATGAGGCTTATGATAGGAAACAGTGGGAGGAGTAAAGGGAGAAAGATTGGCCAACATTGACAAGAGCCATTGGTGGAAGTCCCTTTTGGGCAAGCAGACCTTAGAGAATAGAGGCACATAGGCAAGAAGTAAATTTTAAAAAATAATAATCTGCTACCATTGTCCATTTCATCAATCTGTCATGTCTTAGGATTTAAACATCTCATAAAATTGTCTGATTTCTGAGAATATCTCCTAATGTAATCTTCTGGTCCTCTGAAAATTTCTCTTCTTAGGCATTCTGGAATGAGTGGAGTTTTAGAGCCATGAGAAGATATTGATGCTTCCCTCTCTAGTAACTGTGATTTTGGTATTGATAATTTTGGACAGTTTGGAAGCCTGTCTGTTTGATCTGTCTGTATGATCTGTCTGTATACTCTGAAGTTCGGGGTGCTGACCTTTTTCCCCTGAACTAGGTAATACATTTTTGTTTGATTAAAGTAAGCTTGTTAACTGATTTTAAGTTGCTTTCCTTTACAAAAGCAGATCTAAGAACCTGTGCTGACAGCTACCCTGGGGATATTGGGGTGCTTGCTGCTATACCATCCCAAATTCTGTGGAGTCCATGTTTGAACCTTGTGACCCCATTATTTTTTAAGATCATGTGTCTCAGCTACCTATTCAATATCAGTGGCTCTTGTAAGAAGTAAAATGATAAGTCTACTTCAGACCTAGACTAAGCATCATGCACAGAACCCTTGTAAACCAGAGAGAAATGGATTTAAAAGCTCTGATCAATACAATAACCAACCATAATTCCAGAGGACTTTAGATAAAACATAATGAACTCAGAGTACTGATTGAGACTTTTTTTTAACGTGGCCAGTTTGGGAATTTGTTTTGTTTTACTACACATATTTCTAATATGGATTTTATATTCCTTGCTTTCTCAATTGGGGTGGAGGAGGCAGGAAGAAAAGAATGTGCATCTGAAAATAAAATTTAATTTAATAATAAGCAAATAAATAATGGAATCAGGAAAAGTTGTGCTAATATGGGAGCAGATATCACCCTAGAAGAGATCTAAGCAGAAGGCTAAACAAAGATGGCTAAGGAACTAAAAGGAATAGGTTCTGACCCAGGAAAGAAAACTGATTCAGATTATAGTATTTCCCTACACAAAAAAAGATTACTGTCTCATTCAGAGGCTTTCTCACAGCATAAAAATGGCTGAGGTTCAAGTTTGGATCAGAGAGTTTCAAACCCAGAAGGGACCTCATAGATCATTAATAGGCACCTGAAGTACCACTACCATATTCCAACTAATTATGTAACCCTTGATGGAATACATCTAGAGATGAAAAATGCACTAACTTCTGAGGCAGCCTACTCCGTCACTGGAATGAACTTTCAAAGACAGTAATGGTATAGTAGCAAAATCACCTCCTTTGGCATCACAAGGACCTGGATTTGAATCCTATCTCTAACACATTGGAATTGTATGACCCTTGGCAAGTTACCTTCTCTGATCCTCAATTTCCTTAGCTATAAAATGAGAATTTTGCACTCCTTTAGTGTTCATTACTATAATGTCCCTTACAATTCATGATTTCTCTTGGCTTCAGATTCCTCATCTGTAAAATGAGGATATTAATAACACCCACCTCACAGAGTTTCTCTGGGGATCAAATAACACAATATATGTAAAGCAGCTTGCAAAACTTAAAGTTCTGCATAAATTTTAGCTTTCACACCAATAATTGTTTGGGGTTTTATTTTCCTGTATGAGACATAGTCTGAATTTCTAGAATTTCCAACCAACACTTCTACTTCTGCCTTTGGAGCCTAGGGGTTCATATTTCATCCCTCTTCTACATGAAAGCTTTTCATCCATGTGAAGATATCCATCATATTTTCTCCAAAACATTTTTACCTAGGTTAAACCTTCCCAGTTCTTTCAACTGAACCTCATATGGTATAATTGCCAATCCCCTCATCATCTTGGTCAGTCTCTTCTGAATGATGTCTTCTTTGTCAATGGGGTTCCTAAATCATGACAACCAGAAAATAGTTCAATACTCCAGATATAGTCTAACCAGGGCAAAGCTTAGTTAGACTATCCCTTCCATTTTTCTAGATATTGAATCTTTCTTAATGCATCCTTAGATCACTTTTTTTGCAACTATGCCATAGTGCTTACTTAAATTAAACTTGTATTCCACAGAAATTTCTAAGTCTTTTCCATTCATACTTATACCAACTATGCTATACTTTGGAAATGTATTTTCCTTTACCTGAGAACATGACTTTATATTTATTGTTATATAATTTTATCTTATTTCATTCATCACATCATCCTAGAACTTACATTCTAATTCTACCATTCATATGCATTAGCTATCCCTTCCAGATTTGTGTCATCCTCAAATCTGACAAGCATGGCAACTAGCCTTTTCCAAGTAATCAATTAAAAAAAAACACTTAACAGGACCAAATAGGGTCAAAGATAAAGAGAAATCATTGCAGAATACTATAAGATAGGTTTCTCACCAGATTCTCATGGACAAAACTGTGGGCAACATGATACTACTATTTGGTCAAATAAAAATGGATGATTGAATGGTCTCCAAAGATCAGTGGTTTATGGAATGATGCAATGGTCTCCAAAGATCAGTGGTTTATGGAATGATGCCAATGTGGAGGGAGGTCATAGGATAATAGGCTTAGAGCTAGAAGGGACCTTTGAAGCCAATTCATCAAACTCCTGAATTTTCTAGGAGAGAAAATCAAGGCTTGCAGAGATGAATGACACCCCAAGTTACACAAAATAGTTGACAGAGCCAAGATTCAAACCTAGATTCTCTGATTTCAAATGCATCACCCTTTCCACCATACCATTCTGCCTCCCCTATGTATTCTCCCACTGTATGATACTGCTCCTGTATGTGTCCTTCCCAAAGGTTCTATCTGTGGCTCCTAATTATTTTTTAATTAATTTATTAGTTTAGTTTCAGTTAACAAGATTCAATTCCATAGTTCCTTGATTTTCAAATTTCCTTTACTTCCCTCCCCCCATGACAGCATATAGTCCAGTATAGGATCTGCAAATACATTCATATTAGACATTATTCCAATTACAAAGGCATATTGTATTAGGTGGGATGAAAGATGGTAAAGAAGAAATAAAACCAAACAATGAAAAGAAAAGGATCATTTGGTTTGCTTCCATCAGGATTCAGGCTCAGTTCTTTCTAGTTATGGCGCATTTCTCTCTTTCTTGAGTCTTTCGGGATTGACTTATATCACTGCATTGCTGAAAAGAGTCCAGTCTGTCATAATTGGTCATCACAGATATGGTATGTCTGTGGTTGTATACAAATTTCTTCTGATTCTACTCTTCTCGCTCAGCATCAGTTCGTATAAGTCTCTCCAGGTAATTATGAAATCCGTCACCTCCTCGTTTCTTATAGCACAATAATATTCCATTACATTCATATACCACAATTTGTTTAGCCATTCCCCAATTGATGGGCACCCCTTTAGTTTCCAATTCTTTGCAACCACCAAAAGGGCTGCTATAAATATTTTTGTACATATGGGTCTTTCTGTGGCTCCTAATTATTAAGCACCTTAATGACTGTGATAAAATCGAAAGTTAGAGGGCTACCACTGAGCTCTCCAAGGTACTGAATTCTATCTTGCTCCCTTGCCCCTTTTTTGCATTCTAATATGATTGTATACTCTTTTACCTTTTCCCAGTAGGTGGCCCTGTGCACTACTGCTCTGTTCTATATAATTATACTTGTTCTTTGTGCGTACCATTTTTGTTGTTATTAATGTTCACATTTCCGTCATGTCCAACACTTTGTGACCACATTTGGAGTTTTGTTGGCAAAGATATTGGGGTGGCTTGCCATTTTCTTCTCCAGTTCATTTTATAGATGAGGAAACTAAGGCAAAGAGGATTAAGTGACTTTCCCAGGGTCACATAGCTAGTAAGTGTCTGAGACTTGAATTGAACTCAGGTCTTCCTGACTCCATGCCTGGTGCTCTATTCACTGTCTGTCTCATTAGTTTACTATAACCTTGATGCAGATAATGAAAGCTAAACAAAGGAAGATTAAGTAACTTTCCCTAAGTCCCAAAGGTATTAATCATCAGAGATGGGATTTGAACCCAGGTCGTCCAGCTCTAGACACTGTGCTCTTTGCACAATTTTTTCATTTGTTAAAATAACAATTATAAAGAGAAGTATGCTAAAAAAAATCCCCAAAAACCCAGAATATGAGGATACATGTTTAAAAAATTGAAAGAATACAAAAAGGGCTTTTTTAAATTGTAGGGAGAATAGAAATTAGAATCTCAGAGCAGGAAGAAGTACCTCAGGATCCAAATAGTTTAATCCAGGGTTGGAGAACCTGTGACCTCAAGGCCACATATGACCTTCTAGGTCCTCAACTGTGTCCCTTTGACTGAATCCTGTTATAAAGGATTTGTTCTGTGAAGTTTGGATTCAGTCAAAGGGCCATACTTGAGGACCTAAAGGGCCACATGTGATCTTAAGACTGCAGGTTCCCCATCCCTGGTCTGCTCCATATCTAAACAGGAGTTTCTTCTACATTTCCCCAACAAATGGTTCTATAATTGAAAACATTTACTAAGTATGGGTCTACTGCACACTGAAGCGGCCCATTTCACTTTTGAATAGTTCTAATTGCTAGGATTTTTTCTTATATCAAAATATAAAAAATATAATTCTTTAAAGCTTTGAATCATAGACTAGAAATAGGAGAGATGTTACAGTCCATTTAGTCTAATCCCCTCATTTTACATATGAGGAACTAAGACCGTAAGTTTATCAAATAAACTCCAATCAAATCTTGCCACCCCCCACTATGTACCAGAAAAATAAACTTTTTGAACCCAAGTGTAAAATTTTACTTTCATTCTTGTTAAAACTTTTTACAAACAAGCACAATTCACACTTGACATGAACAGCATAGAGTTTTTTTAATGACACAAGAAACAAACTTGCAATTTTGTGTGTTTTCTGTCCCAAGGGAAGTCATTATGTAATGATAAATAATGATATGTAATATGTAAACACATTGCATTTATTAGTCAAATTTATTGAGGATTATTTTCACAGAAATATGGCAATATAGAATCTCCAAATTGGAAGGAAGTTCAGAGGTTAACTAGCCCAAACTATATTTGAACAGGATCTGAACAAATAGCCATCAACATTCACTTAAAGATCCATTATCTCCTGAAGTTGTTCATTTCAAAGTTAGATAACATTAATTATTAAGAAGTTATTCCAGGGGCGGCTAGGTGGCACAGTGAATGGAGCACCAGCCCTCAAGTCAGGAGGACCTGAGTTCAAATCCAGCCTTAGACACTTAACACAAAACTATCCATGTGACTTTGGGCAAATCACTTAACCCCAACTGCCCTACTTTCCCCCCTCCAAAAAGAAAAAGTAAAGTTATTCTTTACATGGAAATTAATTATACTACTCGGCAACTTTCACCCTTTGCTCCTGGCTCTTCTCTCTGGGCTAACCAGAGTAGGTCTAATCCATCTTCCACATGAAAACCTTAACAATACTTGAAAATAGCTCTCCCATTCCCCATGTTTTCTATTCTCCAGGCTAGAGTAATATATTCCAAAAAACTAAACACTAAAACCAGGTTGAATATAGACCATGAATGCAAATATAGATAAATATCCTGAATTCATATAAACTATAATAAAAACAAAATATCATTCCATTATCGAATTAATAGAGAAATCATCCAACAAATACATTAGTCATTTATATTAAAATTGTAAAAAGTACAGGAATAAAATTATTTTCCTTTACTCAAAAAAAAAACTATCTATATTCAAGAGCTAGCATTTATTGCTTATTAAATGCTTTAAGTTTTCCCAGTGAAACTGAAAGTAAGGTTTTCCTGTTTTACTATTAGTTAATGGTATAATAAATGATATCTATAATTCTATGCCAATTAAAAATCCAAAAAAATAAACTCAGGAAATAAATAACCAAATAATAGGAAAACCATTTCTATTTACAAATGATATGACAATTTACTTATGCATCCCCTGGAGAAACAACAAAATCAATACAATTCATAGTTTAAGTAAAGTAGCAAAATGCAAAATGTATCTATAAAAACGATAAAATTTCTGATAAATTACTAACAAAGCCCAGAAGGAAGAGAAATGCCATTTACTATAAAAACAGAGGAGAAACAAAACAATGGGGAAATGAGTTAGGAGGAACACATTATGTAATTAAAAGGGCTAACAGCTCAACCTTTCCAGCAAAATACATCTATCTGGTACTGATTAAAATTTGGAGATACAAAGCAGTACTCCCTGAGGTTGCTTATTTGTATTTACCTTTGCATAAGTAATTGCTAATATGTCAGCATGATTAATTTTGGTCTGTTTCACATGGTAAGCTCAAGTGCTAACAACCCAATACAAAATGTAGCTATTTTTAAAATTAATATAAATATTGTCCATTTAACATAATACTGGAAAATCATGAAAATTGTCTTTTTACCTAATATGTTGTGCAAAGCTATTCAAAAAATCCATGCATGTTTTTATGTAAATTCAATTTATTTATATTTATAAATATTTATTTATATAAATGTTATATATTTGTATAAATACAACTGTATTTATAAGTACAATACAAATGTTACATATTTATATAAATACAATTACAAATGTATTTTCTTTCCTTCCTAAGCTTCTATCTTACCTCATTCATATACAGTGGGATGATTTTCTTTTGTAGCACATTTTAAAGTATAAGTCAAATACATAAATTAATCATCAAAAAATAAAATAATGATATGGTGGCATTTTGCATGGAAAATTATGACATGAAATGGTCCAAAGCAAATGCAGGAGCTCACCCAAGACCACAAAGGCACTCATCAAACTGGCTTAATATCTCTGAGGTCGTAGCATCTGAATCACATTTTTATCCTGTTCTCAGAGAGGTTATAAGTGTTCAAATATAATCCTCTTCTACCACTGAAATATCAAATTGGCCTTGACCTAAGAACTGAATCTATTGAGGATTTTGAGAGAATTGAGGCAAATGACTGAACCACACTGACTCCATCTTGTAAGTCAATTCTGGAGCTAGCTCAGTTTCCTTTCTATTAAATTAAGCATCTAGTCCAATCTCTGTCTTGTGAGAAAACTTTATTCAATTGTGGGAATTGGAAGAAAGCCTTATTCCAGTGTAAACCTAGTCCTACATGTCTCAGAAGTTGGACCACTTCTATTTGCTATTTAGATACCTTTAACTACAGATCTCAATTATGTTAACCAGAAACCCAGTCAGATCCTAAAACTGATGCAAGGAGTTTTCTCACAATGATATATCCTATGTGTTATCTGAAAACTGGCCCCATAGTTATTGATCAATTATTCTTTGCATGTTCCTTTGATTGTTTACAGATACTTGGGGGAAGTGGGACATGTCTTTTTCTGAATCCAGGGAATTGCAACTGTTCTTCACTAGTCACCTCCCAACTTGGAAAGTCCCTAATCTTTCCTCCAATTAGAAATCAGATTACCCAGTGTTGTATTGGTTGTTGGGGAATTTAGTCTTCAGACTGGAACCCAGACTTTGGACTAGAATGTAGGGGAAGGCATCATCCAGTAAGTCAGTTAATAAATTTATTAAACATCTATAGTGTATCAGGCATTGTGCTGTGTGGGTGATAAAAAGAAAGATGAAATACAATGACTATTTTTTTGAAAGCAATTGGGGTTAAGTAACTTGCTCAAAGTTACAAGGCTAGTCATTATTTATGCGTGGGTGCTCATTTTCTGAGGCCAGATCTGATCTCGGGTCATCCCAACTCCGAGGCCGGCGCTCTTACTCACTGCGCCACCTAGCCGCCCCTTTAGGGCAATTGGGGTTAAGTAACTTGCCCAAGGTTACACAGCTAGGTTTCTGTTTGTGTGGATTAAGTGTCGGAGGCCAGCTCCGAACTCAGGTCCTTCTGACTCCATGGCCGGCGCTCTATTCACTGCGCCACCTAGCCGCCCCTGACAATGCCTATTCTTGATGAACTGTCTATCTAATGGGGGAGACAATAGGCAAATAACTACATACAAACAAGCTATATACAGACTAAATTGGAAATTTAAGATGAAGATGGCACTGCAATTAAGAGGGAGTAGGAAAGCCTTCATGTAATTCAGAGTATCTTAGCTAGGACTTGAAGGAAGACAGGGAAGCCGGCAATAGGTGATAAAGAAAGCATATTCTATGCATGAAGGAGAGCCAGTGAAAATGTCTGAAGTGTTTTTGTTTGTTTCTACCTCCCACCCAAACTCCCTAAAATCTTAGCTGGGCCTTGGTGAAACTCAAAGAGTTTGGGGGCTTTACCCCTATCCTTTCCTTGGCTAGAAAGGATTGCTTTCTGTAGGTAGTTAGACTAGAATTTAGAAATCTAGACACTTGCTTATTTACTCTTCTTTCCTTCCCCTCCAGTCCTTTTCCCTTCCATCCCCTCCCCTTCCCTTCCCTTTCCTTCTCACTGTATTAAAGAATATATAATAGAAAATAAGGTTTAAGAAGCCTGGGGTAGAAACAGTACGTCCAAGCCACTCTGCCCACAGATTTCCTCCAAACTATGTAAAAGGAGACTCTAAACAACTTCTGGAGCCCCAGCACCCACAGAACAACACAGAGAAGCTAACCTCCCGCTGAGGACAGCCCAGCTGCCCTGCAGGAAGGACCAGCACAGCGGTCTGGGAGCCGGCAGAGCGCAGTGGGCAGAGTGAGGGGAGCCGAGCACAGGTCTGGTCTGCCTGAGTCGAGGTTTTAGCCCCAGGGCAGCAGGGCCAGCAGCCGGCTGGAGGGACCCCAGAACACCAGAAGCTGTGGCGATTCCAGAATTATCAACATTTACATGCCTAGGACAAAGTGAGAGGTTAGTGCCCTATGGACTTTGGGACCAGTATTTGGGGAACACGTCGGCTTCCTCCCCTGGGGGATAGAAGCCACTGAGGAGACACGCCATTTTGTAGTTTTCAGAGGCAGCTCCAGCTCCTGGCCTGTGAACTGTAGGGAGATCCAGCGATCAGTCTTGGGGGGTAATCGCTCTTGCTTTAACCTCTCTGGATCTGGATTGTGATCTGGGGCGGAGGTCATGGGTGGGTTTCCAGCTTGTCAGAAACGGAAATTGCCCGCCCCACACGTTTGTGATGAAAATTCCCCTATCTGGCGGCAAAAAGCCATAGTGTGGCAACAAGCCCAAAAGTCAAGTAATTAAGTGGCAACATGCCAAGGAAAAGGAAACAAATTAAACAGAAAAACGCAACCCTAGACTCCTACTTTGGGGGCAAGGAGGGTCGAAGCATGGAGCGGGAAGAGGACTGTGAGGTCAGAAGTCCTGCTCCAAAAGCCCCAGGGGAAAACATGAGTGGGTTGCAGGCCATAGAGGACCTTAAGAAGGACTTTAAAAATCAAATAAGAGAAGTGGAGGAAAAATTGGAAAGAGAAATGAGAAGGATGCAGGAAAAGTATGAAATGAGGGTCAACAGCCTGACTGAGGAAAACAACACCTTAAAAAATAGACTAACTCAAATGGCAAAGGAGGCCCAAAAGGGCAATGAGGAGAAGAATGCCTTAAAAAGTCGAATTTGCCAGATGGAAAAAGAATCTCAAAAATTCACTGAGGAGATGCATTCCTTCAGAGTTAGACTGGAGCAAATGGAAGCTAATGACTTTATGAGAAATCAAGATGCTGTTAAGCAGATCCAAACAAATGAAAGATTAGAAGGCAATGTGAAATATCTCATGGGAAAAACCACTGACCTGGAAAATAGATCCAGGAGAGACAATTTAAAAATTATTGGACTACCTGAAAGCCATGATCAAAGAAAGAACCTAGAAATCACCCTTCAAGAAATTCTCAAGGAAAATTGCCCTGATGTTTTAGATCCAGAGGGCAAAATAGAGGTTGAAAGAATCCACCAATCACCTCCTGAAAAAGATCCCAAAAAGAAAACTCCCAAGAATATTATAGCCAGGTTCCAGAATCCCCAGATCAAGGAGAAAATACTACAAGCAGCCAGGAAGAAACAATTTCAATATTGTGGAAACACAATCAGAATAGCCCAGGACCTGGCAGCTTCTACACTGAGGGATCGAAGGGCATGGAATATGATATTCCAGAGGGCAAAAGAGCTGGGAATGAACCCAAGGGTCACCTACCCAGCAAAACTGAGTATTTTGTTTCAGGGGAAAATATGGTCATTCAGTGGAATAGAGGACTTTCAAGCATTCTTGAGGAAAAAACCAGAGTTGAATAGAAAATTTGACATCCAGAGGCAAGAAGCAAGAGATGCCTGAGAAGGTAATCAGGGAAAGGAAATCAAAAGGAACTTATCAAAGTTGAACTATTTACATTCCTATATGGAAAAACAATAACTGTGACTGAGTAAATCTTTCTCACTATGAAAATAATGGAAGAAGGGTGTATGGTCATGTGAATACATATGTGAATGTGTGTGTATATGGTTACAGTTCTATATGGATAGAGGGCATAGGTTGAATTTGTTGGGAAGGGAGGATACTCAAGGGGTGAAGTTGTGAGGTGAGAGAGGAAAGTGGCAGAAGGAGATGGGGAGAGACAGGGTGGGGTAAACTATCTCATGTAGAGGAAGCAGGGGGAAGTGGTTGCAGGGGAGGGAAAAATAGGAAGGCAAAAAGACGAAACCACATTCTCATTGAATTTGGTTCAGGGAGAGAATGACATACATACTAGATGGGACATCTCAACCTACAGCAGAATGGGGGGAAGGGGAATGAGAGGAGGGATGATGGGTGGGAGGGCATCCTTGGGGGAGGGGAGGTTGGAGGTACCCACTATGGAAGAGGGACAGGATCAAGTGGGGAATGGACCGGGGGGGGGGGTGGGATGAGTGGGAGGGAATTATAAGCAGCCTTGTACAATATATCTACTGTGATAATGTTATGCATAGCTAGACATATACAACATATACTGAATTACTTATCTCTCCAGAGGGAATGGGTGACAAGGGAGGAAGGAAATGGATCTGAAATTCAAGGTCTTAAGATTAAATGTTTCAAAGATATATAAATTATTATATTTATTATTAATCCTCTTTTGCTTGTAATTGGGAGATAAGATGTGCAGGCATTGGGACACAAAGATTCACCTTCCTCTAATGGAGAGGTCGAAGGGGGTGTGGGAGAGGATATGGGAGAGAGCAGATTAGAGGAAGCAATGTCTGGTGGGACTGCTGTTCTGGGAGGGTGGGTAGGGGAAAAACGGGAGGGGGGGGAAATGATTGTAACTCAAAATCTGGCGGAAATGAATGATGTAAAACAGAAGTTAATAAAGCATTTGTTTAAACAGAAAAAAAATAAAATAAAATAAAAAAATAAATGTAAAAAAAAAAAACTCTGATCAATGTAACAAGAAACCATGAGTCCAGAACACTGAAGATGGACACACCATCCCCCCTCCTGCCAGAGAGGTGATGAGCTGAAAATACAGAGAAAGAAGTACATTTGGGGCATGGCGAGGGTGGGAATGAGTTCTGCTGGACTATGCATGTTTATGATGAGGGCTTTATCTTTGTTGCTATTGTTATTCAATAGGAGAGGCAGTGGGAGGGACTGATTATAAATGCAGGTAATATATATTTATTTTAAAATTTTATTTTAAAAATAAATTCATTAAAAAAAAAAGAAGAAGAAGCCTGGAAAGTTAGGAGGGGGCTAGGTTATAAATGGTTTTGAAATCCAAAGATTTTTGAATTTGATTCTGAAAGATAGGGAACCATTTTAGTTTATTGAGTATGGGACTGATATGGTCAGATATGTGTTTCAGGAAAATCACTTTGGAGGCTAAATGGAGGATGGGTCAGAGTGGAGAGAGACTTGCAGGCAGATCCACCAATAGGTTATTACAATAGTCAAAGCATGATGTGATAAGGGCCTGTACCAGGGTAGTGACAGTATTATAAGTATTGAAATATGTTGCAAAAGTTAAATCAATAAGCCTTAGCAGAATGGACTGGGAATGGGGGTGGCAAAGAAGATGACACTTAGATTGTGAGCCTGTGGAACTGGGAGGGTTGTGGTGTACTCAACAGTAATTAATAGGGAATTTTGGAAGAATGGAAGATTTAGAGGAGAAAATAATGAGGTCAGTTTTGAGTATAATTAAGTAACTTGGGCACATTATTTAGCCCTTCTTGGCCTCAGTTTCCTCCTCTGTAAAATAAGAGGGTTAGATCAGATGACCCCCGAGATTCTGTCTAACTCTAAACCTGTTATCCTCTATGTAACTCGACAGTTGTGAGGACAGTGTTGATGTCCTTGCTCCTTAGGAAAGAAGTAATTGTGTGGATCTACAATCCCAGTGGTAAGTATTCCAGGTTTGGTTGGAAGTCTGGCTGCATATAATTTGTATCTTGTTTAGATTTAGTATATTGCCCTAAGCTAGTGATGCCCCTTGGAATAGTAAGCATTTCAGGCAATTTTTTACAAATTAGATGTGTTGTTTCAAAAGACCACTAGAGAGCATTGTAAGTTCAATTCCTTAAAACTAACAGACTTTACAGATCACTTCATCCAAAACTTTCATTTCACAAATGAGGAAACCAAAACTCAGTAAAGTTAAGTGACTCTTTCCAGGTCACACAAAAAGTAAATAACAAAGCTGGAACTTGAACCCAGGTTTTCTAATGCCAAAGCCAGGGTTTAATCTACTATACCATACTACCTTTTCTGAAGAGTGGTCCAATTTCATCTGTATAATCATAGATAAGCTCTTGATCATGTGCATATAAATAACAGACTTAAAATGAGATTTAAAATGAAGACAACTTGAATGGACTTAAGAGAAAATCTTGATCTGCTTTACTCACTGTGCCTGTGTTGATAAAGGAAATGAGAGTTCATTGAACCTTTGTTCTATTCTGACCCAATCTGGTGTCTTGTTTTTAATTTGCGGCTTCATATTTTACGGAGAACATTGACAAGTTGAAATTCATCCATAATAAGATGACAGGATAGTGAAAGGAATAGAGACCGTGGGAACTCTGAATGTCTATCCTAGAGAAGATGGATTTCATTCATTCGCTCACTTCATTCCTTCATTCAATTTAAACAAAAAAGAAAAAGTTCCTAACAAGTTAGGCATTTAGTGAGATGCAAAGTTCAGATAAGACACAGCATCTTGCCTTCATAAATCTTGTAGTCCAATTTATATACATGTTCAAAACATCTGAAGGATTTTCATGATAAAAAGTGATTCAATTTCTTCTGTGTTGTCCCACAGAGCACAGGATTTGAGAGAAGCCAATTTTCCTTTTGTATAAGGAAGAAATTCTTCATAATGTAAGGTTTTTGAAAATGGAATGTGCTCCCTAAGGAAGTAGGGAATTCCTTCTTTCTGGAGCTCATAGGCTCATAAATTTAGAACTGGAAGGTACTTCAGAGGTCATATAATTAACACCACCTCCCCAGCAGATGAAAGCCTAAGAAGGGAATGACTTGCTTAAAGTCACACAGCTAGTAAACAGAAGTAGGATTTGAATTCTAAAAGAGTCAGGACTCTTCCTGTTGTACCACTCTACCTCCACAAAGGTCTTCCAGTTTATTACTGCTTAATGGAAACATATTCTCTGAAGATCTACTCTATTGCATCTCTAAAGGTCTAAAATTCTCTGAGATATGACAATCTCATATATGTATGTACACATGTATTGTATATGTATTACATATATATATACACACATACACATATATGTGTGCATAAAAGTTCATAGATCATATGACTTAGGTCTGAAATGGGTTTTAATCCTACCACCTCAATCTAAGCCTAATGAGTCTATTAACTCTACTCATAGATAAGAGGATGGTTCACAGAAGTTATCCAATGCCCTCTCCAGTTTACAAATGAGGAAACTAAGGCCCAGACAATAGCAGTGGCTTATCCAAATTCACACTGGCAAGAATAGATTCAGGATTCATATCCAGATCCTTTGACTTCACTAGCTATATATATGACCCTGAGAAAGTCACTTTATCTCACATAGTTTCCTCCCTTGGTGAATTGAGGATAATTGATTTAATATTGCCAACTTCACAGCTTGTGAGAAAAGTGCTTTATAAACCTCAAAGCATTATGTAAGTATGAATTATTCTCACTATTACCACATTGCAATCATTCTTTCCATAAAGAGCTTCTCTGCTATATTTTAGAATGAGATTTACTTTATCAAAAACTGATCAAGGACATGACTCTTATGTAAAATGAGGAGTACTCCTGAGCACCTATTCCAGGCACTAAACAATTATTTATTGAATAGAATTTGATAATAATCCGTCCTCCTCCTTGGAGCATTTCCAAGAAACAATATTTTGAAATGTAGACAAATGTGTTCTATTGTCTATGTATTGTCTAACTGCCGATATAGTGTAGGGCTTCTGAGTAGAAAAGCGGAGGAAACAAGCTTATATTAAGTACCTACTATGTGTCAGGCACTGTGCTAAGTGCTTTATAATTATCTCATTTTAAGTAGTTTTTAAATTGTTAATGTCCTTCATTCTATAATTCCAAGGCATTCTTTATAACCTGGAAAAATATGTAGTACCTCTCTTTTATTTTCTTCCTTCCTTCCTTCTTTCCTTCCTTTTTTTCTTTATTTCTTTTTTTGAGATAGAGCTTCACCTGGCATACCCTGTAAATAATCCATACTTTCTAACATAGTTTTCTCCACTATCACTTGTGCCCACTTTTGAGTTAGAATTACCAAATATCAAAATACATTTTGACTTGTTCTTTGAGGATCATTCTAATTCTTTCCAGAATGCCTTGTGCTCTAGTTAGATTGAAAGAAGTTTGTCAAGTTTTCCACAATGATCTATCTTCATCATCAAGAGCAGTGGAGGATGTTGTAAATGTGACTCTTGGTCAAATGCCAATTGGACTAGATGACCTGTAAGATTCCTTTCAGCTCTCAATCAATGATCTTGTGACATTTTTCTGGAATGGCTTTATCTGCTACATGACCCTAATTTTATATTCCATAGTGATGAGGTATGGGCTCTGGGAGCCCCCTCTATCTCTCCTTGAGTCCTTGAGGTACAGGCTCTGGAACGCCCCTTGAACTCTGATTATTAAATCTTCTCAATTGATGAGGCATTTGCATAAGGCAATAAGCCTTACCTTACATTGTGGGCCCAAACCTCTGTTTGGCATTCCTCTGTTATTAGACTTCCCGCCCTCTGTTACTAGACTTCCCATCCTTGAGCCTATCAAAATATCAATCTACCCTTGAACTGATCTAGCCCACAATTTTCTGTAGTCTCCAGGTAGCCTCCAGCAACTTCCCACCCTTAATCACTCATTGACCTCATTAACTCCTTCTGAAGACCCTCCCCAAACTCCTCCTCTAGACCACCCCTAGATTCCTCCCACAACATTCTGTATATAAGACCCCATCTTCCCTCCATTTGGTGTGAGAGCACCATAGAATTTTCTAGCACAGACTTACTCTGTGTCAGATGATACTGGCTGGCTTGCCCAATGCAAGTATCACAGATACTGAGACTCGTTAAGAGTCTACCCGATATGGCTAACTTTTAATAAACTTTGCTTTATTTTGGCTGAGAGAAGACTTGAGTCAAATTCATTCAGCAGGACCCAGTATGTTGGTATTTTGAGGTCTTGAGCACCCCTAACCCTAAAGCTCATTATTTTATGATGAACTTCTTCAACAGTTTATAATAGCTCAATTTGTCAGGAAGTACAAATATTATCTTCCCCAAAAGAATGAAGTGATCTCCTCAATAATTTTTTTAAATTTTGTAGGATAAACCAAAATGCAGCAGGTTGTGTTTGTCCGTTTTCAAAGAGGACCATGGCATCAGGGAAATGATGACAGGACTTGCAGTTGACTTTGATTTGAGTTGAGGGAAGGCTGTGTAAGGTCAAAAGACTCACTTGGATTCATTGGGAGACCCTGGACCTTTTAGGTTAAGGCCTTTTCAAGTACCCACTTAGAGTGAGGTAATGCCCATTCAGTGAATAGTCCTCTAAGAATGAGACAAGGGATGGCCCCTTTAATTAGCAAAAAGAAAGAAAAAAATCAAGCTGGGAAGGGAAGACCCTCAGGGTTGTTGTTCTAAAGGGAAACAGTTGGCATAGACTTTCACTCTAAGCCAGGAGGGCCCAAAATACAGTCATTAACTTGGAACTTGGGCAGGGACCTATTGTGGTCTAATGGGCCTCACCCTAAGTGAGTACTTGAAAAGGTCTTAGCCTAAAAGGACCAGGGTCTCTCCATGCATCCTGAGTCATCTCCAGTCATCCTAATGAATATCTGTTCACTGGATCCTGAGGACTCTGGAGGAGAAAGTGAGACTGGTGACCTTGCACAGCCCACCCTCACTCAAATCAAAGTCAACTGCAAGTCACATCATCATTTTCCTGATGCCATGGTCCTCTTTGAAAATGAAAGACAAACACAACCTGTAAGTAGACCTAGCTACGTGAATGGGGACCCAGCTAGTTGGGTAACCCATCTTCTCCTCTCCAAAGAAAGGTAAATTTTGATGGCCAAAAGCTGCCCACTTAACTTGGGGTTTACTGGCTAGATTCCGTCCATCTTTCCTCCCTCCCTCCCTCCCTCCCTCCCTTCCTTCCTTCCTTCCTTTCTTTCTTTTTTTCTTTCTTTCTTTCTTCTTTCACAAAACCTGAAACCCAGTTCACTCTGAAGCTCATGGAAAAGGCAGCATATTTGAGACAGAAAGTATAATGTTGAAAGAGAAAATCTTTGGAATGGCCATATTTGGGGTAACCAAAGTGTGGACTTGATTTACATTTTTAGTCTTCCAGTATCTTTGAGAAAACGATAGGATGACAAGTGTGGGTGTTAAGAAAAGGATGTACTAAGGCACATTCAATAATTTTAGCCCTTCTTTACATAGTTTACCAATCAGTGACTACTGTCTTTAGCTGTCACAACTGAGGAATAAAATAGATTCAATGAGAAAAATTATCTTTCCTGGCTAACATTCCTGAACTTAAGTAGGATCTTTGCCAGGAAAAAAAAAAAAAAACTTATAGATGACTGCAAACCAGTCATTGGACAATAGAGGGCAGTCTCCTCCTGTACATTTATTGAAATTCAACCTTAATAGTAAGGCTTTGAATGAATTATATAATCATAGAATTTTCGAGTTGGAGGGAACTCTAATCCAACCCTAATGCCCCAGTCTTAGAGATTAGCAAACTGAGGTTTAATGAATGAGTATGCTATACTTAAAAAGAATACCAGAGTTGGAATAATAATACCTAGAATCTAGTCCCAGTTTGGACAGCTATAATGACCATAGGCAAATTTTCTTAATCTTTCTGAGCTTCACTTTATTCTTCTGTATTCCAGAAATACTACTGTTAGTACTACCTACTTCACAGGGTTGTTTTGAGGAAAGTGCTTTGAGAATATTAATGATTTTTTTATTGAGTTATTATTAAGGAACTTGCTCCAGATTTCATGAACAGCTCCTGATGAAGAAAGGTAGTACTAGATCCCTGATAGCTAGTCCAGTATTCTTTCTCCCATTGCTTGTTAGCAAGTCATTCTAAGTTTCTTCAACTTTTACTTCCTGACAATATCAGGTTTCAAACTATAATTCAAAGCAGTAATCATAAAAAAATCTGGTATTGGCTAAGAAATAGAGTGCTGGATCAGTAGAATAGATTAGGTATACAATATATAGTAATAAATGATTATAGTAATCTAGTGCTTGATAAACCCAAAGATCAGAGTTTGGGGGGCCAAAACTCACCATTTGACAAAAATTGATAGGAGAACTAGAAAGCAGTTTGGCAGAAACTAGACATAGATCAACATCTTACACCATATGCCAAAATAAGGTCAAAATAGGTATATGATTTAGACATAAAGGGTAATATAAGTAAATTATGCAAACATGAGAAAATTTACCTGTCAGATTTATGGACAAGGGAATAGTTTTTGACCAAACGAGAAGCGTGACAAGTGTATAATTTTGATTACATGAAATTAAAGGGCTTTTGCACAAATAAAACCAATACAGCCAAAATTAGAAAAAAGGTACAGAAATAGGGAGACATTTTACAGTAAGTTTCTCTGATAAAGACCCCATTTCTCGAATATATGTGGAACTGAACTTTTTTTTTTAATAAGAGCTATTCTCCAACTGATAAACGGTCAAAGGATCTGAACAGGCAGTTTTCAGAGGAAGATATCAAAGCTATCAATAGTCACATGAAAAAATGCTCTAAAATCATTATTGAAAAATGCAAATACAAATTGCAAATTAAACCAACTCTGAGGTACTACCTTACAACTATCAAGCTTGGCAGAAATGGCAAATGCTAGAGGGGGTGTGAAATAATATGGCCAGTAATGGACTATTGATGGAGTTATGAATTGGCCCAACTATTGTGAATGATAATTTGGAACTATGCCCAAAGAGCTATTTAACTGTACTTGTCCCAGCAATTGACCCAGTAATACCTCTACTAGGTCTGTATCCCAATGAGATAAAAGGAAAAGGAAATAGATCTATATATACAAAAATATTTATAGAAACCTTTTGTGGTGCCAAAGAACTGGAAGTTGAGGGGATGCCCATCAATTGGGCAATGAATGGACAAATTGTAGTATATGATTGTGATGGAGTACTATTTTGCTATAAGAAATGACAAACAAAATGATTTCAGAAAAACCTAGAGAGATTCATATGAACTAATGCAAAGTGAAGTGATCAAAACCAGGAGAACATTGTACCTAGTAACAGCAATATTATACTAATGATCAAATGTGAAAGATTTAACTACTCTGATCAAGAAAATCATCCAAGACAATTCCAAAGGACCCACAATGAAAAATTCTACCCACCTCCAGAGAGAGGATTGATGAACTTGAATGCATATTGAAGCATACTTTTTTCACTTTTTTTTCTTTGTTTTGTTTTTGCAACATGACTAACATGGAAATATGTTTTACATGACCTCACATATATAATTGATATCATATTGCTTGCCTTCTCACTGCTTGCAATAGTTTCTCCTTGACCTGAGAATTCTGGAATTTGGTTATAATATTCCTCGCATTTTTAATTTTGGTAACTTTTTTCAGGAGGTGAGCAATGGATTCTTTCAATTCCTGTTTTACCCTCTGATTCTAAGTTATTAGGGAAGTTTTCCTTCATTATTTCTTGAAAAATGTCTAGGCACTTTTTTTATCATGGCTTTCAGGTAGTCCAATAATTCTTATATCTCTCTTTGATTTTTCAATTTCAATTGTTTTACAATGAGATACTTCAGATAACCAAGCTATCACTCTTTGCAGATGATATGATGATATACTTAGAGAATCCTAGAGAATCAAGTAAAAAACTACTTGAGACAATAAATAAATTTGGCAAAGTTGCAGGATATAAAATAAACCCACATAAATCCTCAGCATTCCTATACATCTCTAATAAAACTCAACAGCAAGAGATAGAAAAAGAAATCCCATTTAAAGTCACTGTAGACATTATAAAATATTTGGGAATCTACTTGCCAAAACAAACCCAGAATCTATATGATCACAACTACAAAACACTTCTCACACAAATAAAATCAGATCTAAATAGTTGGGAAAATAGCAATTGCTCGTGGCTGGGTCGAGCTAATATAATAAAAATGACAATTTTACCCAAACTAAACTATATATTTAGTGCCATACCAATCAATTTACCAAAAAAATACTTTGTAGAGTTAGACAAAATAATAACAAAATTTATTTGGAAAAACAAACAGTCTAGAATATCAAGGGAATTAATGAAAAGAAACGCTAGGGAAGGTGGACTAGCTGTGCCAGATCTTAATCTGTATTATACAGCAGCAGTCATCAAAACTTCTTGGTACTGGCAGAGGTGTAGAGTAGTGGATCAATGGAATAGATTAGGTGCAGGAGACCCAGCAGTTAATGAATATAGTAATCTATTGTTCAATAAACCCAAAGACCCCAGTTTTGGGGATAAGAATGCATTATTTGACAAATACTGCTGGGAAAACTGGAATACAGTATGGCAGAAACTGGGCATAGACCATTATCTAACACCATATACCAAAATCAAGTCTAAATGGGTGCATGATCTAGGTGTAAAGGATGATACTGTAAGCAATTTGGGAAAGCAAGGAATAGTTTACCTGACAGATTTGTGGAGAGGGGAAGATTTTAGAACCAAACAAGAATTAGAGATCATTATAAAATGCAAAATGGATAATTTTGATTACATTAAATTGAAAAGCTTCTGCACAAACAAAGCCAATGTAACCAAGATCAAGAGGGAGGTGGGAAATTGGGAAAGAATTTTTACAACTTATGTCTCTGATAAAGGAGATATTTCACATAGTCTTCTATTTTTTCATTCTTTTGATTTTGTTCTTTGCTGTCTCATGGTCATTAGCTTCCACTTGAGCAATTCTAATTTTTAAGAAAATATTTTCTTCATTGAACTTTTGTACCTCATTTTCCATTTAGTCAATTCTGCTTTTTGAGGATTTCTTTTCTTCAATGAATTTTGTGCCTTTTTTACCATTTAGCCAATTTTGCTTTTTTAAGGTGTCATTTTCTTCAGTATTTTTTGTGCCTCTTTTACCAAGCTGTTAATTTTTTTTCATGATTTTACTGTATCACTCTCATTTCTCTCCCCAATTTCCCCTCTACCCCTCATCTCTTTTTTTAGCTCTTCTAGAAATTTTTGTTGGGATTGTGTTCAATTTGCATTTTTCTTTTAGGCTTTGCTTATAGCTCTTTTCACATTATCATCTTCTTCTGAGCTTATATTTTGATCTTCCCTGTCACCAGAGTGTATTTTTATGGTAAGGTTCTTTTTTGTTATTTTCTCATTTTTCCACCCTATTTCTTGATTTCCTAAGTTGTTTTGAACTAGAAAAATGTCTCACCTCGATCTTTTGTTGGTTATGTCACTCCAGAATTCAATTTGATGCATTACGTTAAAGTTGTTCTGAAAGAAATATTGGGAGAGTTTGACTAGGTTGCTGCCCCTACTCCACCATCTTGTCTATGCCCTCCTTTTTCTTGCCTTTTCAATGTGTGGGAGAGGGGTAGGAAGGAAAGAGTGAATTTAGAATTCAGTTTTTTAAAAAACAAATGTCAAAATTTATTAATTTTTTAAAATAAATGATCTTTTATTAGAATATGAATCACTTCTTTTTCATTGTCATTCTAATGAAACCTAAAACTAAAGTGGCATGGTATAATGATAAGCATTGACCAAGGAATCAGAAGACCCAGGACAACTAAGTGTTGTAGTGGTAGGTTTCTGGACATGAAGTCAGAAAGATATGAGCTCAGATTCTACCTCAGACACTTACTGACTGTATACCTGATCAAGTCACTTAACTGCTATTTGCCTCACTTTCCTTATCCATAAAATGAGTTAATAGCACCCACCTTGAAATGTTGTTGGATAAAATAAGATATTTGTAGAGAACTTTATAAATCTTAAAGTGCTACATAAATGCCTGACTGTGATTACTTGGGATCTTGTGAAAGTCATTTGCCTTCTTTGTACTTCATTTTCCTAATCTGTAAAATGGTACTGGGTATGTAGAACTAGGAAGAGAGGTGTCAACCAAGCCCCACCGATATAACATTTCTCAATGTTAAGTGTTGTAGGGACCAGATTAAAATATAATTGGGAAATACTTAATATAATAAATAAACATACAATGAAACATAGTTAATGTTAACATGTGGTTTTCTAAGTCAGTATTTGCCTTCTGGGGGTCCTTATGCACAATTTAGTAGTCCAATTTCTTATTGAGTTTGGCATAACTGAATTAAGTGAATATATATATTGCCTTGGAATTGGTTGGATCTCTAATAGTAAAAATGAAGGTTATTTAAAGGAAGACATTGAGGTAAAAGAAAAGGCCATTCCTACCTCCTAAGAGTAAGAACAAATAGTCACAAATCCAAAAAGAATTTTTGGAAGAATTTAAAAAGGAATTCAAAAATCAAATAAGAGAGAATGAGGGAAAATTAGGAAAAAATAAAAGCTACCCAGGAAAATTGTGGGAAAAAAAAAGAAACCATTGGAATAAAGGTCAAAAATTTTAAGGAAGAAAATTAGAATTAGACAAGAGAAACTGAATGATGTTATAAGACTCCAAGAAATAATAAAAATAGAAAAAATAGAAGAGAATCTGAAACATCTCATTTGAAAAACAACTGATCTGAAGAACAGATCAAGAAGAGATGATATAAGAATTTTCAGACTACCTGAGAGTTATATTTTAAAAAAAGAATGTGGATACAATAATACAAGAAATAATTAAGGAAAATTGTCCTGAAGTTCTAGAACAAGAGGGTAAAGTAGAAGTAGAAAAAAAAATCTACCATTCACCACCTGAAAAAGATTCTAGGAGGAAAACTTACAGGAATGTCATAGCCAAGTTTCAAAACTCCCAGGTTAAAAAGAAAATATTGCAAGCAACAAGAAAAAATCTATTTAAATACTATAGAAATACAGTTAGGGTTTTACAAGACTTCACAGCATCTTCTCTAAAAGCCATAGGTCTTAGAACATTATATTTCAAAGAACAAAGGAACTGGGGTTACACCCAAGAATAACTTATCCAGCAGAGTTAAATATAATCCCGAAAAAAAAAAAAAAGGACATTTGACTAACTGACTTTCAGGTTTCTGTAGCAAAAAGATCAGAATTCAATGAAAATTTGATATAAAAGATCCAGAAGTGATATGAGGAAAACATTAAAGACTAATTATATATATATATATATATATATATATATATATATATATATATATGGCACTCATTAAGGTCAAACTGCTTACTTATTACATATAGGAAAATATTATCAGTATTCTTAAAACTGCCATTAGGTAATATATGTATATACACATATATACATATACATACAGACAGACACCTATTTGTGGCTAATGGTAGCTATCTCTAGGGTAGGGGGAGAGAAAAAAGGGTAAAAAAAGAAATTTACATGATAACTTTGTTGTATATTTGTAGGGAATAGCAAGTTGTACATAGTAGATTTGCAGTTTCGTATGCAATCATCTTTTTTATTGTACTGTGTTAAGGAAATGTTTATTCCATGAATTGAAAAATATTTGTGTGTATGTATATATCTATGTATATTTTAAAATGAAGATCATCTTATCTCTATATCCACCAACTGTCTTCCATCCTCCTATCCCATAGTAGCTTAGGGCTATTTCCTCCATTCAGCTACATGAAATTCTATAGTAAATCAATCACTGACCATCACCACTAGTACTGTGCTTACTCATACCAAGTGCAATTTAATATCTAGATCAAGAGTTACAATAAGGAAGAGACCATGGAAGCTCAGAAAGTTGTGGTATCTATTTCCCAAAGTAAAGTTACTGAACCAAAGAGTAAGAGTTTTCTAGTCTTTGTACATCCCTATATTTTGGAAGATCATAGAGCTGGATATCATTTTGAAGATGTCCTTCATCTGCTGAATGATACCTGAAGTCACTTTAGGGGCTATAAAGGCTTTCATTTTATCTGATATGCCACAGTGAAATAAGTCCTATATTAGTAGAAAGACTGAGCTAGATGACCTATATATAAATATATATATATATATATATATATATATATATATATATATATATATATATATATAAACATTTGGTTTTAAAACTTTGAATTCCAAATTCATTCCCTTCCTCCCTTGTCACCCACCCTTACTGGGAAGATAAGCAATTCAATATAGGTTGTACGTGTGTAGCTAATGCATAATATTACCACAATAGATAAATTGTAGAAGACTGATTATATTTCTCTCCCTCCTATTCCACCTCCCACTGAACTAGATGACCTTTAACACTAATTCAATTCAATGCAATGCAATTCAACATGCTAGCATAACAGTCAATCACCACCCCCAAAATGCAGATTTTCCTCTGCCTCTCCCAGGGAGAATGAGGAGAAATTTCAGCATAGAGTACTATCCTTTGCCTACTTGTAGCTATATATGTATAACTCCTAATTAATTTGAATCTTTTTGATAGGCAGCTAAGGAAAAAAAAATATTCTTATGATAGGAGGGGGCCATAATAGGTTGAGGAATAGGTATCTTCTGGCTGACAAGTGTCTTTGAAGCAGCTTTTGAGAAGACATGATGTGATTCTAGCTGAGAAGTTTTGGAAGGTCTTGACATTCTGGTAAAACCAAGGAGTTCTAGGGGATATAGATTCAACCAGCAGGGTTTATACCAGATATGCCTAATTCCTCCCTTTTTTATATTCCCTTCATCTGAGGAACAGTAGCAGGACTAGGTTAGTAAAGGAAGATTCCCAACTGGTGTTTAACCAGATAAAACCAGTGTATAAGTGAAATCCAAAATGGCTATCAGACTTTGTTCCCATGAGTCTTAATTATTAGACTCCCAATGCTACTGGATTCTGACCTAATCATTCTTGTATTTTTTATTGTTCAACAGTCCTTTTTTGTGTGGAAATAACTCCTGTTTCAAAATTACTTTATGTTTCTAAATTGAGTGTCTTTGTTTTAAGTCTTCCTCCTTCCTGGAGAAAGACCCTAGATTAGAGCACACAACTAATTTCTGTCATTGACAACTCTATGAAAAGAAAGTTTCTCTTTTAATTGAAGTGGGGTGGAATGAAGCTCTCAAACTTACTCCCCTATTGTAAAGTGAAGCAAGTGCACAGCAGTAAACCTGAGGGGTTCTCTACCTACCTATGGGTAGGTAGAGAACAGGAAGAGTGGGTGACCTGAGCCCCTGTTGATCCAGCAGCAATCACCTCTAGTTTCTTACATATATTAAGCAACTAATGAATGCAAAGCATTTTGCTAAATTCTAGGGATTAAAGATAGCTATGAAACAGACTATTCACAAGAGCTCATTGAGTCATGTATTAAGCATTGGCAGAACAAGGCACCCTGCTCAGCACTGAGGATACACGACAGGACAAGGACCCTGCCCACAAGAGGTTTAGAATTAATAGTAGGGAAGGACATGGACCAAATAACTGATACAACAGAAATTGAGGCAAAGTACTATGAGAAATGTGAGGATGAAGAGGTTACATTCACCTATGGAGGTCAGAGAAAGCTCTATGGTGTAGGTGGCATCTGAGTTTAGCCTTGGGGTAAGGGAAGGAGTTTAATGGATGGAGATTTCAGTGAGGGTGAAGGTAGTGGTGAGAATACATTCCAGGCATAGGATATGACTAGACCAAAGGCATAGTTGGGGAAGAGGGAAGGAACATGAGGACAGGAAATAAGGAAAAACAGTCCAACTGTGTGAGGCTTTGGTTCTTAACATTAACTTAATTAATATCTAAAATAGAGTAGTTGGAAGTTCTGTAAGAATGTGGTTTGGTTTGGTGGGCACTTCCTTTACCATTCCCATTATTCCTATTGACCATCCAAAGTTTGCTTTTTTGGAAAATCACTTTACATGAAAATTCTGAATGGAACAGAACTTAAAACTGGATCACCTTTTAATCTGACTTTGTCCTGCTATGGAGGAGAAAGGAGGAGAGGTATAAGATGAGGTCCAGAGTATAATAAGGGATTTGCCTGAGTCATATAACTAGTAAGTCCCAGAAGAAACATTTGAACCTTGGTCACAGAATAAGAGAATGTCAAAGTTGGAAGAAATCTAAGGAGCCATCAAATTCAACTCATGCCTGAACAGGAAGCTTTTCTACAACATGGGGGGGGGGGGTGACCTAAGAAGTGGTCACCAGTTTTTGCCTGAAGTCCTCTAGGAAAGGGGTTTCAATACCACCTAAGGCAGCCCATCCTAGTTTGGGACAGACAGAATTGTTAAGAAGTTTTCCTTTATATTTAGCATAAATTTAACTCTCTGAAACTTCTATCATTGCTTCTCTGAGGCCAAAGCCAATTTTTCAAATATCTGCCCTCATGTCCTTTCATAAATCATCTCTTCTCCAGGCTGAGCATTCCACTTCTTCAATCAGTTCTCATATGGCATTATCTCAAGTTCCATCAAAATCCTGGTTGTCATTTTTTGGATGCTTTCCAGATCTTTCAGTGTCTTCCAAGAATGTGACACTGAGAGCTGAACTATAGAAATATTCCAGGGTATGGTTTCATGAGGGCCCAACATTAGACATGATAAACTATCATACTGAATACTATACCTTTCTTAATGCAACCTAAAATTAAGCTATTGTAGCAGCAATATCACACCACTGTTGACTCATATTAAATTCACAATCCACTAAATCCCCAAATCTTTTTCATACAGTTTCCTATTATGTCTATATGTATTTCCTACATATGTCAACTTTTCCCATGATGGTGTATATTTTTGTCAGTGTACACTAAGTTTATGAAGAGAAATGATTTATTGCTATTTTATTACTATGTGATTTTATTAAATGCCTTTGCCTTTTGTGTCTTATGGGGCAGATAGGTGGCACTGGGGATAGAAGACCAGTCTTGGAGTCAGGAAGACCTGAGCTCAAATCTAGACTGAGACACTGACTACCTATGTGACTATGCAAATCACTTAACCCCATTTGCCTCAGTTTTCTCATTTGTGAAATGAACTGGAGAAGGAAATGGCAAATCAATACAGTATCTTTGCCAAGAAAACCCCAGATGGGGTCACAAAGAGTCAGACATGACTGAAACAACTGAACAACAATTGTATCCTATGGCCACCTCTTAAAGGATAGCCTACTGATGAAGGCTTGTGAGCTGAGGTTTTAGTTAATGCATACCCATCCAGTACTAGGACTCCCCGCTGTGGAGGACCTACCCTTTAACAGGTTCCCTCAAGGAGTACGCTTTTACAAGGATGGGATAGACTAAATGGCCCCTCCAACTCTGAAATTCTGTGTTTCTAAATGCCTGGGGTTCTGCTTCTCTACAAAGCTTTGAACTTTCCCTGACAACTTCACAAGGTTATTATAAAGATCTTAAGTGATGAGATCTATGTAACTGCTTTGAAGAAAATAAAGGGATTTGTGAATATACAGCAACATGATGACCTACGTTCCCCAAGGCAAGGGTAATGAACATCCATGGCAGGATCTTCAGCAAAGACCTGCTGGCAATCTGGACTAGAGCATGCCTGACTCAGACCATCTGCTACTGTGCTCTAGTAGAGAGGATGGACACGCTGTCCTAGGAGAGATCAGTCACTACCGATGCCTCCTTGGGACGGCTTGTTTCTACTTCTGAACATGGGCATCCATCCAAAATGGTTGAGAAGGTGCCAAGGCTATCTTGTCACTAGAGCAGGACACAGGAATGTGCATCTGCTTCCTTGCTCAGGATCACAGTAGTTAGAACAGGAAGAGGCCTGAAGGGTCATCTAGTCCACCCCCTTGGGAGCTGAGCATGCAGAACAATACAACAGAAAGTACTGGCTTTAAGATCAAAGGACCTGGCTTGAAAAAATCCCTGCTCTACCCCTTGCTCACTTTTAATAACAGCTGATATTAATATAATACTTTAAAGTGTGCAGACTTAGAAGGCCACATGCAGGTTTCCCACCCCTGGACTGGATGAATGATCTCTAAAAATTCCTTCCAGCTCTAAAGAAGAGAAAGATCCTATGATCACTCATGCTACAGAGGAGAGAGAAAAGTGAATTTGGGAGAGAGAGGAAATTTGAATTTGAATCCTGACTTCAAATCCAATACATTACATTACTTCCCAAATTCATCTTCTCTCCACTCACAGGAGCTGCCACTATTGCTTTTCTGCCTTTCTCACCTTACTCAACAAGGGAATTCAGTACAAGAAATTTCAGTTTTCTTAGCTACAAAATGAGAGGACTGGGTCAGAAAAATGTTCATAGTGGCACTTTTTTGTGGTAGCTAAAAATTGTAAATAAAGTGGATTATAATTGAGGAGAGCCAGAACAAATTGTGATGTTCAAATATGATAAAATACTCAGAGCAGCTAAATGGTGCAGTGGATAGAGTGCCAGGCCTGGAATCAGGAAGACACCCTCAGACTCTGACTCTGGACAAGTCACTTAACCCTGTTTAGCTCAGTTTTCTCATCTATAGAATAAGCTGGAGAAGGAAATGGCAAATCACTCCAGTATTTTTGCCAAGAAAACTCCAAATGAGGTCACAGAACATCAGACACATCAGCCTAACTGAACAACAAGAAGTAGACAGATATATAGAAAGGCAGTAGATACATATCAGAAGACAAACTGCAATGAGAAATTCCCAAAATATTCAGCCAGTGCTCTTCCTTCTATTTGATTCTGGTCCTACAGTGTTGTCCTTCATGTTTTTCCTTTAGTTATAAGTGTAGAAGGAGACCACGTGTATCATTCACTATAAATGTCAGTCACTCAATATTTATCAACTGCCTACCATGTGCCAGGCACTTTGCTAAGCTCTGGGAATGAAAATATAGAAATACAAGCAAAAAACAAAAAAAGGCAGTCCTTACCCTTAAGAGACTTACAATTTAAAGGGAGGTGGAAAGGGTGTGGTAAGGGAAGGTAGGGAAGGTACCCGTGGCAGGACACAATGGAGATAAATTCATATCAGTGCAGCCAGGTGGAAAATAAAGAGACGGCTAGTGTGGGCAGGTAGAAATGATAGGTGTCGAGATTTTAATAAAGAAAAAGGGCAGAGAGATTTAGCAGAGGTTGTATATTGGATATAAGCTATGGAGATTCACTTATATTTAGTAGATATGAGTCAGCTTCTTATTATCTTCATTGTTTGCCTATCTTAGCGTGGTATATGAGAATGGGAGGCAGTAGGCAGGTAAAATCCTAAGAAGTGACTTTGGGTATGGTAATTTGGGGGTTTTCCTGCCTGTCCTTCCTGGTATTATTGTTTGTAGCCCCATCTGCTGCATTAGTCAATCAGAGCTGTTATTTCTGTTTCCCTGAGGGTCTTATGTGGTTTTCATTAAGTTCTATACTGCTTGGGGTCTGGGATATAGAATATGTTCCAGAAGGGATCTAAGTAGCAAATGGCACATTCTACATATTAGATTCAGATCCATATAATTAAGTGTCTAAGATGCATTTATTAAGGGGCTGCCTATCCAGGTGTGTTTGTTTTTCACACACTCTATTCTTTCAGTGTGGATATTTAGAATGATCTATTTTGCATTGTTGTGGGTGTTTCTGAGGAAGTTTTGCATTTAAAAGGACTCATGCAATTCATATGTGTCCTCTGAACAGAGATATTTGAAGGACCTCAACAACAGCAGGAACTCTTTTTGCTTTAATTTTATACCAGACATCTCCCATGACCAGTACCCTGGCAAACACCTCTGGTGAATGTATGTTTCCCTCTTTAATGCCTAATTGAATGTCAATAACTCAAGCTAAACAGGCTATCATTTTTCAGGGAGTCTAATATAAATAATTGTGTATGAGAGACATTGTGTCTGAGGAGAAACTTAAAGGCTACAGTCTTTTCTATTGAGTAAAGGAAATGCTTTCTTGAAATCAATAAACAGTGAATATGATGGATTCTCATTTTCTGGACCTTTCAATCATTTGTGTGACTGTGAAGACATGGTCTGCTATGGAAACTCGTTTGTTCTCTTTTAATTGTTCTGTTAAGGATGCCCTAGATATGGGCATGGAGTATCTTAAAAATATTAATATGAGAAATCAGGTCTCCTGCACTAAAATCCAACTTCAATACTTTATTATAGTGTGGATGACACCTTGGGTTCTATTTTTCATATTTCTGGGTCAGCAACTAGGTAAAGCTCTAGGGAAGCTTGTGGTGAAGACTGAGGTTGGAGTTCTAGTTGCTTGTGAGTGATCCCTGACTTCTGAAAATATAGCAAGAGGCAGAGAAGGGCACATTCCATCTATATTTTGTGTGCTGAGATTGTGTGCAACTCCAAGTCCTAGCATCCTCCCATGGAGCAGCATTAGAGCATCACATAAGATATTTATCTGAATAGTACATTCTTTAGCCTCCAGTAAGCTGTGTAAGACAAGGGCCAGCAAACTATAGCCCCAGTCCAAATCTGGCCCTCCGTTTGCTTTTCTACAGTTCATGAGCTAAGAATGGTTTTGGCCAACCACTGGTGTAGCAAAAGTAATGGGGAATTATAGCACGGTGCCTAATACGTGGTAGGCATTTGATCAATCTTGTTAATGGATTGATTGGTTTCAACTCTAAAGAGACTTTAAAGATCATGTAGTCCAACCTCCTTACTTTATAGTAGAGGAAACTAAAAACAAGAGAATTTAAGTGGTTTACCTAAAGTCACAGAGGCAGTAAAGTCAGAGGTCAAGGAGACCTGATAAAGTTCAAAGTGTGCACAGATCAGTGTGAATGTGAGTATATACCTAATATCCACTAGTACATTCCTTGAGAATGTAAATGCCAAGTCATCTTGAGATTTTTGAAGTAGAACTTTGGTAAGAGACCCCACAAAATAGATATATGTACAAAGTGACCCTCAGTTTTTTTTATGGTCTCCCACTTGTAAATACATAATGAGTGGCAGAAGAGGGGGCAGAGGGAACTAAGAATAATAATTTGGGGGCTATCAACAAATGCTAAGTTTGTATTAAGAGATTGACTCACTAACCAGTAAGTTTATAATCTAACTGACAAACTGAACCAAGGGTCTCCAGGGTATTAGGTAGATCTTCTGTGGAGGATTAATGGAAGGATGTGGACAATAATCACACAAGATGAGAAGGCATTACAGTCTATTACCAATGGAGGAAGCATCCACACCAGTGAGATCAATCCCATCAAAGTCATTAATTCCCCAAAACATAGCCTTACATGTGTCTTGCTCTTAATAAAGGCTTTTAGTTTTTTAAATGATTTTGGATATTTATTTAAGTATTGGATAAGAAGTGCCAATATTAAGTGTTTTAGGAGCACAGAAGAGTAAGAGATCCTTGTGAACTGGAAGGCTCAGGGAAGGCTTCCTAGAGCAGATGCCACTTGACCTTGACCTTAAAGGCAGTTACCACCAATTGAGTTATGGTACTTTATGTGCTTGAAGGGCAGTGATCTCTGTCCATTTAAGTTAAATAATAATGCTTCCTCTTTAGGAAATCATAAGAGTGAGATATCACTGCACTAGAGGCATTAGGAAAGACTCCACAAAATAGATGGTACTCAAGCTTGACCACAAGTAAGTTATTAGCACCTGGGTTATAATACTTTATAATTCTTTCTGTTTTGGAGGGGGGAAGCAAGGAAATTGGCATTAAGTGACTTACCCAAAGTCACACAGCTAGTAAGTGTGTCAAGTGTCTGAGGTTGGATTTGAACTCAGATCCTCCTGACTACAGGGCCAGTGCTCTATTCACTGAGCCACTTAGCTGCCCCAATACTTTATATTCTTGAAGATCTCTGCCTCTCTATGTAAAATAATCTCCCAGAAATACTGTTTTCCAGGCCTTTTATTATTTCTTTGGCTCCATTCTGTACCTTCTTCAAGTTCTCCACATGTCTTATTAACTAGCTCAGCTACTTAAGGTCTGTTAATGGCCCCACACAGTTGTTTTGAGTAACACTGGAAGTGAAATACCTAGACAGTCATTTTTGTTATTGTTTTGCTAAATTTCTCTAGCACTTAGCTGATTTTCCAGTTTGCAAATCATATTAATTAATTTTCACAACCCCTGAGGAAGCTGGATGAGAAAATCATTATCTTTGTTCCCCTCTGAGGACCTGGGAGCATTGGCACCATAAGGTTAGCAGGCACATAATGGGCCAATACTAGAACTATGATGAGGGCTCATGAGTTGCTAACTATTCATTATTTAATCATTAATTGAGTGAAGCCAATTGGTGACATTTAAAAGTACTCTAAGTTTTGATAAGCCATTTCGATATTCATATCATATCATTTGACCCTTATAATAATTGCTGTTATTATTCCCATTTTATAGATGAACCTGAAGCTAAAGGAAGATTAATGTTTTACCCACAGTCATGCAGCTAGTGTCTGAGACAGGATTAGAACTCAGGTTGGCTTCAAGTACTGTGCTATACCCACTATGCCATCTTACTGCCTTTTCCCATGTTGCGTTACAATGGCCTTCATCTTTCCATCTCTCTGCCAGAATAACCTTTCTCATATATAGATCCAGCCATGCCACTCTACTGATCGACTTTGCCTACTAGTGAAGTTTGAATTACTTTCCTTGGCATTCAAGATCCTTCATAATCTACCACCATTCTACCTCTTCAGCCTTATTTCATGTTATTCTCCTCTCCTCTCTCTAAACTTTAGTCAGACTGCTCTAGTCTACATTTTTGTCCCTCCCTTTCACCCTGCCATACCCTGCCCCAAACATGGAGCACCCTCTGTTAAGGATGTCTTCCTGCCACCCCTTCACCTATTAAATGTTTCCCCATCTATTAAAGCCTCACTCAAATATTAGTACTTCAGCAAACATTCCTTTAGTGCTCTCCCTACCCTCTCTCATCCCCTTACCCTCCCCACACAATCCATTAAAAGCTTCCCTTTCAGATCACACACACATTCAGATCAGACTTCATTTTGGACTTCTCTAAGGCACTTAATGTATATTAGTCTTCTGCCACATAGGAAGAGTGACTTGCCCATACCCCTTTATGCATAAGATATAGTCCTTGCCTCAGTTTAGCCCATTAGTCTATTAATCTCTAGCTTTGACTAGCACTGGAAATGATAGCATGGTATAGATGATATAGTAGATGGTATAATAGAAAGGACTAGGAGTTGGGAGACTTGGGAGACTCACTTAGGGTGAGCTAGAATTAGCGGTTAGGAAAAATGACTGTTAAGTTTTGGGTGTGAATATTTACACTTCAGAAATAAGCAAATGCAGGGCGGCTAGGTGGCGCAGTGAATAGAGCGCTGGCCCTGGAATCAGAAGGACCTGAGTTCAGAGCGGGCCTCCCACACTTAATCCACACAAACAAAAAAAAAAACCTAGCCGTGTAACCTTGGGCAAGTTACTTAACCCCAATTGCTTTAAAAAATAAAATAAAATAAAATAAAAAAGCAAATGCTACAAATCAGGGCTTTTTTAATTGTTTTGTTGATTATCTAGACTTAAGAAGGTGGTGGAGATGCAGATTAGTCTTAAAATCAAGTCGTATATTTTTTCTTTCTTTTCTTTTCTTTTTTTACAGAGCCAATTGTTAGACGTTTTCAGTTCACTCCTGGACTAGTCCTGGCTCTGACATTAATTTTCTATATTTTCTATGGCATATTGCTCATTCCTAATAATTCAATAAATACTTACTTTTGAGTGACTACTCTGTTTAAGGGGGCAGCTAGGTGACTTAATGGGCAGAATGCCTGGGGACAGGAAAATTCATCTTCCTGAGTCCCAATCTGGCCTTAGACACTCGCTAGTTGTGTGACCCTGGGCAAGTCACTTTGCCCTGTTTGCCTCATTTTCCTCATCTGTAAAAATATACTAAAGAAGGAAATGACAAACCACTTCACTGTCTTTGCCAAGAAACCCCAGATGAAGTCACAAAGAGTCAGACACAACTAAAAATGACAATAAAACTCTCTTCAAACCATTTTATATCTGTGAGATTTTGTTTTCTCTAAGATTCTTCTAGTTTTAAAACTTTTTGATTTCAGCTTTTTTTTAAAAAGGGGGGTGGTGAGCTAAGGTGCCATGAAAGAAAACCAAGAGAAATAGATTAATTCAATAAGCATTTGTCATTAATAATTATTCTATTGAATATAGCAGTCTTCCTGACTCTGAGGCAAATGCCATAAGTTTTAAAACAATGGCTAATCTTTATTAGCAGTTGAACCTAGATCTTGAATCTTCAAGTCTCATTCTTATCCCACTATTTTATGTTGGCAAAGTTCTATGTTAATCATTAGGGAGGATATAGAAATGAGTAAGACACCATCCCTGCCTGCTAAAAGATTAAAATCAATTAAAAGGAAAACCACTAAATATAATGTTTGGTATAAGATCATTTACTTTTTTATTACTAGTTTGGCATGGGAGAATTCTTTGCATTCATATTTTTGTTTGGTGGCAATGGCTAAAATAACTTCAAAATGGCAGCAAGAAAAGACCAATGATTCCCCACTATGCTAATTAACAGGCCTCCCAAGTGATTAGCATCTCGAAGATTGAAAACTCCAGCACAGCAGCTGAGTTGTAAATTAGTAATTCCCTCCTGGATATGTCATTGAACTCTTTTTGCATGACTATTCCTTAGCCTTTGGAGAACTCAGTAAATTATCAAACCATTTGTCAGGATGCTAGAAACAGAGAAAATATAATTTTGTAACATGCAAACAAAAACATTCTTTTTAATATTTTAGTTTAAAATGTAGATGAGAGAAAAAAATCAGATACCAATGCTGATGTTTTAATATAAGGCAGAATTATTGAGAACAATGTCAAATATTCATAGGTCTACAGTTGGTTTAGAGATAACATGGGAGAAGTGACTGCAATTGCCTTCTGAACTGAGAGCATACCCCTTTTCAAAAAAATGACAGAATAAGAAAGTAGAGCAGGCTTTAAAGTTCAGATCCTCTAGTCCAGGCATTTTACAGAGAAGGAAACTGAGGTCTAGAGATGGCATATGACTTGTCAAAGAGCAAAGAGCTATAAGACATGGCTGAAATTTTACCCAGATTTTATGACTATGAACCAAATGGTGACAAATCTATATTCTTTATGGGAGTTTGATCTTAATAAACAACTACAAGTCATTAAGTATCAAGTATAGTGAAGAAGTTGAGATATCAAGTTCTAATTTCCCATTTTAAAAAGAAAAAAATTACATGCCAAACTACTCCTCTAAGGAGCAACAAAAAAGTAATGAGATTGGCTTACTTGTAATCTTTAGAGGCAGGAACTATTTTTTATTTTACCTTTATATTCTCAGAGCCTGGCAGCTAATTTGTCCAGGGCATTGGACCAGGAGTCAGGAAAACCTGTGTTCAGAAGAAACCATAGGCCAGTAACTTAATCTCTGTCTCAGATTTTCACTCCTGTGAAAAATGTGAAACAGAGAAAATCATAGTACCTCCCTCCTCAATAGTGTTGTTAGAATAAAATGAGATAATATTTATATACTGCTTTATAACTTCTAAAGCACTATATAAATACTATTATTATTATTACCATTATTATGCATTAGAAAGAGTTAAATAAATGTAGGATAGGATTGTCTTGACTCTGAGAGGAATTCCCAATAGGAGTTGGTTCCAAAAATGTTTCTGTACGATGATGTGATCCTTAGAATGTATATTCTCTGAAGAGCTAGAGCCCGTGGCAACTGTTTGGTGACTCAGTGAAGTCAAATTGCCTAGAATTCTTAACAATTCAAAAGTTCAGCATGTCTGAGCCTTTTGAGCTTGACACATAAAAAATACACTAATAAGAAAGGTATCACCTGGGAAATAAATATCTGCCTCAGATACGCCTGATAAAGATACATCAGATAAAGGTCCAATATACACTAAATGTAAGAAATTAACACAAACATAAGACCAAAGGTCATTCCTAAATGTATATAAATGGTCAAATGTTGTAGGGGCTTCAGAAATATAGATACACATACATGATTGGTGGAGTCCCAAATTAGTCCAACTGCCTTGGAAATCAATTTAGACTTATTCTGATAGTAATCCTTTGGCCCAGAGAGCCCACCACTAGGTACAGTGACAAGGAGGTCAATGATAAAGAGGAAGGTCTCATATATAGATACATACATATATATATATATGTACACATATATACATATGTATATAAGAGGAAGGTCTCATATATATAACAACATATATTGTAGTAGCAATGAACTTGAAATAAAGTAAGCACTCATGGATTGGAAAAGAGCTAAACAAATCACAATACATAAATGCAGTCGAATATTTTTGTTCCTTAAGAGAAATAATGTATCTGAAGAATTCAGTAAAGCACGGAAAGATTATATCAATTGATGCAGGGTAAAGTAACCAGAACCAAGATACACATGATTGCAGTAAAGCCAAACCAAACAAAACAAAAAGCAACCAAAATTTTATTGTGAACAGTTATAATGACCAAGCTTGGTCCTAGAAAAATCTTACGAAAATGTCCCTTCCTCCCTTTTTACAGAGGTGGAGGTGGATGACAGATATAGAATATTTTATTACAGTCAAATACAATTAATGTTTATCTTGGTTTTGCTGAATAATATTTTTACTTTTTTCCCAAGGGATGACTCACTAGTTAGGAGGGATGTTGGTATATTCAGTAATGAAGTTGATATAAAATAAAATTGTATCAACTTAGCAATATTTTTTTAAAAGCCTGCTACTTCAATACTTCCAGGATCCATTATTTCATTGATGATGGCACTCAATTTTGGTTCCTCTATGCCAAAGGAGGTACTTTCATAAGAGGCTGTGACCAAAGTCCCTGACCAATTTTGGGGGATATCCTTTCTGAACTTGCCTAGGTTAGACCTTGATAGACAGACACAATCTGTCATTGAACTCCTCCTACTCAAAGCCTTTCCAGCTCTATAAGACCTGGCAGAGCCTGCTGGAGCTCAAAGTCATCTCATGCCAAGAGGAGTCATTGGCAGAGAACTTCATTGAAGAGCAGCAGGTAAAAAAGTTGCAATAACAACAACAGAGGAAATTATGCAATAAATAGTGATTAGTGTTTGTCCTTCATTTTCAAAGAGGACCAATGACATCACATGTGATGTTGTGACTTGCATATGAATTATATTTAAGTGAGGCAGAGTTATACAAAGTTGTCAGCCTCACTCTCCTCCAAAGCCATTAAAGTCCAGTGGTAGGACAAAAGTCAAAACAGCTGAGGAAGACCTGGGATGTAGGGGATGACCTTGGCATCTTTGATGTCTAATTGAGCTCTAAGCACTCCACAGAGTCTGCTTCAGCTACCTTCGTGGTCGCGGGAACAAATTATTGTCATCTGCACATTCTGCAGGGGGAAGTCTTCACATGTTTGGAACTGACATCTCCCCTACTTCACCAATGGGTTTGAAGTCTATTGGTTACCCTCATCCTGGTTGGTTTAACCCATCTGCCCATATGGTTTTACTGGAGTGTGGCTGCTGTGCATGCTGCAGCTTCTTGGAGCCACAGGAGAGAGTTGAGTGACCAGTTGAACAGCAAAGGGATGTAGAGGATATTAAGGAAGAACTAGCACTTCTGGTGTGAGGGCTTGCTGAGGCCTTTTTCAGGGCTGCTCATCCAGTCTTGAAATGAGGGAGGTTAGAGAGATTTTGGAGCAAAATAAAGAAAATTAGACTTATTTTCATACTGAAAAAATTGCTACTCCTAATGTTTTAAATATCTAAATAATTTAATATTTAATTTATTTTTGAAGGGAAAACAAGTCTAGCACCAGAAATTGCTCACAGAACCCCAGGTCCTAAGACAGAACATAGCCTGGCAGAGACCCTAGTTTAATTATGTAATTATCTAGCATTCACTTTGTGTGTCATGAAGAATTAGCCTCCTTATAAAAACCAAACAGAACTCTGGTTCAACTACATAATCTCCCAGCAGCTACTGCCTCCTTAGTCCCTCCTTTAAAGAACTCAGGGAACCAACATCTAGGGGGGAAAAGGAACCAGTAGCATTGGGAAGCTATTGCAAAGGACCAAATTCTAGTCTTTTGACTTTTCTCTCTTAACTTTATACAACTCTGGGCAATTCAAGGAGCTAGAAGAGGCTGGCAATTTCCTTTCCATTCCCTTATGTATACGCCAGGTACTCAAATTTAACATTTATGCACAACACTCTTTTCCTGTGCTTAACATGTACTAAACCCTCTATTAGTCTCTGGAGAAACAGATGATAAAAAATAGCTCCTGCCTTCAAGAAACTTTATAATTGCCTCTGAGAGAATGAGGTCAGACCACACACACTAACATATGTAACATGTATGAGACATGCATAACATGTATAGGACATGTGCATAACATGCCTGCATTCTTTTGTGTTAGTATTATCTGTGTATATATCATATTTCCCATCTAGACTACAAGTTCTTTGATGGCAAAAATTATGTTTTTTCTAAGTTTTATTCTTACTAAACTAAACTAAACTAACCAACTCTTGACATCCACACTACAACTATACTATGGAATGGACGTCCAACTATTTATATTTGCAGATCACTCTTTCAGGACACTTTCAGCTTCTTGACCTCATAAGTTAGAAGCCATAGGAAGGTTAGAACTACAAGGGACCTAAGACATAACCTAAACCAACCATTTCATGTTACAGATAACTGAACAGAGGTCTAGAATGAATTTATTTGCCCAAGGTCACACAGCTAATGAGTGGAAAACCCAAGACTAGAACCCAGGATTCTTAACTCCTAATTCAATTCACTTGTAACTGCAAAATTCTGTCTTTCTTTAAGAGGATGTTTATGTTGTAGCCATACCCACTGGTATTCCAGGGAATACACCGAAATATATGTTACTAAATTGTCCTTTTCTGACCTAAAAACAGTGGTAAAAACATGGTAAGATTTTAGGAGAACCCTTTCAGACTTCCTCATTCAGACTTAGGAAAAAAATTATTTTGTCAATCAAACAAATTATTTATTGAATACTAACTATGCACAGGGCAACTCTTTCAGACTAAAAGTTACAGAGCAAATCTACATTGTTAGAGGGAGATTCCTCACTAGGAATTCCTTATACCAATGAAATCTATTGCAATGGTCTATTTTAATAATTTGCTGGTGAACCTGCCCTCAAGTATCTTCTCACTCCAATCCATCCTTCACTGAGCTACCAAAGTGATTTTCTTAAATCCAGATCTAACCATATCACCCCACCAACACAATAAACTCTAGTGACTTCCTATAACCTCCAGGCTCAGATATAAAATCATCTGTTTGACATTCAAAGTCCTTCATAACCCAACGCCCTCTTAACTTTCTAGTCTCCTTATAGCCTACTGCCAAAATGCACTCTTTGATCAGTGACCCTGGCCTCGTCACTGTACCACAAGCAAGTCCCTACATTTATCCTACATATAGCTTGCTTGTACATATTTGTTTTGAAGAGGTTACCCAGTAAGAAGGTTAGGGTTGCTCTGGAGACCCCAAAATACCAACACCCTGGGTCCTGCTGAATAAATAAAACTCGAGTCTTCTCAGCCAAGGAAAAGTAAAATTTATTAAAAGTTTGCTTGTATTAGACACAGAGTAAGTCTGTGCTAGGTCTTTCTATGGCACTCTCACTATTCTATGGCACTCTCACTAATATGAAGACAAGATGGGGTCTTATATACAGAAGGTTATGGGAGGAATCTAGGGGTGGTCTAGAGGAGGAGTTTGGGGAGGGTCTTCAGGAGAAGTTAATAAGGTCAATGTATGATTCAGGGTGGGAAGTAGTGGGAGGCTACAGACAATGGTGGGCTAGGCCAGTTCAGGGGTGGGAAATATAGAAACAGACTTGCCTCATCAAATGGGATGATTTAATCAAGAGTCCAAGGGAGGTTCCCAGAGCCTGTACCACAAGTACTCAAGGAAAGCTCCAAGGGGCTCGCAGAGCCAACACCTCATGAGTTTGCTTGTTATGTCCTTAATTAGATTGTGAGCTCCCTGAGTGAAAGGACTATCTTTAGCCCTTTTTGTATCCCCAGCACTTAGCACAGTGCTGGCACATAGTAGAACTTAATAAATGGTTATTGATTGATTGAAATCAGTAATGTAGTTAAAACAATAACAACAATAGCAATAACAATGTACTAGACACTGGGGGGCAAACAAGGACCTGTACTTAATGCAGCCTGGTGATGAGATACAGGTTCTGGGAACCCCCTTGAACTTTGATTGAAACTTCCCATTTGATGAGGCATTTGTCTGAGGCCATAAGCCTTTTTTTGTGGCTGGGCCCAAACCTCTGTTACTAGCCTGGCCCTCCTTTGTCCAGCTAGCTCCCACCCTTGATCCTCTCAAACCCTCCTCTGTCTCATCTCTAGGTAGCCTCCAGCTACTTCCCTCATCTCTCATCAATGGAGTCTGACCTCATTTGATTCCTCCTGAAGACCCTCCTTTAGACCATCCCTAAAATCCTCCCACAACCTTTCTGTAAATAAGACCCCATCTTGGCCCCATGAGGTGTGAGAGCTCCTGAGAATTATCTAGTACAGACTCCCTCTGCTGGCTGCTTGTCCAATACAAGCATCACAGATACTGAGGCTCTTTAAGAGTCTACCCATTAAGGCAAATCTTTAATAAACTTTGCTTTTCTTTGGCTGAGAGAAGACTTGACTCTAATTCATTTGGCAGGACCCGGTGTGTTGATATTTTGGGGTCTCAAGCACTCCTAACCCTATACCTCTACATACACTGGTACAATGATAGAGCAGAACTTAGTTTCCCAGGTTCAAAGCCCATCTCCCAGACACTGGTTATGTAACCCTTGGCAAAGTACAGTTTCTTTCAGCAACACTTTCTATTAAATGAATATAGTAATAGTACCTCTTTCACACTGTTACTATGAGGATCAAATAAAATAATATACTTAACTAATTTACAAACTTAAAAATACTATATATAGCAAGTATTAGCTAATATTATCCCTGCCCTCAAGAAGCTTGGACTCTAGTGGAAAGGATAAGACACAGACACACAAAAAGAGGGATATAAATCCCTTCCATTCTAAAATCATGTGATTCTATTGAAAGTGTTCTGCTCATTTTCTTCCGGAGATGAATTTGGGGGCTGAAGTCTTTGATTTTGTTCATGATTCTTCACAAAACTCCGTATTAGGATTTGGATCTATGGTGGAATAGATGTTGATCCCAGACAAGGTTAATAAGAGCGAGAGAAATGATTATTTCTCCCTTATAATAATAGCCAATTACTATTTGGGGAGATTCAGGATATTTTCCCTCCCTATTTCTTCATTCTCTTCTAGGTCAAATCAGCATCTGAAGAATAGGGATGAAAATGAGATTGGATTTGACATTTTCCTCAATCTTGTTCAGACCATACCCAACTAGACAAGTATAGATCTGATCAAAAGATAAAGAGATTTTAGTCTAGGTGAATTCTGACCTGGGAGGGGAGGGACAGGGTAAGATCCTTTGTCTAGATTGCCCAGGGCTGGGGATGGTCTGGGAGTGAGTGCCATAATCAAGGTCACATCCCCCAGCCCCTCATTAGAATAGGTCCACCTCTCATTATAATATTCATTTTTCTCATTAATTGTTAACCAATCAGAGTTGATTGCCATCTGTTGGGAACATACACACTTCCAAGGGCAAATAAGCATCAATAGGCCACCATCTTTGGTTTACAAGAGATGCCAAATGGCCATCCTTTTATTAATTATTTGCTAGCCAGAATTAATAAAATGATTAATTACCCAGAAATTATGCCTCTTAAACTTTTTATACATCACAGGGGGTATAGTATTAATTTTCCAAAAAAAAATTTTCCCAATTCCCCTGGATGCTCCCAGGGCTATTTAGATTTGCCTATATATTCTAACATGTCTGAAATTAGGAGGTAGGTATTACTTCAGTTAAATATATGAAGGCACTAGTAATTGAAATGACTCCAAGTAATTGCAGACTCCAAGAGTGGTCTGTTGAAAGGAATGTCCATTGAGAAGGTTTGGGCTGAAGAACAACAGAATAGAGGGAAGTAACAGATGAAAAGGGAAAGGTTTTTCTTGATCCAACTCTCCCTCCTGTTTCAGTCAACAGGAACTTTCCCTATTTATGCTGATATTAGGTTCTTAACAACTTTTTTTTTTTTTGCTTTTTGGAGGGCAATTGGGGTTAAGTAACTTGCCCAAGGTCACACGGCTAGGGTTTTGTTTGGGTGTGTGTTGAGTGTCTGAGGCCAGATCCAAACTTAGGTCCTTCTGACTCCAGGGCTGGTGCTCTACTCATTGCGCCACCTAGCCGCCCCTCTTAACAACTTTTTAAGATTAAAATTTGATGAGAGGGTGTCAAGCTACATAGGTAGAGGAAGTTCCTTTCTTGGGATCTTTCCTATAACAGCAAAATTACAAGTCATGTCCTGACCCCTAGTTTAAGTACATGTACTTTTATATAAGGAGGGAATCTTGCTGTTCATTGATTAATTTCTTACTATTCTGGAGAGAAATTCAAAAAGGAAAATGTAGGGTCTCAGAACTGTGGTTGAATAGATGATGAATTCAAATAGGTTGTAATAACGTGAATGTAACATTTCTTTTAACACTTGGGGAAGCTAGATGATTCAGTGGATAGAATGCTAGGCTTGGAATCAAGAAGACTCATTTTCCTGAGTTCAAATCTGGCCTCAGACACTAACTAGCTGTGTGATTCTAGGCAAGTCACTTAACCCCATTTGCCTCAATTTCCTCATCTTTAAAGTGATCTGCAAAAAGAAATGGTAAAACCACTCCAGTATCTTTGCCAAGAAAACCCCAATGGGGTCACAAAGAGTCAGACACAACTGAAAAATGACTAAACAACAAAAACATTTGGTGTATCACTGTGTTTCTAGTTCCTCCCTCTTCTGTCATTTCAATTGCTGGTGCCTTCATTTGATCATTATGATGACATTCATGAACGAAGCTAATATAAGTCAGTTCAGAAGAAGTTCCCCAAAGAAATTAGTTAATTTTCCTGAGGGAGGAAAAAAAAACAACCCTGTCCTTGAAAATACTAATTGCATATTTTAAACAGTTTTACTTTGATTTAGAGAAAACAAAAAATTAAATTAGATTCATTGGGCCATTAAAGGATGCCTATGCTTATCTGAGGTTAATGAAAAGTCCAATAGAGTAAGAGAGTTCCTGTAGGTGGTAAAGCCTTTTATTTAAATTACTTGGGACTACCCAGCTGCCATAGTGATGATGGCTTAGCGATCTAGTTAGTGAGATATTGTGACTATCCAGGAAGGAATTCAGGTGACAGGAAAATGCCTATGTACTTCCTGATGTACATGGGCAGGGATGAATACATAGGCACTCTTGACACTTTACTAGGAGAGTTAATAGTTATTAGAAAGAGAAAAATGAGGGTAAGGAGAAAGAGAAAAGGGGAAAATGTAGGAAGGGAAGTAGAGAAGGAAGAAAAGAAGAAAAGTAAAAAAGAAGAAATAAATAAAATTATAAATTACATGGCATTCCAAATGACTGGAATAGTTAGATAAAGCATTTATTAAATGTTTTCTATGTGCCAGGCACTGTATTAAGTGCCAATAACATAAATACTATAAAATAGAGATGGTTGGTTGTTGTCCTTCATTCTCAAAGGGGAGAAAAATGCCATCACTATTTTGGGGTCAAGATACAGTATCTCTGACCATGGCTGATCAGATCAATATGAGGCTGAAGGCCCTATTCATATGAAGGCTCTACCATGAGTCGAGCACAGATAGACCGTAGGAACATCTGTAGTGGAGATGTCTCTAAATTTGTGCATTTCACATTTCTTTTGCGCTATTGCAGTTCTGCTCTGCTCTTAGAGGAGAGCATCTTCTTTGAGGCAGGCATACCAGGCTGGGCAGTTTTGTGGCAGTGTTTCCCATATCCCCTAGTTGATTCTAAAGTTCTCTAGAGAGATCGTGAAAGTGTAAAATAATAAATGCATATATACATATGTGTATTATTGTATGTGTGTGTTTGTAACCGAACTTTATAAAATGCTTTAAATTTCATAAATCACTTATATGAATATTATCTCACTTGATCCTTACAATATACCTGGGACTCACAACTGGAAGGTAGGTGCTATTCTCATGCCCACTTTATAGGTGAGGAATTTGAGGCAGGCAGAGGTTAAGTGACTTGTCCAAGGTCACACAGTAAGTATATGAGGCTGGATTTGAACTCAAATCAATCTTGAGCCCAATCAAGTACTCTATCTACTGTGCCACCCAACTGACTCAAGGCAAACAAAAAGAAAGACTAGAAATCTGCAAAAGAGAGAAAGTTTCCAAAAAGGAGTCGGGGTTGTGGAGGATGTGAGTGGGAGGGAAATGAGGCAGCAGAAGGCAGAATGAGAATCTACCTTCCAGTTGTGAGTCCCAGGCAGCTGAATCTCCTTCAGTATATTTCTCGCTGTTACTGAGGAATGATGAGAATCTGATATGGAAATCACAGTTAAGATTTTATGTATGATGATAATTTTGTCAGCAATGTCTGGAAAACATCAATTATCACATCACGTTCCTTTTTAAGTAAACACAGAAGAGACAATATCTAATTACTTATAGGAAACTCCCCAGACCCAGCTGCAAAGGCTCTCCTCTCAAGAAAAGAATGTTACCACGGAATCTACATGTATATATACTTTCACTTGCCCCCCCCTCCAGCAACAAGGGAACATCAAAGTTGGAAATTGAAATTAGAATGACTGCATTTTTATTTTGCCCAGTAATATTTCTCTTTTGGGCTTTACTGGCCATCTATAGGATGAGAAATTCATAGATTTTTAGAGCTAGGAGGGAACTTTAGAAACCATGTAACTGAACCTCCTCATTTAAATTAAATCTTAAACACTGCATCCCACCTTGGGAAATGAGTGATTATATATAGTGATTATTATATTGAAATACTCCTGTCCCCCATCCTTCCAGACAGAGGTAATCTACTAACATGAAGGGGCAAGATTTGGGCCCCTTGGCCCAGTGTTATATCTGACCAAGTCACCAAATTGTGTTTTAATTGTCCCATCTCACTCTGACCAGCATGAGTGGATTCACCAAGCCAAGCCTCCAGCTTCTAGCTACTGTTGTAGTTGCTGTCTGTCTTTCATTCTCAAAGAGGATCATTGATATCAGGAGGGTGATGTCTTGACTTGAAGGTGAATTGGATTTAAGTGAGTCAGAGCTGCACAAAGCCATCAACCTCACTCTCTCCTCAAGTCATCGGAGTCCAGTGGCAAGACATAAGTCAAGATGACTGGCGATGACCCAGGATGCAATGAGACACCTTGGCTTTTTTAGGTTAAGGTCTTTCCCAGGTCTCAGTTTGTATGAGGCAACACCCATTCAGTGATTAAAGTCTAGTTATAATTGAGCCAAAAGATGACCTACTTTGCCTTCCCAAAAAAAAACAGTCTGGGAGGGGAAGACAATCAGAGTTTCTGGCCAAGACATAAAACACTCACTCTGAGCCCTCAAAACCCAAACAGTGAGAAAGTGAAGCTTGGAGTGGGACCTATTATTGTCCAACCAGTAAAAGCCAGAAAGATTTGGTTTTAAAGGCACAGTCAAGTAGTTCCATTTTAATCACAATAGGCTTTTTTAAAGCCTATATTGTTCAGAGCAATATTTCAAGAAATTATAAATGAAAGTACATGAGGCAAAATAGTTACCATCTTTGGGGGGGGGGGGATATAGAATAAATAAATAGGGAAGAAAAATATCTAGCCCTCAAATCCCAAGATGCCTTGCAAAATATAAGCAATCAAAAATTATATTCCTTTGGACAGAGGACCCACATTTAGGGGTATGACTTCCCACATGGCCAGAGGGACAGAAGGAGGAGGAGGAAGAGGAAAGAGTAGCAGCATTGCACAAGTCAAATTGGTCAATTGGGTACCCAGGAGGCAGTTACTACTACTCACAGATTGTTGTTCATCGTTCATTCTCAAAGACCAAGGACATCAGGAGGGTGATGTCTTCACTTGCAAGTGAATGTATTTAAGTGAGCCAGAGCTGCTCAAAATCATCAGTAAGCCTCTAGTTACTAAATAGATGCCAACTGAGCATGTTCAGACCATAGTGTTCCCTAGTTCTCTTAAGCTTTGTGTTTTAAGTATAGAAGTATTGAATAATTCAAGGAATAATTCAAATCTTTTGTGATTCCTACCTCCAACCACTGGACGCCAATGTTGTTTTCCCTTCTTAGCATGACACCCAAGAATTTCTTAGATTGAAATATAAGCTAATGTACATTTTGCTACATTGAAAGTAAAAACAAAGTATAAAAATATTAATATCCTAGCATCAGAAGTATCTCCAATAATGTCAGATAAAGTCTGAATTTTTAAACCCCTCCTGTCTTTTTTAAAACTTTTATTCTTTTTTTATTCTGAACTTGACAGATATAAACAAAAATAATAATTTCCATACACAAAGAATGGAAAAAGAGAATTCACATGAATTTTTATTATATATAGCTTAGGGCTTTTTTGTTTAAGTATCCAGTAGTGTCCCAAAAGTCTTGGTGCAGTTTAAGCTTTAATAGCATTAAGATTTCTAGGATATCCTTTACAATAAATTTATATGGTACCCTAATATTGTCTTGCTTATCTACATATATTGCTGAACTTTATTCTGCTTTCTTTCAATGTATTTTATAATTATTTCATTGACACTTTTTCTTTCTCTTCCTTGTAGGAGTCTTAAAGTATTGCCTCCCTATTTTAGCAAACAATTTATGTAACATTGGATTTAACTGTTCTTTGAATATTTGAAATAATTTACTTGCAAATTCATCTGGGCCTTGTATTTTCTTAATAGGAATTTCTTTTATGGCTTGATCATATTATTTTTTTCTGAGATTAAATTATGTAAATTTTATATTTCTTCCTCAATTTCTTAAGCATGCTATACCTTGGTAATTATTCATCTACCTCATTTAAATGATCAGTATGGTTGGTATATAATTGAGCATAGAGTCTCTAATTTCCTCTTCATTTGTTTTGAGTTCTTTTTCATTATTATTTCTTTCTATTTTAAAAAACAGATTAGCTAACAACTTGTCCTTTTCATTAGTTTTAAACAGCTCCAATTTTTATTTGTCAATTGTATTTATTTGATTTTGTTTATTCTCATTTGATTTTCAAATGTTCTATTTCTGTATTCAATTTTTTTCACTTGTTGCTTTTCTCATTTTTAAAATTTTATGCCCAGTTCTTTGATATGTTATTTCTATCTTTTGTTGATGAAAGTGGTTTGGAGATACAAATTTTCCTCTATGGACTACTTTGGCTATATCCAGAGGAGTACTAGAGCCAGCCCAAACCAGTTCAAGAAAGCCAATTATTAAATTTTCAATGTGAGCATTTATACCTCAGAAATCTGCAAATATTACAAATCAGGGTTTGAATTATTGTTTTACTTACTTTCTGTACTCAAGAAAGTGGTGGAGAATTTTTTTTTTTGGCTTTTTGGAGTGGGGAAAGCAGGGCAATTGGGGCTAAGTGACTTGCCCAAGGTCACAAAGCTAGTGTTAAGTGTCTGAGGCCGCATTTGAACTCAGGACCTCCTGACTCCAGGGCCAGTGCTCTATTCACTGCGCCACCTAGCCGCCCCATGTATACATCTTTTTAAATCAAATTTGTTTTGTTTTAAAAAGCTGGTTGTTAAAAATTAATCAACATACCACTGACTATATTTGCTAGAATTTATTGATTTTTTTGTGGGGGGTGGGGAGGGGAGGGTTGGTCATAACTCTGCTTGCTGCTTCAGGAAGCTTCTCAGCATGCCAACATGTATTTGCTGCAGTGTATTATTTCCCAAGGCCTTCTTCTTTCTCCATGTCTCCTCCCAGAATGCAGCTGAAAATTGAAGAGATCAGCCACACAGTACTTCCAAAGGCTTATCTCATGTTCATCTCACATCCTACTCCAGGTGACCCAGTCAAATGCCTTTATCTTCTGGCATAGCAACCATAGTCTAAGAGTCAGCTAGGAAGACCCAGCATCTGAAAAGCCCATGAGAAGATCAACTCCTCAAAGAACAAAATCAACTAAAGTGACATATACAGAAAAGAGCTATATGTCAGTAAATCTATCAAGACTACTGTTCTCAACAGAGACAATAATTAGGACCTTCATTAATTACCTGTGCTTATTATAACAAAGAGAAGGTTAGAGAGATTAGATTTGTCCTCAGCCCCTACTATGTAATGTAAATAATACTTTATCTTGTGATAAGTATAGTTGCAAAGGGAGGAACCATAGGGGAGATTTTCCCTCTGCACATATCTTTACCACTTATGAGCTGCTGCTGAAAGAGAGATTTAAGAGAGGAATCTAAGCATGCAGCAGATAAAAGATCCAACATAATGCATAGGGTCCACACTGAGGATGATCTGCTTTCCCACTGCATCCTGAGCAGCTTCACAAAATATGTCTAGTCTAGAGAATTTTGATACATTAGAGAGCTGACACTGAAGCCAGCAAGTGCAAGTACCTCTTTTGACACATACTGACTGCAGGCCTGGGCAAATCACTTAACCTCTCTGAGCTCTATGATACTTTGTAAATTTCTCTACAGTGTTAGAGAGTGTTACCTCATCTAGGAGTTTTCTATACCAATGAAATCACAAATATGGTCCCTATCCCTGTTCTGTTTCATGTCCATAACCTTTGCCAGCTTATCAAGCCAGCTTGAACTTACTAAGGAACTCAATAGCAGAATAGTACCACTGGGTTTGAGATTTCCATTCCTAGAGCTGATATTAATATGCCTCCACCTCCTGTTATGTTCCTAATTCTGGTTGGAGTGTGTCTTCCTTTATTTAATTTGTTTTGTATCTGCCTGACCAGATTTAGTGACCAATAATTTCTTTATGTAACAATGGGAGAGACTAAGGGAAAGAAGAGAAGAATAGGTGAGGAGGTGAATGGGTCTGTGGGTATTTTCAGGCATCTAAATACTCTAAACTCCTTTCTCTAACAGGGAGAAGTCAGGACAATTGCTTCCATCTCTGACTTGGAATTATGGGAGATGGATATTATATCTAAGGGGGAGTTGGATCATCTCACTAAATCTGTTCTCATGAGCACATCAGTCTCATTGCCCTCGGCCATAGTCATAGCAACTGTGCCCACTGATCTTGGTCTCTGTATCAGCTGGATGCTGGGAAATAAAATGCCTGGACCTAAAAGTTCTGGCCTCATATTCCAAAGTTGGAGGGTGAATTCTGAACTTCCACTCTCAACCCAACTTCTTCCCTTCCAGAGTCTTTCACCCTGAAGCTTTTGTGAATTTTTTCTCTCCACACTATTTCCACAGTCAAGGCTGGTGTATTCTGGGGAAGTTCTCTCCATTTCCAGGGGAATTGCACTGCCTGCTTCTATTGCCAACTTTAGCCATTTATTTATTTGCATTAAATTAAAACAAATTTTCAGGCTTGTGTTCCAATGAACTGTAATGTTCCTTAACTTCATTGTTTAAATTTTCACATTTAGGAAGAACTCGGGTTCAGGCAGTATTTGTGGATACTGACAAAGATGATATCTACAACTGTGTAAAGCAAGGCACACCTACACTAACATCTTAAAAATCTCTTCTAAATTCTCCCAGTCATTCAATGCCATTAGCTCTATTTAAATATAAGTTAATTAAGTGGCAAGATATAATAATCCACTTCCCTTCCCCCCATAATTGACAAATTGTCTGTCACCTTTCTGGGTTGCCTCGTGCCCCTCAGTCATCTCAATTCTCCTCCCACATCTTTTCCTGTGATTTTTCTTCCTCCTCTTCCTTCAGAGTGATAGACTTTGAAAAATGCCTTCTCCTTCGGCTGCAATTTGATTCCTATCATGTCACAAGTTTGTTCACTTGGTTCTAGGCTCTCATGACTTTGCCAGAGAGATTACCTCCCATAAATATGACAGGAAAGTGAGCTGAGTAATGCAGCCCCTGCTAGTGGCTGGTCTGAGGTTCCTGGTTTTTGTTTTTGTTTTTTTCTTCATGTAGTAGTTTAGCTTTTTGGGACCACTAGCAAATAAAAAGAATCTCATTTAGACCCAAGACAAATCCTTATTTGTGGATTTTTAGCACAAATCCTACAAAAAAATTAGTATGATGCAATTTCCTAAGTTGTAAAAAAGAGGGGGGGGATTAGACAGGAGTTTTCTATATGTCCTCCCAACTCTACATATTATGATCCTATTAAAATATTATTTGCATAATACAATCTTAAAGTTGAAAGGAAAATAGTAAAGCTACTTATTGCTGTTCATTCATTTCAGTCATTTCTGACTTTTTGTGGAGTTTTCCTGGCAGATAATGAAATGGCTTTCCATTTCCTTCTCCAGCTCATTTTACAAATGAGGAAACTGAGGCAAAAAGGGTTAAATGACTTACTGAGGGTCACACAGCTCATAAGTGTCTGATGTCAGTTTCGAACTCAGGTCTTCCTGACTCCAGGCTTAACACTGTATCCATTACACCACATGGCTGCCCTAAAAGTCACTTAGAATATCATTCCATTATTAAGCACTCAGCTGTGAATGAGTCTCTTAAGTTCACAAAGCCTCGGTCTGTCTCTTCACCCCTAAAATGGAGACAACATGTAATGGGAAAAGCACTGGACCTATATTCAGAGGATGAAGGTTTGAGTCCTGGCCATGCCACCTACATCCTGTGTGACCTTGGGCAAGTCACTTTTCCTCATTTGGCTTCAATTTCCATTATCTATGCCAGTCTTATAAGTTCTGACAATTCTCATTCTGACTCCCGCTCTCACTGGAAACCCAGTTTCCCAGAACAAGAATCTTCCCCTTAGGGCTTTAGAGGTACCCCTGACAGGTTAGGAGGGTCTTTCTAAGGCCATCAGGTTAAGGCCCCATTCTTAGATGTTTTGCAGCAAAATTAGCAAACAGTTATAGTTAGTATTCTCTTTTATCACTAATTTGACCCAGTGATTAGCACTTTTAATATCATTTAACCAATTACTATTAATTAACTTTTATAAAAGGATATTGAATGAGAAGATACAGTAAGAATGGAAGGATACCAGTCCAACCAGTTGGGAACACACTATCTTTGATACCACCCTGGTCTCTAAGGAGAGTAGATTCAAAGTTTAAGAACCTAAAGCATTTGTTGTCCAGTTGTTTCAGTCATACCTGATTCTTTGTGACCCACTTTGGGAGTCTCTTGGAAAAGTTCTGGAGTGGTTTTCCATTTCCTTCTCGAACTCATTTTATAGATGAGGAAACTGAGGCAAACAGGGTTAAATGAGTTGCTCAAGGTCCCATCGCTTGGAAGTATCTGAGGCCAGATTTGAACTCATGAAGATGAGTCTTCCTGACTCCAAGTCAGGAAGTGTCTGAAGCTCCATTCATTATGCCACCTAGCATTTGCTACAAAACTACCCTCATCAAATTTACTTCCAAATGTAGCAGAGATAGGGAATGAAGTTGTTGCAGAAAATAGCATCACAGCTACTGAATCAAGCCCAGGTTGCTAGGTTGGGTCTGAAAGGTCATTTCTTAAAGTTGCGCAGGTAGTAGGCTCTGACATGGATATCCTGCCCCTTGACTTTCTGAGATCTCACAAAATTGTAACCTGTTCTGTTTCATCTCCAGAAGTCATTCACCAATGAGCAGAAAAGAAGAAACTCAAATATGCAAAGAAACAGGAGGACCATATTCACTTGCAGCCACATGTCAGCTTTGGTGAAGAGTCAGGCAGCTGGCAGCAGGAGGCTGCTTGGAACCATTACTACTTCTTCTCCCTCCCCAAGCCACCCCCTGGGTCCTTGCCTTGATTACCACCAGGAAAAAGAGACTAGTCTTACTGTGTCCCATTAGTGTCTTTTCAGTGTTCGGTCCTTTCTGGCTCAGGAGCCAATCAAAATCTCTTTTCTTCACTACAGGAAGCAGTTATTGAATGCCTATGCCTGTTCCAAAGTCCATATGGGGGATCTGCATCTGGCAGAGCCTGCTATGAATGATCATCAGGACTGGGTTTTCATTGGTTAGCCTCCCACCCCCCATTATAGCTATAAAATTAAGGGACTGGACTTGATAATGTCCAAGGACCCTTTCATCTCTCTTTCTTTTTCTCAAATGCTCTCGTCTGGAAAATGATACTTATACTAACTACCTTCCTCTTGGGGATGCTATCAAGAAAGTCCTTTGGAAATTGTCAAGTGCTACATAAATACGCGATCTATATTATTGTTGCTATTACAGCAATCATTATCATTACTATGTTGGTTTCAGATAAGACTATAGTTTTAGAGCATCCCAGGAATATGGATTATCTGTCTTGATTTTCAGTGTTCTGTAGAACTTGTTGTAATGAATATTATGCATGTGTATTCCAGATCTTTTATGTTGCAGCTTAAATTTTTTCTTTTTCTAGCTGAAGTTTAAAATTACTTTCCTTAAACAATGATGTTCACATGCTGGCTTTGAGTGAATTAAAATTTTGTCTTTTCCTCTGCCTAGGTCCCTATGCTGGATGCCACAAGGCATCTTTAGTTGGCTCTGGTGTTGAGACAATCCTCATAAATTCAGAGATTTAGAGCTGGAAGTAAACTTAGATGTGATCTAGTCTAACCTTCCCTTTTACAGATAGGGAAACTGAGACCTAGAAATGCTAAGTAACTTGCCCAAGATCACTCATGTAGTAAGCATCAAAAGTATGACTTGAATTCAGGTCCTTGGATCCTAGAGCCCATGTTCTTTCCATTATGCCCTGCTGCCTTCCTCAAACAAATAATAAAATTAATCAATCAATAAACATTCATTAAGGTCCTGTGTGAGCAACTAGGTAGCACAGTGGGTAGAGTACTGGGCTTGAATTCAGGAAGACTTCTTCATGAGTTGAAATCTGGACATAGATACTTATTAGTTGTGTGATCCTGGGCAAATCATTTATACCCATTTGCCTCAGTTTTCTCATTTGTGAAATGAGCTGGAGAAGAAAATGGCAAACCACTCCAGTATCTTTGCCAACAAAACTCCAAATGAGATCACAAAGAGTCAGACATGACTGAAATGACTGAACAAAAGCAACAAAAGGTGCCAGGCATTGTGCTAAGCTCTGGGAATACAAAAAGAGGTGAAGGACACTCTGTGCTGTCAAAGAGCTTACAATACGGTGATCAAAAATCAAAGTCATTCTCATTGACATTCATTTGGAAAACAGGCCACAACAGTCATGGGCTCTTGGTGGTAATATGTAAGGAGTAGAGAGGGAAGGAGTACAGGACTTAAGAAAAGGAGAGGTTTGAATCCTATCTGTAATACTCACAAGAGCTATGGCCTGGGCAAATCACTTTACCTCACCTGGTCTCAGTTTCCTCATCTGTAGAATCTGTACACATACAACTTATTCCACAGGTTTATTGTGAGAAATTCTCTTGTTACTCTCAGAGAGTTAGAGGAATGTGCAGAATTACTATTATTAGACTTATTGTTTGAGCCTTGCCTAAGCTGTTGGCAAAATGTATTCCTTTAGAAAAAAAATTAAAATCTCTTTCCCAAGGAATTGCTGATATGAAAATAAAATATGTCTACAAAACTGAAGGGGAGGACTTAGTTACTGGATTAGGCTATTGCATTTTGTTTTAAGTAAAAAGTTCATGGTGCATGGTGGGGTAGAGGGTGGTTGAGATTGTGTGTTTTTAAAAAGCTATTATTTTTAAGCCTCTGGCAATTTTGTCTAAGCCTAAGACAAGTCACCCTATGAAGCTACATTTTTATTAGGCTTAGAAATACCCTGAGCTTTTGTGCAGACAATTCTATGCTTTTAGAAGTAAAGTAGCTGCCATTTTAATGTACTTACAGTTCAAAGGAATGTAACAGTGCATTGGGTTCATTTCTCTATGTATTGCTAAGTGCAGTTCTGGGACAAGTGAATGCACTCAGAGCTACAGCATCCAATGGCTCTGCCTCATAAATATTACTACAGAGCTGCAAAAGTACTTACTGAAAAAGGGTAGTTTTTAATTCCCTAAAGCATAGCTTTGAGAAGTCCTACTGAGCCTGGAAAGTTGGAAAGTCTAATAGAAGCTGTCTTGCCTAATAATGTGATGGTAAGAATACTGTTTAAATAATGGGGGAAGGAAATCATGAATGCCTTGGGAGGTCAGATGGTGTAGTGGACAAGAAATCAAGATACTTTGAGTTGGTCCTACTCAGTGCCTAAAGGCAAGTCACCTTATCTCTCTAGCATAGAGCATTATCCCTGAGGTTCCTTTCAACTCTGAAAGTTTCTATTCTATACTCCAAGACTCCATCCAGCTCTAATTAGTCTATGTTCAAAGACCCCCTATTCTAAGATTCCATCCAGCTCTGACAGTGTATGGTCTACAATTATTTCCAACTCTAACAATTTTTGTTTTGTACTCTAAGACTCTTTCTACCTTAAACAATCAATGTTCTGAGATCTTTTTGAGATCTCAAAATCTGTGCTTTATGTTCTAAAACTTCTAGCTCTGCATGATGCTCTCAGAAAAATCTAGGAAGACTTACATGAACTGATGCAAAGTTAAATGAGCAGAACCAGGAGACCATTGTACACAGTAACACCAATACTATATAATGATCAGTTGTGAATAATTTAGTTATTCTTAGCACTACAATGATCCCAAATAGTTCCAAAGGACTCATGATGAAAAAATGCTATCTACCTCCAGAGAAAAAACTGGTAGAGTCTGAATGCAGATTGAAGCATACTTTTTTTTAACTTTATTTTTCTTGTTTGCTTTTTGGTCTGTGTCTTCTTTCACAACATGACTAATACAAAGATATGCTTTGCATAACTGTATAGGTATAATATATATCAAATTGCTTGCCTTCTTAATGAGGGGGGAGGGGAGGGAGAGAAGGAAAGGAATTTGGAACTTAAATTTTTAAAATGTTAATTGTTTTTACATGTAATCAGGAAAAAATAAAATAGAAAATAAAAATATATTTTAAAAAAACCTTCTAGCTCTGACTAATGTCATCTGACTAAGATCCTTTTTAGTTCTGACATTTTAAGGTCTATGCTCTGAGATCCCTTCTTTGTTTTTTTAATTAAATTTTATGTTTATTGTTAGTTTACATCATTCATTTCCACAAGATTTTGAGTTACAAATTTTCTCCTCATCTTTCCCCTACTCACCACCCCAAAACAGTGAGCCCACTGTATAACCCTTCCCCCAATCTGCTCTCTCCTATATCCTCCCCCATTCCCCCTCAGACTTTCCAGTAGGGCAAGATGGATCTCTATACCCCAGTACCTGTATGTCTTATTTCCCATTTGCATGTAAAAAAATAATAATTTTTTTAAACATTTTATTTTAAAACTTTGAACTCCAGATTCTTTCCCTTCCTCCTTTGTCACTCACCCTTACTGGGAAGATGGGCAATTCAATATAGGTTGTACATGTGTAGCTATGCCAAACATTTCCATAGTGGATATATTGTGAAAGACTGACTATATTTCCTTCCATCGTATCCCGACTACCACTTGTTCTATTCTCTACTTTGACCTGTCCCTTTTCAAAAATGTGTGCTTCTAACTTCCCTCCCATCCCAACCTGCCCTCCTCTCCATCATCCCCCCCTCATCCCCCTTCCCCCTTCTCCCCTGTAGGGCAAGATACCCTATTTAGCATGTATGTCATTCCCTCCCTAAGCCAAATTCAATGAGAGTAAGGTTGACCGATCCCCTTTTGCCTTCCTGTTTTTCCCCTCCATTGTAACAGCTTTCCCTTTCCTCTTCTATATGAGATAATTTACCTCATTCTGTCTCTCCCCATCTCCTCTCATTATATTCCTCTTACCTCTCAATTACAATTGTACATTTATATTCCCTTAAACTATTCTCATACTGAGAAAAGTTTCATAAATTACAGTTATCATTTTTCCATGTAGGAATGCAAATAGTTCAACTTTGATACGTGTCTTATGATTTCTTTTCCTTGTATACTTTCTCATGCTTCTCTTGCTTCTTGTATCTGAATGTCAAATTTTCTATTCAATTCTGGTTTTTTCATCAAGAATGCTTTAAAGTCCTCTATTTCATTGAATGACCATATTTACCCCTGAAACATGATATTCAATTTTGCTGGTTGGTGATTCTTGGTTTTAATCCCAGCTCCTTTGACTTTCGGAATATCATATTCCAAGTCCTTTGGTCCCTCAATGCAGAAGCTGCCAGATCCTGTGTCATCCTGACTGTGTTCCCACAATGTTCAAATTGTTTCTTCCTGGCTGCTTGTAATATTTTCTCCTCAATCTGGGAGCTCTAGAACCTGGCTATAATATTCCTAGGAGTTTTCTTTTGGGGATGTTTTTCAGGAGGTGATTGGTGAACTCTTTCAATTTCTATTTTGCCCTCCGGTTCTAGAATATCAGGACAATTTTGTTTGATAATGTCTTGAAAGATGGTGTCTAGGCTCTTTTTTTGATCATGACTTTCAGGTAGTCCAATAATTTTTAAATTATCTCTCCTGGATCTATTTTCAACATCAGTGGTTTTTCCACTGAGATATTTCACATTGTCTTCTATTTTTCCATTTGTTTGGATTTGTTTAATAGTATCTTGATTTCTCATAAAGTCATTAGCTTCCATTTGCTCCAATCTAATTCTGAAGGAATGATTCTCTTCAGTGAGATTTTGAGATTCTTTTTCCATCTGGCAATTTGGCTTTTTAAGGCATTCTCCTTATTGCCTTTTTGAGACTCTTTTGCCATTTGAGTTAGTCTATTTTTTAAGTTGTTATTTTCTTCAGTCATGTTGTTGACTTTCTTTTCATGATTTTCTTGCATCATTCTCATTTCTCTCCCCAATTTTTCCTCCATTTCTCTTATTTAGTTTTCAAAATCCTTCCTCTATGGCCTGTAACCAGCTCATATTTTTCTTGGAAGCTTTTGGTACAGGAGTTCTGACTTCATTGTCTCCCTCCTGTTCCATGCTTTGATCCTTTTCGTCCCCCAAAAAGGAATCCAAAATTGGATTGCTGTGCTTGCTTTGCTTCCTTTTCTTGCTCATGTTGCCACTCAATTACTTGACTTTGAGCTTTTTGCCACAGTAGAACTCTGCTTCCACAGAGAAGAGCTTTGTCCCAAATCACTGGGGTTTTTGCATCTGCCAGAGCTATTAGTTGGCTGCCCTTTCTGAAGCCTTCACACACTCTGGAACCTGGTCACATACCACAGGACCTCCACTATAGACAGAAATCCAGATCCAAGCAGGTTAAAGCAAGAGTGATTACCCCCTCAGAATGGTTGCTTGGTCCCTCTACAATCTGCAGGCCAGGAGCTCTGAAGCAGCCACATGGCCCAACCACACTCCCAGACCCACTTTTCCCAAAGTCCACACTGATCTCTCATTTTGTCTTTGGCACTTATGGGTTGATAATTCTGGAAACCTCCACAGCTGCTAGTGATCCACTCTTCCTAGTCTCTCCAGCCATGACTGGTCATGGCCTCCCTGAGGCTAAAACCACAGGTTCACGCAGGGCTGGTCTCTGCTCCCCATGCTGCAATGGACCCTTCCTGCATCCCTGCCAGGCTGCCTTCGGTGGGAGATTTGTTTCTCTCTGTCACTTTGTGGGTTCTGTAGCCCTAAAGTTTGTTTAGACCCATTTTATAGGTATTTGAGGTGGTTATGGGGCGGAACACATGTAGTTTTTCTGCTTCTATGCCTCCATATTGGCTCCATCCCCTTCTTTCTTTAAAATCTATGTTCTAGATCTGGCCTCAGACACTTAATGCACACACAAACAAAAGCCTAGCCGTGTGACCTTGGGCAAATTACTTAACCCCAATTGCCCTCCAAAAAAGCAAAAATTAAATAAATAAATAAAACAAAATCTATGTTCTCAAGTTCTTTCCAGTTCTCAAATGTTATGTTCAAAATTCTACCAATCCTTTCATCTTTAACATTCTGTCTTCTAAGGTTGCTTCCAGCTCTGCATTCTATTCTGTATATTCAAAGGTTCCTTCTACTAATATCTAGCCAAGTCACCTTCACTGATCCCTGGAGTGATAACAGGACATTTGAAGAAAGTGAAATCTAAAAACATGTAAAGAACAACAGAGACTAGAGCAGGAATGAGCAATTACAACTTGGAGAGAACAAAATATGCTAACTCTGTGTTTTATGAGAGAGTTACACAGGAAACAATCATATATTTGATACTAAATCTTTTTTCTAACGAATCCCAAAATCTTGCAGGAATTACATATTGCAATTAGATTGAGTATACTGACTTTAACATTTAGCACCCTCATTAATGAGAAGGGTCTCAAGTAAGATAAACAATATTTTAGTTAATAAATTGGAAAACACTCCAAAGACCTAGATTTTAAGTCAAAGAAAGTAAGTTCATTCTTCCAAGAATTGTTTAAAGCTGAAATGCCAGGGTGGTGCAGGGTGCTAAAGGGGTTAGTGTGTGTGTGTGTGTGTGTGTGTGTGTGTGTGTGTGTGTGTGTATGGCATATATATGTGTATATATATATATATATATATATCATATATATATATATATATATGCTATCTAGATATAGATATATAACCTTGTCTACTCCAAGAGAGACTAGAATCCTAGAATTTCAGACACAGAAGGAGACTTAGAACATAGAGCATAGAATGTAAAACATGTAATGTAAGATACAGAAGGGACCCTAGAACATAAAATATAGATCATCAGAGTTAGGACAGACCTTAGAACACAAAATAGAGAATATTAGAACTGGAAAGAACTTTAGACCATAGAATATTAGACCTAGATGTATATTGAGTTTTCGCATAGCAGATGTTTGTTAATACTAGCTAGGACAAAGTACGTTGAATTTGTTATTTATTAAATGAATATAGAATGTGGGTCTTTTAAGTATAAATGACCTTAAAGCAGAGGACTTTATTTCGCATCATGTACTCTACTGGCTTACTTTTTCTTTCTACAACACTACATCTTCCAGCTATGGGAATCTGCCCTGGCTACACCCGATGTCAGGAATAGCCTCCTTCCTCACCTCTGCCTCCTCGCTTCCTTCAAGGAAGCTCACATTCCACCTTCTGCAGGAAGTCTTTCCCAGCCTTCTTCTTCCTCACCTTCATTGTTTTCCTCTGAAATTACCCTCTGTTTACTCAATAAAACAAAGGATTTAAACTAGACTATTTCCAAAGTTTCTTCTATTTCTTAGCCTAGGTTCCTAGAATCTAATCCAACTTCATTTTACAAAGGAGGAAACAGGCCTAAATAAGGGAAATGATTTGTCCAAAGGCACACAGAATTTTAGGGACAGAGCCAAGACTGGCGCCAGTGGTCTCCTGACTCCCAATCTTAGGCCCTTCCCACTGAATTGCACTGTCTCTTGGTTTGCAGATATTGAGCAAATAATTTAAATTAGCTAAGTGGAATATTGAACATAGTGTTAGACCTGACCAGGAAGACTTGAGTCCAAATCTGGCTGTAGAAACTTATTAGCTGTGTGACTCTGGGCAAATCACTTAACCTCCATCTACCTCTGCTTCCTCAGTTATAAAATGGGTATAATAACAGCACTTACTCCCCAGGATTGCTGTAGAATCAAGTAAGATATTTGTAAAGTATTCAGCATAGTCTCTGGCACATAGTAGGTGCTTAATAATTGCTTTCCCCCCCCCATCCTTAATATTGGAGAAAACTCCGAATCATAGACTCAAAAATTTAGAGCTGGAAGGGACCTTCAAAGTCCCTGAGTCCAGTAACTTCATTTTTGAGGCTTTACTGAGGCCCAGAGAGGTCTATTGACTTGTCCAAGGTCTTACTTATTAGTGACATCTGGAATTGAACCTAGGTCTTCTGACTCCCCTGGCCTTTGTACTGTACCACACTGCTTCTATTCATTTCACTTCCCTTCTGCCTGACATTTCTTGCTTACTGTTTTGGTGGGTTTTTTAAATGACATAATTTATTTCCCCTTGTAGTATCTTAATCTGATTATCCAGACCAGTGGTTCCCAGGCTTGTTGTTATGGTACTCAATCATGGATTAATTTTTGAACAATCTTCCACCATCCTTCCTCAAAGTGCTCTGTGGCATACTTCTACACAGACATACACATAAGCATATGCATTATATGGTATATAAATACATTCACATAAACCCATCTCATGCACATGTCTTTACATGTATATATATATATATATACATATATATATTATATATACATATATATATATATTCACTTTGATTACAAATATATATACATATATATATTTGTAATCAAAGTGAATTAATACTGAATTTGGAACATTTCAAAGTATCCTGGAGACACCCTGAGGCACTGTCAAACTAATTGAGACTCACCACTGCAGATGATTTTATTATTTCAATGAAGCAAACAGCATGTCATTAATTTCTTATTGACTTTTTGACTTAACCTTCTGGGTTTCTCAAATTCATTTGGCGGGGTGTAGGGGAGTAAAGGTGAGAGGCCCCAGACCTCAGGACACTCTAAGATCAGTAGTCTCTCCAATGGTCTTTCATTCTCATAGACTTTTTGAAATGTGAGTCTTTGGCTACTTGTTGCATGGGATAGCCCTCCCTGGTTGGGTATAGTAGTGCCAGCATGGGCGTGGGAAGTGGACCCCAAGAGAGGAGCATGAAGGCCATAAGGCCTTGTGGGGTGGCAGCCCAGAGTTGGTGAAGGGAAGGGAAACAGGCTGTATACAGTTCTGACATCCAGGAACTCTGGGAAGGTCTGTGTCTCATGATCATCCACTAGCCTGACAAGCATAGGGAAGAATCATGCCAAGCCTATTGGAGATATGAGTCCTGTTCCTATCAGTTGTCTGGAGCAAAGCACCATTTGGCTTGCACTCCTTAGAGTTTTGTGTGAATGTCAAAGCAAGTACAAATGTATTGCTGGAAAACCTGTTCTCTCAGAATCCAGGATCAAGAATCAGAAGACTTAGTTTCAAAGTTTTGACACTGCTGCTTACTAATTGTCCTCCTTTAGCAAGATGCTGTGGAAATAAATTAAGACTTGGTAGCTGACTAGAGAAGGGAGTGAAGGAAAGGATTGAACAAGTAAGGTCTCTTTCTCTGAACCCTTGCTTGGTAAGGAAACAGTACAGCAGCTTTTCCTAGGCATAGGGTCCTTACTATTGTTGTTCAATGTTTTTTTCAGTCATTGGCAGAGATACTGGAATGGTTTGACATTTCCTTCTCCAGCTCATTTTACAGATGAAGAAACTGAGGCAAACATGGTTAAGTGACTTGTTCAGGGCCACACCACTAATAAGAGTCTGAGGCCAGAGGAAGATGAGTCTTCCTGGTGCCAGGCTCAGTACTCTGTCCACTTTTACTATTAATGAAATTGGTGCACTTAATCTAAATCTCTCTTTCCAGGGCTTTACTCACCTTCCCAACTTTTTTCACATTTTCCCTTTTTCAGAGGCAGCCGGGTGGCACAGTGGGTAAGTTTCTGTGCCTGTAATCAGGAAAACTGAAGTGTATATCCAACCCTCAGACATATTAACTCCGGGCAAGTCACTTAACTGTTCATGCTTCTGTTTCCTCACCTGTAAAATGGTGATAATAATAGCATCTACCTCCCAGGGCTATTGGGAGAATCAAATGAGATAATGTTTACAAAGCACAGTGCCTGGGACATCATAATGGTTAATAGAGGCTTCTTTCTTCCTTCCTGAAGCATGTCACTTCCTCTCTTTGGGTCTTCCTATGACAGGCAAAGTCAGGGATCATCCAGCCTCTGGCTGTCTCCTCTACTTTGTGATGTTAGAACAGAGATCCTCAAAGACAGGCTTTTTGCAAGCAGTCCAGGAGTTCCTGAATTCCTCAGTCGATTGCAATTATACTATATATAGCCCCCTGCCACTATTATAATGTGTCTTGGAGAAGATCATCACTGGCAGAAAGATGAGCCCAAGTTCTGTTCTGGCTTGACAAAAGACTGTTAACTCAGGTGGGTACAATACAGCTCCAAGGCAAAGGTAAAATGTCAATTAAATTAATTGTTTCACCAAATATCTCAAGTTTGGATTTTTTGAAGTGTAACATGTACCCTTTGGCCCCATTATTTCAGGACCAGGACTGCTACATTGTCCCAAAGTACCATTCAAGGTACTCTCAGAGGTTTGTGGGGTATTGCCCAGGGTCACAGAGCTAGCAAGTGCCAAGTGTCTGAGACTGGATTTGAACTAGTTCAAACTAGGCTGCTAGTTCTCCTGACTCCAGGGCCGGTGTTCTATTCACTGTGCCACCTAACCACCTCATTGTAGGGTATTTTACTGCCATTTGTTTGACTTCCTCAGATGGTTGTGCTCCCCACATTTGTTAGAGGTCTGTGACTAGTGCCCTAGTTCCATTTATCCATTCAATATTGGGTAGCTTTGACAAAGGGATGTTTACTTCAAAGATTTAGCAAGAAGAATATTTCTCCTTCTCCCCTACATCACCATGGCATCTGGGAAGAATAGGCTTAACTATGTTCAGTTGTCAAAACCAACAGACTCACTTCTAGAGAAAGCATCACTGTCAGATGAGTGAGATTTTGTCTCAGTTTCAGTGGGCTATGGGCCTGTAGGTAAGTCCTTGTACCTTAAAGCACTGATGCTGACCTGACTACAGATCCAACCTCTATAATGGTGCAATGTCAAGGAATCCTCTGGACCTTCTAAACTCAGAAGGACCTGGGCTTCACTCTCTTCACTGATGGGCCTTTTAGAAAGACTCCACAATCAATCATCCTGTGGTTTACTGGTGGGTATCAACTACAGAATGTCTACACAGGCTCCAATTTCTCCAAGGTACTTCCCTTATCCATGTGATACTCCTGCAAGGAGACTTCCTATATTCTCTACTCAGGGAGATGCAGTTCTTGGCACTTCCATGTACATGCCAGACTCCCATTAAATAAGTATCAATTTTAAGAACAACTTTGAGTGAATAAGTCATTTTGACTATTATAAAGACCCAAATTAACTATAAAAGACACAAGAAGAAAGATGCTATCTGCATCCAGAGAAAGAGCTAATAAATAGAAGTATGTCCCTAGTGGGCAATTCTTGTCTATTCGTGGAAGTTGTTGTTTGTCCTTTGTTCTTGAAGAGGGCCATAATATCAAGAAGGTGATGCCATGACATGCAAATGAATTGGATTTAAGTGAGAGAGAGCTGTGCAAAGTCACCAGGCTCACTTTCTCCTCCAGACCCATCTGGGTTAAGTGGACAGATATGGATCAGGATAACTGGAGATGGTCCAGGATGAAGTGGAGGACCTGGGGCTTTTCAAGAGAAGGTCTTTAACAGGTCTCAGTTTGACTAAGTCAGCACCAATTTAGCGATTAAGGCTTAAAAAAAAATGAAGCAAAGAATGGTATAATAACTGTCTATGGTAAGAGTTTTATTTTTCTGTTGTTTGCTCATTTCCCTAGCTTATTACTTGACTTTTGTTAAAGTAGGGCTCTGCTTCCAGGGTGGAGGGAATACTGTTCCAAGCTTCAGGGGTTTTGTGCAGCTGTTTTCAGAGATACTTCTAGGGGCCTGTAAATTTTCAGTTCTTCCAAGTTGGTAGGATCTAAGGAGAGATGTTTACTTCTCTCCTGGCCTGTGCTCTGGCCTGTGAGAGAAAAGCACTCTTTTCTGCCCTGAGACTATGGAAAGGGTCCCCATTCTACTGTGGCTACAAGTTCTGCTATGGTAGTGCTCCTCCTCACCATGAGACTACCACCCAGAACTGGGACCCAGATTCCAAGTGTGGACAAAGCCACAGAGTCCTGCCTTAGTGCTAGCAAAGAGACCCCTATAATCTATTGACTAGTTGTTCAACCCCCTTATTGTCTATGGGCTGAGAGCCCCTAAAGCTGCAGGTGCCACTGCTAAGTCAATAATTTCCAAGGCCTGTTGGGTCCGGATTCACCTTGTGGGGCCTGCTCTGGATTTCCTTCCACTCCCACTCTGGCACAACAGACCCTTCCTGCTGACCTTCTAAGTTGTCCCTGTTGTCTGTGGACTGAGAGGTCCGGATACTGTAGGCCTCAAGGCCTACTCTGGGGCCCAATCTGCACTGATATAACCTGCACTGGACACTCCTCTCTCAGCCTGGTGCGACAGACCTTTCCTGTCAACCTTCTAAGTTGTCTTGAGCTAGACATCTGCTTTACTCCATCTTTTCATGGGTTCTGCTGCTCTGGAATTTGTTGAGAGTCATTTTTTAAAGGTATTTGAAGGGCTTTGGAGGAGAGCTGAGGTAAGTCCCTGCCTTTACTCCACCATCTTGGCTCTGCCCCTTCAGAAGAATCCCAGATCTATTTTTTTAAGAGGCCATTCTTTGCCTCATTTTTTTATTAAGCCTTAATCACTAAATCAGCGCTGCTTCAGTCAAACTGAGACCCTTTAAAGACCTTAGCTTGAAAAGGCCAAGGTCTAGGGCAGTGAATAGAGCACCAGCCCTGGAGTCAGGAGGACCTGAGTTTAAATCTGACCTCAGACACTTAAGACTTACTAGCCGTGTAACCTTGGGTAAGTCACTTAACCCCAATTGCCCTGCCTGCCCCCCTCCAAAAAGCAAAAAAAAAAAAAAAAAGAAAGAAAGAAAAGAAAAGGCCAAGGTCTTCTGCTGCATCCTGGGCCATCTCCAGTTGTCCTGATCCATCCTGGCCATTAGACCCAGATGATTCTGGAAGAGAAAGTGAGGCTGGTGACTTTGCACAGCCCTCCCACTTGCATATCATGGCATCACATCCTATTCAAGAATGAAGGACAAATAGCAGCAGCAAATGGAAGTATGTATAGAGTACTTTTGTATATATGCCTATTTGTGTCTAATGATAACCATCTCTAGGGTGGGAAGAAAGGAAAGTTTAAAAAGGGGGAAAAAAGATAACTACATGATAATTTTATTATATATTTTAAAGGAATAGCAAGTTGCACAAAATAGATTTGCAGTTTCGTGTGCAATCATCTTTTTTATTCTGCTATGTTATAGAAATGCTTAATTTAGGGGCGGCTAGGTGGCGCAGTGAATAGAGCGCCGGCCCTGGAATCAGAAGGACCTGAGTTCGGAGCCGGCCTCCGACACTTAGACACTTAACCCACACAAACAAAAGCCTAGCCGTGTAACCTTGGGCAAGTTACTTAACCCCAATTGCCCTAAAGGGGCGGCTAGGTGGCAGTGAGTAAGAGCGCCGGCCTCGGAGTTTGGATGACCCGAGATCAGATCCGGCCTCAGAAAATGAGCACCCACGCATAAATCAAATGACTAGCCGTGTAACCTTGAGCAAGTTACTTAACCCCAATTGCTTTAAAAAAAAAAAAAAAGAAATGCTTAATTTATTCCATAAATTAAAAAGAAAATAAATATCAACATCCCAGGAGAGCAAGCTAAGTGACTGCTTCATGTTTAAATCTTTGTCAAATCACACAGTCTTCCATGTTTGAAGTATTTCATGGGGAGGAACTACACAGCTGTCCCATACCTGATCCTATGTATATACATAGGACCTTTCTTACTCTCCTTTGATGAAGGTCACAGATTTGAACCACATTCAAGACTTAAATGATTCTTCCAGTGACTTCAGATCATTGGAGGGGGAGGGGAGATAACGAGCCAGAGAGTCTAAGAAAAAAGAACAAGACTCCACTCTTAGGGGCCAAGTTCTACCAGCACTGAACCTGGTCTAAACCAGTGGGTCCAGAGCTAAGGGGCTCTTGAGAGGACCAAAGAAAACGCTATAGTCCCCCGGGGCCCAGCAGCAGCTGGCTCTCTGCTGTTGCATACACAAGTACTTTAAGGCTATATAAATGTCAGCTATTATTATGTTCAGAAGAGGATAGAAGGCTGCCTGCCTGGTGTGAAGTCCTCAACTCAGCACTAGTAAGAACTTTCACCTTCTGAATCACATCCAAACCACCTTCCCTGGAAACAAAAGTCAGTTTATTGGAATAAGGGCTAAATATAGAGCCAAAAGACCCGTACTTCTCAATTCTCAAGCTGTGTAGCCTTGGACTTCATCTTTCCAAGCATCACTTTACTTATCTACAAAGTAAAGATAATAAATTCTGTCTTACATTCCTCCAAAATTGTCGTGAAATACAAATTAAGTAATGGAAAGTAGTTCAAATGCATTGTGATTGAGAAGTTTCATGTAGACATCTGCTCATTTGTTTAAGGTCTTTGTGTTTATTGTCCTATTTTAAGATATTTTTAGTTTATTTTAAAGTCCCAGCTAGTACTGATTTTTTTTTTTGTCATCTGTTCTAAGGTCCCTTCTATCTCTGATATTCTAGGTTCTAGGTTTTAAGGTTTCTTTTGTTTTCTCTTCTCTAAGATCCCTTCCATCTCTAGCGTTCTGTGTATAAGGTTTTAATCCTTTCAGCTACAACGTTCTAAGTCTAGGGCTTATTTCCCCATAAGGATCAGTTGTTATCCATTAGCAGATTAGGTATATTGTATATTATCAGTAGCCTCAGAATTGCCTTCCAGATGCTGTTCAGTGAAATCCTCACTCATTTTCTCTTCTCTACCATCCATCTGAACTGAGACTTCTTCCTAGAACACACTCCTGCCTGGGAGAAACTACAGAAGCTGAATAACATAAAGATGCATATAAGAAACTATTTGATTGAATTTTGGATAATAGCTTGTGCTATTTTTGATAATTCATGTCACTCCTTTAAGTGGAATTCAAAAGCTTCCATTGATTCACTGTTTCCTACCTCAAAAAGCCCAAGATCTTCTTCCTGTCTTTCAACATCCTTCATATACTGACCTCCATTCTACATATCCAACCTCATATCTCAATCCAACAATATAAACCCTTCACTCTAATTATATTTGGATCCTCATTGATTGCAAGAACACAAAATGATCATTGTTTTTCTTAAAGTTACACTGGAATGTCCTCTAGACAAGTCCTTCAAGACTTAGCTTAAGTCCAACCACCTTCAGGGAGCCCCCCTCAAATACTCCAGCCCTCAGACTATATATACAATTTGTGTGCCATGAGATTTAGCATCTAATTACAACCTTGTCTTCTTCAAGTTTGCTTCATGGGATTCTCTTGTAACATCTAGGCTGGAAATCCCTAGAGGGCAGAATTCAAGTGTCTGTCTTATGATAGAATCTCAGAATTTCAGTTAGAAGGGGTCACAGAGGCTGTCTAGTTCAACTTGTATCTGAGCAAGAATGTTTCTCCAATATACTCCACAAGTAGTCGTCCAGCCTCTGTTTTAAAACACCCAGGGAGGAAGAACTTACTACCTCCCAAGGGAGTCTACTCCACTTGTCAATAATTGTAATTTTTAGAATATTTTTTCCTATACAGAGCCTAACTAAGCCTGCTTCTCTGCAACTTTTCCCTATCTATCCTTATTCTGCCTTTGGGGTTGAGCATAACAAGCTCAACATTACATGAGAACCCTTCAAATACTTGAATACAGATATTACATCCCCTCTAAGTTTCTTCATTTTTGGAATGAGTCTAGGATTTTAAGGGTTATGATCTGGGTCAAAAAATGTTACTGGGGAAAATTCCTATCCACAGCAGACAGGAATCAGTCAGGACAATGGAAAAATATAAATGGAGGAAAGGTCATACTAATCTGGAAGAGATCAATAATCTTATCTCTTTTTTCTTCATTGGCTAATTGTCTGAATGGAAAGTTCAGATGCTAGTGCCAAGACAGACATTATGTTGGGTTAGGGAGCCAACTGCTGAGGTCAAGGGAGATAGAAGGGAGGGGAAGAAGACTTGAAGTTTACCAAGTTTACCAAGTAAGATTTACCAAGACAGATCCAAGAAGGAAAGGTTTATGAAGTCAGAACTGAGTATAGTGTGAGCAGGAGCAAAAAAAAAATTTCAATAGATCAATCAATCTGAACTTATTAAGCATACTATATTCTGGGCACTGTCTAAGATGTGGTACTGCCAGAATACATTGAAATCAACACTATGAGATTTCCACAGCCACCTTCTGAGAGTCCTGAGTGTCTGTCATGCCCCTTCCCCTCTCCTCAAAGGGATTCAACCTTATGAGCTTTGAATCCATGCTTTTTCTTCCATACGAATAAATAATCACTTATTAAGTGCCAGCTATGTACAAGGTACTTGGCTAAGTGTTAGTGATACAAAGAAAAGAAAAAAAGTCCCTTTCCTCAAAGAGCTCACAGTCTAATGGAGGAGACAACAGGCAAACAACTAAGTACCCACTATAGAATGGTCGGTACTTAATAAAGATATAGAATCTAGATCTGGAAGGGACCTTAGACATTATCCAATCCAATCCCCTCATTTTACAGATGAAGAGAAGACTAAGAGAAGTGATAATCACACTAGTATATGGCAAAACTGGGACTTTCCAACTGCTGGGGCTGCTGGGCAGTGAATAATTGCTTAGCGTGATTTGGTTAACAGGGGGCTGGTACAAGCCTTGGTGACCCACATTGGTCTATTTGCCGCTTGACAATATTTATGGCCTGGTGAAATAACAAATTGCAAAGGCTGCAGCTGTCTTCTAAATAATGAGGCAAAAATAATTAAGAGATAAAATTATGCTGCTTAAGGACCCCAAGCTGTGCTCAATTCCTTTAAATTTCCCCACCACTAAAGACTGGGGTGATTGCTTTTATAACAGTTGATAATAACCTGTAAGGAGGGATTTCACTGGATGATGAGACTTTTCATCCCTTTAATATCTAAAATGACAAATGAGCCAGTCTGTCTTCTTTAATAATAATCATTTGTCACTGGGCTTGTCATTGAGAAACAGACTGGCATGACTCCATTGCTTAAGCTACTGAGGATGACATCACTCATGGTGAATTTAAAACATAGAATCATAGGATTCAGAGTTAGAAGGGACTTTACAATAGAGTGCTAGAGCTAGTAGGCCTCTTAGAGGTTATTCAGTATAATCCCTTCACTTTACAGATGAGGAAACTGAGGCCCAGGGAGGTTAAGTGATTTGTCCAAAGTCAGACATTTAAAATAAAGCAGGAAAAGTTGTCAGTGAAAAGAGAAAAGGCAATAACCTGGAGTTTACCAAGGAGGCAAACCCACCTTGTAATTAGGGAATACAACCAGACCCAGGCCAAAAGTTGGAGAATGCTTATAGGAAGTCAATAAGCATTTATGAAGGGGCCTAGTATGTGCTAAGTTCATACCTTTCATTTCAATAGAACTTCAAGGCTCAGGAAGAGCTTTCCTTACAACCACCCTGTGTGGTGGGAAGTACATATGTTTTCCCCACTGTAGAATGTCAGAGCTGGAAGGAAACTTAGAATTGGTTTAGGCCAAACTCCTTCTTTAAAGGGTGAGCAAACAAACTTCCAGGGAAGGAAATGACTTATTCAAATTTACAGCTAGTTAAGAGCAGAGCTCATTTCCTGTCTGCTTGTTTAAAGTCTTTTCTATTACTACCAAGCTGGCAGATTAGAAAGCTGGTAGGTGAGTCAGTCAGCAAGTTAGGTTTCTGTAAAAACGTTTCAACAGTAACTAACACAGAGAGTCATTTCTCACTCCAGGAGTGGTTTCTAGATCTTGAGATTAACTATGAAATTACACATCCAGTGGTCTCCATGGTAACGCAGATGGATGAGTACCTCACAGGGCTAGTTGTCCAACAGCAAATGAATTTTTTCACTTGAGGCAATTGTTGGATCCTTATCAGTGTTTTCAAAACCTAAAAAGCTTGCTACTGGTTTCTTCCATATTTTATTTTTCAGATTATTCACCCTTCCTTTTCCTAATCATTTCCTCAAAAGACCCTAAGCAAGGTCCTCAAAGTCACCCTGAGTCACATGCTCAAGCAATAAATCCACTTGTTCAGGCTGAGAAGATGCTTCAATTTTAATTTTTGAACCATCTAAATAAATATTTTTAGCCTCAGTTTGAGGGGGAAACTAGACTAGCGGTTTCTTATTTCCATTTCAAACACTGGCAAGTTTAACTGGGAATAATCCATTGCTCTATTCTTTGAGAATGTCACATATATGATATGTACTGTGTGTATATGTGTATGTGGAATGTGGTGAGTATAGGTATGTGATATGTAGTATTACTATGTATGTGGTATGTCTACATTAGGTATACAGTATATGTGTGGTATAAGAATGTGTGTATGTGTGTAGTGTGTATAGTATATATGTGTGATATGGTATGTGTGATATGGGTATTGGGTGTTTATATGTAAGTAGCATGTAGCATGCGCATTAGGTATATGTTGTGTGCATGATATGTCTGTAGTGTGTGTTGTGTATAGAACGTATGTAATGTTGTATGTGTGTAGATGTTGTGTGTGTTGGAGGAAACATAAAGAGAATTATCCAGCAAGGGGTGCTTCAATTTGAAGTATGAGACCTCCTTTGGCGGTATGACAAGATGGCTCAACTGAGAAGGAAAGTTCTCAGTTTACAAGAGGATAATAGAACAGAGGCTAACTGAGCTACGAAAGAGTGGTGGAGTCAGGGAGGCCACTGGAGAATGAGATTCAAATCCTGGTTCTGCTATTACCTCTCTATGTGACCACAGACAAGGCAGCTCTTCACTCAGAGCCTCATTCATCACTGAGAAAGGGTTGGACTAAAAGAGCTCAGCTCTAGCATCTCATGTGGATACACAGTTGAGGGATTTGCTTAATGTATTCATCAAGGCTGCCCTAGCCCTTGTCTGTGAGTTCTGAATGGCTTCTCTGTGAACAATTCAAGTTATACCCCTTTGTACTCCTTGGTTTATTTCTACTTTTCAAAGTCCATTCAGATCATCTCATCTGATAGAATCATAGGATCCCGTATCATACTGGAAGGGACTTTAGAGAGGTTAAATAAACTTCTCAAGGTTACACAGTTAATCAATGGCAGATTCAGAACCTGAATTAAGGTCTCCTGACTCTCTCAAATACTCCAGAAAGCCTTTCTCAAAACTGTGCTCCAATGAGGACCAGAATCAGTGATTTTTGCCTATGAAGCCTCAAGCCTTTTATTGTTTTGCACTTGTAGTCAGAATGAGATGAATGGAAAAAAAAAAACAGTCCAGAAGTTTATAAGAAAACAGTGTCCAAACCTTTAAGTGATAAGGGTGAGTGATTCTTGTTGTTTTGAATAAAAATGAATAGTTACTAAAGCACACACTAAGGAAGGAAGGAAGGAAGGAAGGAAGGAAGGAAGGAAGGAAGGAAGGAAGGAAGGAAGGAGGAGGAAAAAAGAAAGAAAATACAATTACTAGTACATGTTTGACAGATCTGTTTCTCTGAATCGTTCTTAGACATTATTGATTGATTTGTTTGTTTATTTAAAGAGACCATTTGCCATGGTAGTTAGAGGTGCTAGATTTGGAATTAGGAAGCCCTGAGTTCAAATTTTGCCTCTGAAATTGAGCTCTGGATTATAGGCAAGACACAACTTTCCTGTGTGGTGGGAAACTCTCTAAAAAAAGATGCCTGATTTCATAACCCTCCCTATTTCTCCAATGCATTTTTTATACTTTCATTTGTATGACATTTATTTAGATGTTCTCCATGATCGTGTCTTTTAGATACTCCCTCATGCTATCAAGGTTATCCTGAGCTACACTGGTAGAAGGCAAGCTCTGGAGGTCCCTTCTAAGTCACAAAATCTTCAAATACTGGACTGTGTATCGGCTATCAGGTAGCCCTGAAAGGTTCACCATCAAGTTGACTGCAGGATGACAAATTTTTCAGCTACAGCAGGTCCCAAAATGCATCTACTAGGGCACAGAGGGGATACAATCTGAATTAATAGAGGAAATTCTGATGGTGATAAAAATAAAAGGTCTATGACATATAAAACTAAGTTATTTGGGTACGTGCCTGATCACATCCACTAGGCTATGAGATCCTCGAGGGCAGGGATCACTCTCTTTCTCACACAACTGGGTACTCAAAACAACGTCTCATACATATTAGGTACTTAGTAATTGTTCACTTAAATGTTATTCAATATTATTATTCATAGAACTAGAATTTATTGCAGCAGACTTAATTTGAAGACCCAACCTACTTTAAGTGAATTCTCTGTATGTATGAGAAGGAGAAGTCAGTAACTTCGTTGGTATAAAAATAACTAGCAAATTCATTTTAATTTGGTCTAGTTTAATTCAATATTGTACAATGGAATGCAGCTCAGTTCAATTTAGCATATATCTATTAAGTGCCTTTTGCATTACAAGACCCTGTATATACTAGATATTGGATATACAGAAACGAATAAGACACAGTTCCCACCTTAATGAAGTTTATAATCTGTCTAGTAGAGTGCCTTGTGCAAATTTAGAAAACATTTGTAAAACACGATGGGGTAGGGTTCTTTTTTGGGGGGAAGAGGTTCTCAGAAAGAGAAATTCAAATTTTTCCCTTTAAACCTTAGTTATTTGCCCTTTGAAGTTAAAGCTTGCATTATTTCTAATTTAAATATTATTGTTCCCATAGTAACAGCCTAGCAGATTCATATTCACTCTGTTAAAGGGCTTAGAGTTATAAAAATCTCAATTTATTCCAAAACATAACTCTTTAAAACACATTTTGGGTTTTTTTAATCCAATTTTTTTTCGATTGACAAGCATTTATTTTCTCTCCCTCCTAACTCCCCCTCCCACCCCTAGAAAAAGAAAAAGGAAAAAAAAAACTCTTATAATAAGTATTCATAGTCGAGCAAAATAAATTTCCTTATTGGTCATGTCCAAGCATGTTTTTTCTTTTGAGAAAAACCATTTCAAATTCTTTCTCTGCTAGGTGTTGCAGTGTATAGAGCACTAGACAGAGTCAGGAAGACGAGTTCAAATCCAGGCTTAGACACTTACTAGCCACATAAACCTGGGCAAGTCATTTAACTTCTGTCTGCCTTGGTTTCTTCAGCTGTAAAATTGGAATCATCCTACTACCTACCTCCCAGGATGGTTGTGAGGTTCAAGTGAGGCATTTGTAAAGTGCTTAGTCCAATGGCTGGCACAGATTAGGCCCATGGCATTTAATAAATACTTGCTGTCTCCCTCTCTCCCTTTAGTTCTCCAGCTGGAACTGAGATTCATCTATGGATAATAGATTTGATTATCTTAGCAATTGACTTCCTTAGAAGCTGTATCCAAGAGTTTAAAGTGATAGGATTCTTTACAACAGAACAGAAAATTTAAAACAAAACACACTTTTGGGAATGTTTTCTTTTTATTTTCTCCAAATAAATGGGAATTTATTTTTCTTGACTGAATGTTTGTTATAAGAGTTTTCTTTTTCTTTTTCTTTTTTTTTTTCCAGGGAGTTGGGGGAAGGGGATGGGGGAGTCGGAAGGGAAATAAATGCTTGTCTATTGAAAAACTTAAGTTTTCATTTTCTTTTTCTCTAGCACTAAAAGGACTTCGTGCTTTGGTATGATACAGAAAACCCCCAGTGTTCTTTTGGTCCTCCTCCCTCCTCATGACAGCAGGACATTGGGTTGCTCTTACAGTTAAAAAGGAGATGTTGCTCCTGGATCATTTTCTTCCTTCAGCTCTCTCATGTGTCAGCCATTCTCTCTCTCACTAAACTTCATAGGAGAGGAAGGACACTGTTCAAAGCTCTTTCCCTCAACCCTCCATCTGCTCCCATGTGGCATATGGATTTCACTAGTTGAACTTGTTCCTAGGTTCCTTGGCTGACCTTTTTGCTTGGTGTTTCTTTTCCTGAGTAAGTGATAGACAATCATTCTTGAGATGGACATACCCAGGCTTAGAGGTGATTTTGCAGGTCAAATAGGTCCTCTCTCTATTAGGTGTGTCAACTGGAGGAGACAGAGAGAAATTCTTCACTAGAGGCTATATAGGGATAGTTTGGCTAGTGTAGAATTAAGGTGAATTGTGGCCATGCCTAATCAGTGGCCCCACAAACTGACTTTTGTAATTCAATATCCAGTCAGAAGGTAAGAGGTTATGTCATAGGTTTCTGATTGCTTCATTCTTGTCAATGTGCACTGTTAGTCTTTTCTGTCTTTTAGCTTTTCTTTTGTGTGTGGACAATGAATATTTGCCCCATCACTGATTTGCATTGTACATTAACTACCTTTCTACTACCCCCCACCTTTCACGAGACCCTTGACATGAGGTGAAATATGGTCATAGCCTATTTGGTAGTTCTGTAAACTGCTTCATATATTGAAGTTCAAACATCAACCTCTCAGTAGAAAATAACAATAGCACTGCCCCTTATTTAAATTGTGTTTGTCAAATATATATTTGTAAATGCTTTTGTTTAGAATTTCTTTTGTGTGTAGAAAATAAATACCTGTCCCATACCTGATTTATATTGTATATTGAGCATCTTTTTACTTCACTCACCTTTTGGTGGAAGGTCCTAGATATGAGTCAGCATTTAAATATTAAGTAATTTTCCTATGCTGAGATGGGAATATAAAGAGCCAAGAAGTCTGATAAAAAGACGACTTACTCCTTTTCTAAGATCATGGATTCCTAAGCTGGAGACTGAATTTTTTTTTAACATTTTGGTAGTTAGTCAGTATAATTGGTTTCCTTTGTAATTATATGTGTTTTATTCATTTTAAAGCATCATTCTAAGAAGGGACTTATAGGTTTTATCAGATTACCCAAGGGGCATGATACAAAAACCCCTGGACTAGGTGTTCAGGAACTAGGACTGAACCCAGTCTGGGCCATTTGCGCAAATCTGGAGCAGATGAGCTCCTCAGTAAAGAAGGGAGTGACTTTGCCACTCTAGGACCTGGGGTGGGTCCCATAGTGGTTCTCAGTGGTAGAAAGGGATGGATTAGATGCAGTCTTGCACTTTCCACCCTTGGTTCCAGTATTAGCCCGTTTGAATGATTGTTTATTGCTGTAGTTCTCAAGGTTGGTGATCAGAAAATAAGCTCAATACTATATCTTCTATTCTGTCTAGCTCTCTGTTGGTTGTTGTTTAGTTGTTTCAGTCATGACCCCATTTAAGGTTTTCTTGGAAAAGATACTGGTTTGCCATTTCCTTCTCCAGGTGATTTTACAGAGGAGGAAACTGAGGCACACAGGGTTAAATGATTTACCCAGGGTCACAAAGCTAGTAAGCATCTGAGACTGATTTGAACTCAGTTCTTCCTGACTCCAGAACCAGCATTCTATCCACCAAGTCACCTAGCTACCCTAGCTCTGTTGGTACTCAATGCTGAGAGTAATTACAATAACTCCTAGCCAACATAAATTGGCATTATAAAGTTTAATATTTATTCTGTGTCTTTGAGTGGCCTGCAAGGATTGGCTCATATATACAAACTTTCTAAATGAGAGCCTCTTTATCTTTTTTGTGTCATGGTCCCCTTTGGCAATGTAATGAAACCTATGGACCCCTTCTCAGAATCGTGTTTATTGCCTACATTCATAATTGGAAGAAAGGATAAATTTTAATTAGAAGTTAGTGAAAGTAAAGATGTCATTTTTTTTAACCATTCAAGTTGACAAGCCCTCTGGAATCTAGCCACCATGAACCCCAGGCTAAGAATCCTTGCTCCAAAGTGTGAATAAACCAGAAGGACACAGACTCAGGCAGTGAAGGACCCAGTATTAGATCTTGTTCTTAAAGCATTTTTGCTACCATAAGTTGTAGGCAAAAGATTACAGAAAAAAATAGATTAAAAACCTAAAGACAAACTTCAACAATTGTGCAATTTTGCCTTAGGTTTAACCCTGAACTTAATGTCAGGTTCTCCCTTTTTCCTGGGAGTTTACATCTATTTTTTAATTTTTAAAAGTATTAATTTTGTCTGTCAACCCTTGAAACTATGTGGCTAAGTTAGATTTCTAATTATAATCAAATCTTTAGTGTTTTAAATATTGTATATAATCGCTAAGTAAATATATCTTAGCATAAGGCAATGTGGCATGATGGGGAGAATATTGGACACAGAGCAAGAAATTGCTAAGTTCAAAACCTACTTCAGACTCTTAGTAGCTGTGTAAACAAGAGCAAATCATGTATCCTTTCTGAGCATCAGTTTCCTCATCTGCAAAATGGGGGTAATATTACCACCTACCTCACAAAAGCTGTTGTGAGGCTCAAGCAACACAATATAGATAAAGTACTTTACAAAACTAAAATATCAATGTGAGCCCAGTATTACAAGAGCAGTGACCTTTGGGGTAGCTAGACCTCAACTCAGCATTTGCAGGGTGTAAATTGTTTCCTCAGGGACCCAATTGTTCTCAAGTTCAAGGGTATTCTCTGTGTCTACACTCCTAAAATGATAATTCACAAACCCTGACATATCTTGCAAATTTTCCCCAGCCTAAAAGAGGCTCACTCTTTCTTACATGTGTCACTCTAGCCACCAGTGATACCTTTGCCAGTCTTTGGATGCAAGTTGGAGAGCATTATTTTCTTCTCTACTGAATTTCCCAGAATTATACCACTAAGACTTGTGGAATTCAAAAAGAACTTGCCAGCTTAGAAATGTGAAGATTCCTAGCAGATTTCCATTTATGTTTCTATGCTCCAGAGATTTACTAGCCACTTAAATTCATAGAATCCTAGGACTATAGATTTGAGCTAGATGGAAGCTTAGAGGCCACAAAATCCAATCACTTCATTTTATAGATGAGGAAACTGAATCCCAGTGAGGTTGTATGATTTTCCCAGGTCATAAAGTCAGTGAGTGGCAGCCATTACAAATCCAAGATTCTGTCCAGTACACAAAGGTCTATGAGTATATTTCCTCTTTAGCCGGTGATGCCCCGAAACCATCAGTCATTCTTGGATAAGTTCATGGGATCATGAACCTTCCAGAGCAGTGACCAATGGAAACCTATGAGCTTTACTGGAAGATCACCAGTCTTTCCTTATATAGTTAGAAAGGGCCCAATGTTCCAGGGCTCTAGATAGGTAGATTTCAGACTGAGAGCAAAAGTTGGTCAATCTACAAGGGTTCACTGTGAAGGAGCAAGAGGATTCTCCAGGGCCAGTGCAATTCTATCAAGTCAGGGACCATGACAAAATCATATTTTTGTTCCCTTAGTGCCTAGTAAATCATCTTGCATATCATAGATACTAAACCAATACTCATTGAATAAATTAATATGATACTTTTAAGGAATTTGGGGCAAGGGCAAAATATATTTTCATTGTTTACATTGTTTTTCTGGTGACTACAACTTTCTAATACTTTTAAGCAATGAATTTTAACTTCTGTGTAAGAATTTAATGTTTTCATATATCAAGCTTTGCTATTACCAGATAGATCTTTGATTAGGCTATCTCTTTTGCTATGCTAAATCATTTCCATGCAACTAGACACCTAAAGCCCATCCAAAATGTCATTTTTCAAGTAAGTAACTCCTCTGAGCTATATCTGCTTAGCCAATCTACTCCTTCCCTTATTTTTCAAAAGCATAAAGATTTGTTTTGATCTACTTCCCCACATGAGATAATTCCACATCCTCAAGTCTCAGAAAAGTTTTCTTTCTGACTTTCTGTGTTTGGATTACTGAAATAAAAGTTCTTCTCTAGTAAGAATTCTTTATTTTTTTGCTTTTTGAAGGGCAATTGGGGTTAAGTGATTTGCCCGAAGTCACATGGCTAGTAATTGTCTGAGGCCGGATTTGAACTCAGGTCCTCCTGACTCCAGGGCTGCTGCTCTACTCACTGCACCACCTAGCTGCCACTCTCATTTTCTACTTGGTCAAATCAGCCCCTGAAGAATAGGGCTAGTAATGAGATTGGATTTAACAATCTTCTCAATTTTGTTCAGCCACCACCCAACTGAGGAAGCCCATTGTGCTCTACTCAGGCTTGGGAGAGGTAGATACTTTGTCTAGATTGCCCAGGGCTAGGGGTGGTCTGGGAGTAACAGTGCCAAAATCAAAGATACATCCTTCCCCCTGTTCCTTTTCTCCTCTTCTTCCTCATTCTCCTCCTGCTCCTCCTGCTCCTCCTCTTCCTCTTCCTCCTTCTTCTACCTTTCTCCTCCCCCACCCCAGTCCCAGCTCCCTAGCCTGTCTTTTCTTTCACTTTCTAATTTATCTCCCTTTTGTTGGAAAAGGACTATTTGAAATTATATATTCTTCTTATCTAATTGAACAAACAACAATAAACCATATAATAAGTTTGATTTGTAAAGCTATTTCATTTAGCAGGAAATAATTATCTCCCTTCACCAATTAAGATGCAACTAGGATTCCCACCTTGGAGGTACCTTCAATCCCTGGGCCTCCACTCTGACTGGATGGCCCTTCCCAGAACCTCCATCTAGGGAGGGCACCCAAGCCAGTCATCTCTTCATTGCTTATCAAGTTGTAATATGAATTCCATCATCATGCCTCCCCCAACATCCTACCTTCCTCTCTCCCTCTCTTTTTCTTTTTTCTTTTTAGGCATTCTCCCCCAATTAGAATGTAACCTCCTTAAGGGTAAGAACTATCTTCTTTATGTTTATATTTATATACCCAGTGGTTAGCTTAGGGCCTGTAACATAGTAGGTGCTTAATAAATGCATGTTGACTGACTAAAACTGTGGATATACATCTCACAGCGTCCTGGGCCATCTCCAGTTGTTCTAATCTATATCTTACCACTGGACCCAGATGACTCCAGAGGAGAAAGTAAGGCTGGTGACTTTGCACAGCCCTCCCTCACCTAAATTCAATTCACTTGCAAGTCATGGCATCATCTTCTTGATGTCACGGTCCTCTTTGAGAATGAAGGACAAACAACAACAACAACTTTGAACATATAAAAAGTTTATAGTTACACAAGGATATTATAACAGTCCTGTATTTTATATGTAGCAATGTGCTTGAAAGGTTAGAGACACTTTAGTTTAACAGGAAAACTACCTACTCCATCTTAATTGGACCTCACCATCATGTGGATGAAGCTACTCTTTCCTAGTTCCTTCCTTGGGAGGTTCCGGGGTAAGAGAGGAGAAGGAGGAAGGAGGAAATATCTTGCCCCTTAGTCAACAACATCACTCCATTCTGATCAGATAGAGCCAGTGACTACACAAGGAGAAACCAAAGGGGACTGAAATGCCAGCCTCTGAGGGAAGCTTATCCTATTCTTTAAATTATGTCACCTCTGTCTTTTACTTAAATCATTCTGTTCAAGGACAGTGCTAATTGATAAAGATTTGCCAGAATGCCATATCAGAGAGAAATACATAGCCTCTAATTGGGAAGAGAGGCAACCTTTCTTGAGCACAGATAGAGACACAGTTTTCAGGAATCAGTTTGGTGCTCTATTCCTTTGCTCTAATACACAACACCACCCTCCCCTGATTAAAATCAGAAA